>WOVY01003966.1:0-50581 GCA_013436015.1 Rhipicephalus annulatus
CCCCCGCAAACTAACGGACTCACTGAACGATTCAACCGGACTTTAACTGATATGCTCGCTATGTACGTATCGTCCGACCACCAGGACTGGGACGTTGCATTGCCCTTCGTTACGTTTGCCTATAATTCTTCACGCCATGATGCAGCTGGTTTTTCACCTTTCTATCTGGTGTTTGCCGTCATCCAACTTTACCTTTCGACACCATCTTTCCGACAGCTGTCGACTTTACGACTGAATACACCCGTGATGCTATCACCAGGGCTCGCAAAGCACGAGAAGTTGCTCGTCAGCGCCTTTTAGCATCGCAAGATCACCAGCGGCATCGTTACGACTCACATCACCGCCAAATTTCCTTTACACCAGGTTCTCTTGTGCTATTGTGGACTCCGACTAGACGCGTCGGACTTTCTGAAAAACTGCTTTCCCGGTACTCGGGACCCTACCGCGTATTGCGCCAGGTGACAGATGTGACCTACGAGATAGGCCCCGCTCGAGTCTTCCTCCGCCTCCGCTTCGCTGTCTACAGACATTGTCCACGTATCCCGCCTTAAGCTTTACCACTCGGCAACACAATAGCAAGCACCGAGACGGTGCTTCAGCACCCGGGGGTTATGTTACGAGACAATGCCCCACTTAAACAGTGAGATAGGCGCCGAGGAAGACGAGGTGACTTGGGTGTGCGCGCGCTCTCTCTTGTTCGCCATCTTGGCTTGCGCGTTGGCGCTGTGTAAATATATTTTAAAACGCCTAGTTTCCCTTGTGCCTTCACGCAACAATATGTAAAATTCGTAGATCGTGCCAATACTGTGAAAAACTTCTTGGCGCACCGTAACCTATATATCTTGCAGTCTGTTTATTTTGAATATATCAAAGAGCGGCCATCGGCCACAAGCTGTCGCCCACTTTATTGCATTCGCTTTCAATCCTGCATTTTCGACCGGGGAGCGGCGCGTCACCTGCTACTGCACGCCTTGAAAGACCTAAAGAGTGATTCTATTCCATTGCATTAAAGCATTTGTTTTCTCGCAGATGTTTACGGAATTTCCAAATAATCGGTTCGTAATAAAAAATTCTGTAGGCTCACTTGATCTCATATGCGAAATGCCCCTTACGCACGATACCTGCTCTTTATATGATCTGACCGCAAATACACCAATTATTCTTTCGAGGGCAAATGAAGGGTGAATTCAACACGCGCCACATGACCGCATATTCACTTTTGTAGACAAAATGCGGGAACGATCGCCTAGCCCACGGTGTTGCCGAGGCCGAATGTGGTGTTTATGAGCTTCACGCCGCTTGCCGAACCGTCAGGCATAAAACACTACGAAGTCTTCATATTTAACATGTAATATTGCACTGCCACATAATCCTCACAGGGCCTTGCGATATCGCTAAACACGCTAAAACACCGAATGTTCGAAGCGTCAGGTATGCGCTGGGTATAGCCAGGCGGCCTCCGTTCCGCGCGCGCCTCCTTCCGGCAAGAAAGGGAAAGAGGTCCCCGATTTCTCCTCACTCCAATGCGCCGTCGTTCCACCTAAACTATTCTAACACCGTGGCCCCGTGTAACAGAGGGCTTTCCATCAGTGAATATTTGACCTCAAAACACATCACTGTTGTTCAACACCGATTCACCTTAATCGAGTCCTTGTGAGTTTTTTCTTTTCCCGAAGTCGGAACGTCTCCTTAGGGGACACCATTTTGCAACTCTGGAGAGCATTCCAAAGTCTGTAACCGACCTGTGAAAAGCCATACGAGTTGAAGACTTCCAGCGTTACTGCCAAGAGTGGGAACAATGCATGTGGCTGAGGTACTCGGCTGCTGACCCGCAAGTTACGGGATCGTATCCCTGCGGCGGCGTCTGATTTTGATGGAGGCGAAAATGCTGTAGGGCCGTGTGCTCAGATTTGTGTGCACGTTAAAGAACCTCAGCCCCGCCGCGGTGGTCTAGTGGCTAAGGTACTCGGCTACTGACCCGCAGGTCGCGGGTTCGAATCCCGGCTGCGGCGGCTGCATTTCCGATGGAGGCGGAAATGTTGTAGGCCCGTGTGCTCAGATTTGCGTGCACGTTAAAGAACCCCAGGTGGTCGAAATTTCCGGAGCCCTCCACTACGGCGTCTCTCATAATCGCATGGTGGTTTTGGGACGTTAAACCTCGCAAATCAATCAAGTTAAAGAACCTCAGGGGGTCAAAATTTCCGGAGCCTTCCACTACGGCATCTCTGATAATCATATCGTGGTTTTGGGAGGTTAAACCCCACATATATATAATCAGTCTGCCACGACAATCTCGCGAGAAGAAGCGCAGAAAGAAACTCAAAGCGACGAAGGCACTTGAACACTATCAAGTTAAAATGAATCTTGGAGCGATGAAATTATCTTTGGAAAGTTCTGCCATACAGCAAAATTATGCACGATTATACTGGAGAAATATTTACACAAATTTATTATTAAAAGTTGCCTAAGTATTAGAAATACTAATGCGTCTGATTGCTTTAAATGAAGCGAATTGCACAGTGTCTCAGTATACTTACTAACAGCCACCAAAAATTTGTGTATGCTAACGGGTGCACACTTCCTGCAAGGTTATCACTAATGTATAATATCACTAATGTAAATAACGGATAAGGAGTACACAATTAAAATAATGAACACAGATTCGACGCTAAAATAAGGTTTCAATACAGATAATAAATCTCTTTATGACTTCGTCGTTTTCCTCTTGGTGCTTCATTGCTGAACAGTTATGATTAGAGTACATTTGACATATTCCTATAATGGTCAGTGGTGTCAAAACTGATGAGTATACGTATTTCCCATCAGTGTCTAGCAGTGGTTATACATTTCGGAAAATTGCCCCGCCGCGGTGGTCTAGTGGCTAAGGTACTCGGCTGCTGACCCGCACGTCGCGGGTTCGAATCCCGGCTGCGGCGGCTGCATTTCCGATGGAGGCGGAAATGTTGTAGGCCCGTGTACTCAGATTTGGGTGCACGTTAAAGAACCCCAGGTGGTCTAAATTTCCGGAGCCCTCCACTACGGCGTCTCTCATAATCATATGGTGGTTTTGGGACGTTAAACCCCACATATCAAATACATTTCGGAAAGCTTCAGGCAGGGCCCATCTTCGGTGCACTTGGACACCCTGCTGGCACCTTCCGCCGCCACATGACAACACCTGCTAAAGGTGGCATGAGACGCTGCTTCAGTGAGCTTCTAGATGTAGCGTCCGAACTATGCATGGTGATGTGGTATCGTTGGTCGTTACTGTTCTTCAATAAATTGCACAAATGGCTCCTGGAGCAGCAGCAGAAGGAGTGGTTGGAACAGGAAGATGATGGCATGGCCGAGGCGGCATTTGTGCGCCCCTTCCATTCTGACTAGTGAGGTTCTCCAAGGCTCCTTCTTTGCCTGACTGTCTAGCAGTGGGATGGTGACCTGTTCTAAACATATTTAGCAAATTCAGTGAACACGATGTAGAGAGTAACTGGACAAAGCGTGCAGCAAAGCTTGTGTGAAGGAATTACCTCTTCTGACCTGAGGAAAAAAGTACGCAAGGTGTACTCAAACTATTTTGGGCATTTTGGTGTCACAATACACTTCGGGGAAGAAGAAAAAAATGAAAGCTGCGATTTCAGATAAAAAAACGAATGTACCGATTTGGGTACATCTGGCGCAAGCAGAGTAAAAATCAAGAAGGTCATTTTGTATAGAAGGCAAAGATGCAGGTCACATTTGATGCTTTAACGTGGGTTTCGGTCTGTTATCTTCAGTGTGGCAAGTTATCTAAACATTCGGAGGCACGTGCCTTGAAAAATGTCCCTTTATGTCAAGTCTGGCCATATTATTATTAGCTGGTAATTTTGGGACTGACAGAGATGAGCCAATTTGAACATCCAGCTCTACTGCATTTTGAAACCTTTCAAAGTGCTTGACGTGTCTGCAAACTGGTGCTTTCGCCACTGTGTTTTCAAACTTCAATTCTTCGAGAATGTTTTTTTCCACCACATCCACGAGCTTGCAGTCCTTCCTTTATTTGATCCTTGAATTTATCGCCACTAAATCCAGAAAGAGGGCGAAGACCCGGACGGGCCACTTCATTTTACGAATATTTGTCCCTAATTAGGACATGTACGTGATCGCAAGATCTACGCGACCCATATTCTTGTTCTGTGCTTTGATGCAACGGGGCTGCAATACATCTACTTTATTTCTCCTCCTTTCACATACACGTACCCGCATGTGTTCTACCCCTTTCCAAGTGGGCGTACTCTGCCTCTATTAAAGTCGAGCCGATACGTTGAACTTGGAAACTCACTGGTGTATCATTCTTTTCATCTTTATCATCCTCATCATCCTCATCACTGCTAACTGACCATTCACTGTAGCTGTGCAGCTCAGCTCAACCGTAATGCCACCTTCATCAGACAAGTCCGTATAGACTCTGAAAGAGTGGCGCTTGTATTCTTTAGACACTGGGAAGTCTGCCTTCAACAAAAAAAAAACAATAACAAAAGGGAATATGTTTTCAATGCAATGACCCGAAGTACCCTATTAGGTCAATTTGTAAGGTGCGCTATCTCAAAGGTAACTCTAAGCAACAAGTCCGAACTTTTTATGCGCCTTGTCTAGTCTATCATGATCACTTATTATCATTGCTTTGCAATATATATGTAGCATTTCGTTAAGAAACATTTATTCTCTCCTGGTCGACTGCCCGCGCTTTCCTCGCGCTATACTTCTTTGTACTTCGAGCACATACATGGGCATACAGGTTGTGGGCATATAGTTTACCTCTGCTTCCGCTCGAAGAAACATGAATTTCTGTCAAGTGACCTTCAAATATAAGAGCACAACACGTGTTTTTGAAAGGTACCCATTTGAGCATCCACGGACTGAAGAGAAATAACGCAATGCTTTGCTTATGAATGAAAACCCACAATTATGTTCCGCTGAAATGTAATCCATAGTTTTAGGTTAGAAATAATTTTTGATTTTCATACAAATGAAGGATTATCATTGCCATGAAATACTAATTTAGTGCTGCTCTTTCTCACAAACGTTCAAGACAAAGCACACCAACAACAGTGTGAAAAAAAGGAAAGGATGAGTTCTGACTACCAAACGAAAATTTTGATGAAAGAAATAGTTGCGGACAGGACATTTTGTGTGTCGTTTTTCCTCCTGCTGTCTTTTTTGTGCAGCCATTCTAGCTATTCCAGCTATCTACCATACGAAATTCATAATATTCACCTTCTTAGTGGTGGTTTCTTGCGGGAAGCCTCGGTATCGAAGTGACTTCTCGAGCCCCTGTCTCAGCAGCACTATCGTAAAGATTTCGGTTGTGCAGTCGTGCGATTCGCGCAGCACGTCCGCAATCACGGGCCAAATGCCACGAAGGTCGGCGTTGCCTTCAATGCTCCGAAGCCACGTGGCCACCTTAGAAAAAGCGCATTCAGCTTACATGTTAGAATTCATATGTGCTGTATACAGTTTTCAGGCAGGTTACACGAATGCTATACAAAAATTAAAGAAAGCATACTTGCGTTCCTTTTTATGTCTTGCATTCTCCTGCAGCATTTCTTTATACACAGCACCGTTCATAACTCCAAACTGATGTGTTCAACTTTACGCACTTGACTGTTAACCAGCTTCTCACAAACGTTAGCGCCTTAATAGATCAACGTGATTACGATGAAGATGTGTCACTTCGGCCAACGTGATGTAGTATATTTGTCCTTGGTTTATTAGTACTAAAAATTATGTAATAAAAAAAAGTGTGATCTACATATTAATGCCACTCAGAAGCATTTCACGCAAATTTACTGTAAGTGGCACAAAAAAGGGGGGTAGAAAAAAAGATATCAAGCCGGAGGAGTAATTGAGTATACCATGGGTTATTGCATTAAGAAATGAGAGACCTACCAGCCGAAATTATCCGCATATATTCTATAAGATGACTTTCGTTTGCTTACAAAGAAATATGATAATGAAATACAGTTGTGCGATCACTGGTGGTATATTTTGTATGTGGACAGTTGATGCTCTACACATTGTCTATTCGGCCTGAAGAATAACTTAAGCAGGTAAAAAAAAAAGTCGGCAGAGCCCACGTACTTTCCGAAGCAAGGTTATGTGATGCATGCTGACGGAAGGTGACCGTGTTGTATATTTTTATTGAACGACAGGCTATGAGATGACACTAAATATATTCGAATGCTTTACGCAGAGACACGTGTTGAATATACGCAGATGTTTATATAACTATTTGTTCACAGTTGCCCAACAATGCCAACAGGAACATGAGTATTGGTAACACCACAAGCTGATATGAAGCACTGGTACTCGCGAGGATGGTAGCAATTTACACTGCTACACAATTGAACTTCAGCGGATGACACCTTACTACTACTGACATTAACCTGACGTGACGGCTGTATCATAGAAGTACATATATATAATGTATATAAAAATGAATAGCCAGTGCTGCAACCACAATTGACGTCTCTCGAACATAAGGGGCTATTTGCGATATTGTTCCGAGACCTGGCACAGCTCTGTGTTAGAATAATTGATTGCCACGCAGAATGCTGGGGTTTTATTCCTAGTGGGACTCTGACATTCTTTGCATTCGCCGGGTCAACGCTGTTAATGTGAGCTTTTTATTAACGCTACCGCGTTAAAATGATCTGTGTGTTGTTCGCAGTTCTTGGGTATATAGGTACTAAGTACCAATCACCAGCGGCACTTACCCTCATACCAGTGGCACATAGCCGCCCGCGGGTATGTGCCACTGTTTGGCGTAGAGTGTTTGATGACGTACGTGACGGGATTGTGACATTATTCATGTCTTGAGCAGCGCGTCATATTTGTCAAACCATTTCACTCTCCCACACTAATTTTGGTTCGCGCTAAGTTAAAGGGCTGATAACAGAGATCACCCAGACGTGAGCGGCTAGATAGATACGTAGATAGACGGAAAAGTGCTTGCAGTACGCAAAAAAATGTTTCGCATTTAAAACGCCTCACTTCATTACCATGCACCTCGCTGCAGGTCCACCAGAACTTTTTTTTTCGGTGGTGGGCCCATTTGCTGAAGGCCTTAAAAACCCCATTCTTATTGTTTATTCACGACAAAATAGTCAACTTTATCCTGATTTCGGGGGAGGGGGGCACTGGCTACGGGCCTGCCTTGCTGTGACTTAGCTGCCTGGCTCACTTGATCGAACTGACGTTGGGTACCTTTGAATCGTAGAATTCCTGTGTCTTTCGCCTCGTCATGATAGAGTCAGACTCGTGCCGAAGCACTGACGCTGGGAGCTGCTTCGTCATGAATAGTGTATTCCCGGCTGCGGCGGCTGCATTTCCGATGGAGGCGGAAATTTTGTAGGCCCGTGTACTCAGAATTAGGGTGCACGTTAAAGAACCCCAGGTGGTCAAAATTTCCGGAGCCCTCCACTACGGCGTCTCTCATAATCAAATGGTGGTTTCGGGACGTTAAACCCCACAAATCAATCAATCATGAATAGTATGCGGCGTTGCGCTGTTCTCCTTCAAAGCCACTTGAGCGATGCTGACACTGCTGGCGAGTGATGGGAAGATGCGTCCGAACAAGCCCTGTCGTATCTGCGCGTTCAGCGTGACTGGTTGGTTGTTCGGTTGGTTCCTCAACACCTTGGCGCAACCCACCTAGGGGGATAGGTCATAAATGGGACGGTGTCTTGCTTTTTAAATTAATTCACTTCTTGAAAGAGAGGATTGGGTTAACCCTTCGCGACACGGTGTGTACAATTGTGCACGTGACTTTTAACAGCCATTTTGTAAGTCACAATCGTCGTCATCTCAATTTGAACCGCCTAGCCAGCATTCAAATTTCCCGCTCATAAAAACGGTGCTGCCACCTCGTGAATGTCGCGCCAACTTCTTTACCAAAACAAGATAGAAAGATGGATGCCTCGTCGTTCTACGGCGCGCCAAGTAGGTGCTCTTGGTTTTGCCTTTTTTTTTTTCTAATAAAAACATGTGTTTAAAGCAAAAATCGAGCTTGTACGTAAATATAAAAGGGCTAAAGATCATATTATTGTGATTATGTTTTCTATTGTACCAATATTTATGAAGCGGTGGTTACGTTTACGATGGCGTGTCCATTTGTACACAACGTGTCACCATTGCACTCCGTTAGCGGCCGCCCTGTGAACCTTCTGTTACTGCTGCGAATGTAGCTTATCTGCTTTTGTCGGTTGTATTCTGTTTCTAGATATCCGCAATCATGCCCGAACAAGGCCAAGGGCTGTAAACTCGGCGGTTGATCAGCTTTTTGAAGCTATCATGAATGGAGACGTATCAGATGCTGAGCTTTCGGATGATGAAGTCGCCGATGCACAATTTGTTGAAACGGTAAGCGTAATGTGGAGAAACGTTTTGCTAGCTGCTGCATCATTTTGTGTTTACAATTCCAGGAAACTGCATCGGACGAGGAGCAGGGCCCTACATTGCATCCGGCAGAATCTGAGACTCGTCACAGTGACAGTGATGAGCCGCCACCGAAAAAAGTAAACCAAGTCAAGTGGCTCGCAAAGGCTTTCGATCCAGGGGATACGCGTTGCACCTACCAGCCACTTGGTGGGTCCGCGCCAGTGGAACCACTTGAGTATTTCGCGAACTACTTCACCGAAGACGTGTTTGAGGACCTATATAACAAAGTACACAAATATCTATGCCTTGCAGAACACAGGAACAGAACTTTTGTGCTCTGTTCAAGAGATGAAGGTGTTCTTTGGGATTTTGATTTACATGGGAGTTTTGAAATTCCCACGTGCCCTCATGTATTGGAAAAGCGGTACACGAATTTCCGCAATTGCAGATGCAATGGTGGTAAACAGATTTTTTAAGCTGCGAAGCGCATTGCACATAACCGCCCAGAATGAGCCAAGGGACACTTGTAGCGATGACAAGTTCTGGAAGGTGAGGCTGCTCCTTGATGTCATTAGGTCCCGGTGCCTTCAGTTTGAGGAGTTTGAGCATAACTGCATTTATGAGCAGATGGTGGAATTTTCAGGCAGGGTCCCAGCCAAGCAGGTCGTGAAGAGCGAGCCAAAACCTGTAGGGGTCAAGATTTTCGTGCGGTGCAGCACGGGTGGCCTGGCGCATGATTTTGAGCTGTAGTAGGGCAAAGGCACAGGCATCGACCGTGAATTTTCCTACCTTGGGCTAGGAGGATGTGTTGTAATGAGACTTGTGGAGTCATTTCCGCAGCACCGCAACCTCAAACTGTTCTTTGACAATTATTTTACGTCTGTGTTGCTTCTGAGGGAGCTAAAATCAATTGGAATCCTTGCCACTGGGACAATTAGGTCCAACAGGCTGCTGGGTTGTCAGCTGAAGGGAGAAAAATAAATGCGAAAGAACGAGCGTGGGAGCACCGACATCAAGGTGACGGAAGCGGGAGACGTCGCTCTTGTGCGATGGAAAGACAACAATCTTGTGACGGTAGCCTCAACAAAAGTTTTCACTGGCGAAACTAAGGTTGTTAGCAGGTGGAGCTCTTCAAAAAAGGAGCGCATTGAAGTGGAGTGCCCACAGGCTATACTTGAGTACAACCGCCACATGGGTGGGGTTGACAAGCTTGATTTTATCATGTCGCTTTACCACATCCGAGCAAAGACAAAAAAAGGCTGGTAAGGCTCATTTCACAACTCACCTCTTTTGCCCTTGCAAACTCATGGCTCGAGTATCTAAGAGATGCTTCTGCTGAAGGCCTGGTCAGAAAAAAAACAAAAGACATGCTTTAGTTTCAAAACTGACATTGCAATGAGCTTTCTTGTCTCCAATAAAACTTTGGAACGAAAGCGCGGGCGACCAAGTGCGGAAAATCTACAGGACGTCCCAAAAGCACGCCGCTATAGTGGACCACTTGCTACCAACTCGGTTCGGCTAGATGGTAGAGAGCACTGGCCACAACACATAGCGGCAAGATTCCCACAGCGTTGCCGGAAACCTGAATGCAATTCCAAGTCGCGAGTTCGATGCAGGAAATGCAAAGTTTTCTTGTGCCTTTCTGCCACTAACGACTGTTTTTATAAATTCCACATCAAGTAAAGAAGAAGGTTGATAAAAAATGTCTCTCTTACCACCTTGGACCCTAAAACATGTTTTTATTGCAGTAGCTGTAATATTTTTATGCAATAAAGCATCTGCTTGTCTTGTACAGGTTTGGTTGTATGGAGTCACACTGTGTACATATGAGGACACGATCTAATTTTTTAAATACTTACGCGATCGAGTTGGTTATGGTTTTTTAAGTGAAATTGGTGCTATCAGAAACAAACACAAGCAGTTTCAAAATTTTCTGATGGCCGCATCATAATGCGTGTCGCAAAGGGTTAATTAGGTATCCTAGGTAATATAAAAAGGTGTTAAATTCCTAAAAAACCTTGAAAAGAAAACACAATAAACATACAAAAAGAAAAAAAATATATACATAAAACAACTGAAGTTACTAATTTTTAGCATTCCATTCTTTTAGATTCTCGTAAGAAATTTGTAACAGCGGTAAAAATGCTCGTGTGGCTGAATCCAAATGCGACTGCGCCAAATGAAAGAATCACCGGAAGTGTCAAGTTTAACCCCAACTTTCGTAGGGGTTCTTCTAGTAGATTTTCCCTTTGAGTTTTGAATTTTTGACATGACAAAAAGAAGTGCTCCAAAGATTCCCTCTCATTACAATAAAGGCACAAAGGCGACTGTGCCAGACCCGACCTGTGAAGGTAAAAGTTCAATGAGGGGACTCGACAATGCAGCCTGGTAATCAATATTTCTTCCTTTCTTGATGAACATGCACACTTGTTCTTCCAAGGGAACTTTAGCTGTGGGAAGTCTGATACAAACAAAGGGTATTTTTTAAAGTGATTGGCCGTTGTGCGTTTTTCAAAGCGTGCTGCTGTGATATATTCCGAAGTAGGCAAAATAGGTAAAACAGGACAATCAAGGGAAGATACAGCTAGTGCATCTGCATGCTCATTCAGAGCTAAACCTCTATGGCCTGGTACCCAAACTAGTCGGACGAGTCGCACATGTGTTGGAATGAGCGAGTAGAAAGTTTCTAAGGTACGCAAAAAGTTGGTGAGCTTAAGGCAGTACAGACCGAGAGACAGTCTGTTAGAACAATCACCGCTGATAGATTTTGCGGCACTTTACGCAATGCAAGGACTATTGCCAGTAGTTCAGCTTGGTAAATAGGTGTAAAGTAAGGTAATCGAATTGAGAAAGCCCAATCTAGAGAGGATGACACAATTCCTACGCCAGCCTTCTCTTCATAAACCGAAGCGTCAGTCGCTATCACAATGGATGTTTCTAGATTGGCCAAATGATCTTCCAAAATGTTAATTATATACTGATATGGTAAATTTTTTGCATTCTTGGGATATATATCGTCAAATTCTATCTTAATTGCATCTACAGTGTTGAGCACAAGTGTTTCCCAAAGGTTAACTCTTAAGGGCTCAAAAAGTTTCTGAGTAAATATTACTTGAGAACACCTTAATTTAGGCCATTGGTGGTTGAAGAATGAGGTCTGCTGGTTAATGAACACATACTGTGCCCTCCGCGGAGGTGATGCATACATTTTAAGGAATGTACGTACTGTTAGAATATGAAATCTTTTGATAAGAGAAGGCAGGCGGAATTCTTCGTATAGGATATTGCTGGCAACATATTTGGGTAGCCCTAGGCATAAGCGTAAAGATTCGCGTTCTAGCAGAATCAGTGGTCAAACTTTGTAGGCCGGAGGGCCAGAAAACAAAACACAGCCGCATTCTAATATCGGTCGAATGTATATGCAATATATTGTAACAGCGAGCTGTGATAAGATGGTTTTATTTACAGGAGGTGAACGATGGTCGTTTGCGGCAGCACACTGCGGTCGTGCCAAGAATCTCCGTCTTCCTCTGCTTCTCTTCTCTACCTTTTTTTAGTATGTTACATTCCCCCGCAAGCAGACGAAGCCCGTAGGGCGAGTTATGATGCACAAGGAGGGTAGAAAGGTTTCAGGCGAGCAACGTGAGTGAGCTGCGTTCTGCTCGATCGTCGACCATAGGTTAAAAGACGAGCTATTACGTAAGTGAGCTGGCTTAGACGCTCCAAAACTACAAATGGGCCTGAATATCGTGACAGAAGCTTTTGACACAATCCACGCTTGCGTTGCGGTGTCCAAAGTAACACCAAGTCACCTTTTTGAATAAAACCGGTTCGTGACGGTCGTCGTATCGTTCCTTCGAACGACGTTGAGAGGCCAGAGTACGAAGACAAGCGATTCGACGGGCTTCTTCCGCGAGGCACAGGGTGATTGATACAGAGTCGTCATTGTGCAGAATGAAGGGTAATTGATTGATTTTTAGGGTTTAACGTCCCAAAACCACCATATGATTATGAGAGACGCCGTAGTGGAGGGCTCCGGAAATTTAGACCACCTGGGAGAATGAAGGGTAAGAAAGTGTCTAGAGGGCGTAGTGGCAACCTGGCGTACAACAGATAAAATGGGCTGAAGTTCGTTGTTTCATGTTTTGCCGTGTTGTACGCGTACGTGATAAAAGGCAGCACTTCATCCCAGTTCTTGTGATTGGAAGAAACGTACATGGCAAGCATGTTGATCAGCGTTCTGTTTGTCCGTTCAGCGAGGCCATTCGTCTGCGGGTTATACGGTGTGGAATGACGGAACTGTGTTGTGCACATGCGTAGTAATTCTTCAACGGCATCGGCAGTGAACTGGCGGCCACGGTCGCTGATAATAACACGTGGTGGGCCATGGCGAAGGACCACGGAGGGAAGCAAGAAGTCCGCCACGGATACAGCGGTAGAAGAGGGAATAGATGCGGTTTCGGCATACCGCGTAAGATGATCTACGCAGACGATTATCCAACGCTTCTTATTGTTACATAACGGAAATGGACCCATAATGTCAATTCCTACTTGTTCAAAAGGTGTGCTGGGTGGTGTTAACGGCTGAAGGGGACCTGGTGTAGCGGTGGCCGGGCGCTTGTGACGTTGGCACGTCTCGCAGCTAGCGACGTAACGCTTCGTCGTTTCGTACATCTTGGGCCAGTAAAGGCGTTCCTGCGTGCGGTTCAGCGTTCGTATGAAGCCGAAGTGACCGAACGTTGCATCGTCATGCATGGCACGTAGAACATCGGAGCGAAGGCTCTCGGGGACAACTAAAAGAAAGCGTGCTCCAGGTCTGGAGTAGTTAGTTTTATAGAGCAACTTGTCTCGGATAGTAAAGCGACCGCTTTGTTGGGAGGCACGTGCGGCGGCAAAAAGAGGATCCAAGTTGAGATCATTGCGTTGGGGAACGTGCTTGTTACAGCAGCAAGGCAGTCGTCAAAATTCTCAGCATCGCAGTCAGTAGTCGCAAGAGGAATCCGGGAGAGGCAGTCTGCGTCAGCGTGACGACGGCCACTCTTGTACGACACCGTAAAGTCGTATTCCTGAAGTCGCAGCGCCCAACATGCGAGGCGGCTAGAGGGGTCACGCAAACCGACCAGCCAGCATAACGAATGGTGATCGGTAATTATCTTAAATGGCCTCCCGTAAAGATAACAACGAAACTTCTCTACGGTGAAAACAGCTGCCAGGCATTCCTGTTCCGTAACTGTGTAATTGCGTTCTGATTTGCTCAGGCAACGGCTGGCATATGCCACGACATGCTCTGCGCCATTGTGACGTTGTACAAGCACCGCACCTACACCGATACCACTAGCGTCCGTGTGGACCTCAGTCGGGCAAGATGGATCGAAGTGACGCAACAGTGGTGCTGACGTTAGTGCAAACTTAAGTTGTGAGAATGCGGCGTCACACTCTGGTGTCCAGTTGAAGGTTGCATCCTGTCGCAAGACGTTTGTCAGCGGATACACGATCTCCGCAAATCGTGGAACAAAACGACGAAAATATGAGCATAGGCCGACAAATGAGCGAAGTTCTCGTGCGGACTGCGGTAATTTAAAAGAGCTCACTGCTTATATCTTGCTAGTATCGGGTCTGACGACATCCTTGTCGACCAAGTGCCCCAGCACGAGAGTTTGACGTTCGCCAAAGCGACATTTTTTTAGAATTCAGAACCAGCCCAGCTTTTTCGATGCAGTCGAGAACAAGACTGAGACGGTTGTTATGTTCCTCAAACGTACGACCAAAGATCACAACATCGTCGAGGTAGCACATGCATATCTCCCATTTTAGACCACGTAATACTGTGTCCATAAATATTTGAAAGGTGGCTGGAGCATTACAAAGGCCAAAAGGCATGACATTAAATTCAAATAAGCCATCCGGAGTTACGAAAGCAGTCTTTTCTTTGTCGCCGGGTTCCATAGGTATTTGCCAATAACCTGACCGCAAATCAAGCGTTGAAAAATAGGAAGCGGCATGCAAGCAATCTATGACGTCATCAATCCGCGGTAAGGGATATACATCTTTCTTCGTCACAGTGTTTAGACGCCTGTAATCTACGCAGAATCTCCAGGAACCATCCTTTTTCCTGACAAGAATGACCGGGGCTGCCCACGGGCTGGACGACTCTTGCACGACCCCTTTGTTCAGCATGTCCTTTACTTGTTCGGCGATAACTTTGCGCTCAGAGGATGACACTCGGTAGGGCTTTTGGCGGATGGGGTGTGCAGAGCCAGTGTCTATTCTGTGACAAGCGCGGGACGAGGGTAACTGAAGGGGTGCATCTCTATGTTTGAAGTCGAAAGCAGCAACATGCCGGGAAAGGACCTGCACCGGCGCTTGCCGTTCCGTCGTACTGAGAGTCTTGCTGATCATAGCGGGCATTAGATCTTCATTATGGTGAATATCACAACCAGAGGTCCGTAGCTATTGCTGCTATCGAGTTGCGTGAGGCTTCATCAAAGAGAGATATCTTCATCCCGCGAGGAAGCACAACCGGGTGGCAGAACAGTTCAGCGCTCACAATGTTGCTACTCATTTTGTCATGCACACAACAGAACAAGGCACAAGTATGTCCTTCTTAAAACAGTTCTTGCGTAGAGGCCCCACTACGAGGTCAACACAAGCATCATCAACCGCTGTAGAAGAGACTCGAACGGGTGTCAGGCACCAAGACGGTGCTATCACTTCATCAATCACACAAAGTGTGTTCCTGTCTTCGCCACGGTAGTCTTCTTCGGAAAGCGACGGTATAAACAAATTGTTTAGTGATATTTCCCCACTACCACAGTCAACGGAAGCACCGCATTGCTCCAGGAAATCGATACCAAGAATGACATCGTGCGAACAACGAGATAGAACCAGAAATTCCGATAGAAATACTTTTCCAGCCAATGAAACACTCACAACACATACACCAAGAGGATTAAGCCACTCGCCTCCTACACCACGAAAGATGATTGTATCGTCCCATGAAAACATAACTTTGTGACCTAAGTGGTTTCTGAAGGCGAGGCTCATCACAGACACAGTCGCCCCAGTGTCAACTAACGCCATCGTCGGTATTCCATCAATCAACACATTCACTTTGTTTTTGATCATAACAATAGGCAGAGGTATATCTTGAAAAGACCGTCCGGCGACCTCCCCTCTATTGGCCGTGGATGCTAGTTTCCCGGCGGCGGAGAAGAACGACGCACAGGAGACGGCGAGCGACGAGAACGGTTGGATGGTGGTGTCAAACTCCGCTCGGATGCTGGCGAATCACTGCGTCTGGTCTCGCGCGAAAAACGGTCCCTTGGAAACAAGTCGGTTGTCCGCAGGTCATATGAAGCTCCGGGTCTTGGTGGCGAAGACATGGCTGGTGTCCTTCGTGATTGGCGGCGTTGTTGGCGGCAATACCGAGCGATATGCCCAGTGAAACCACAGTTGTAGCACACGGGAGGGTCACGGTTTATACTATATTCAATGGAACTAATCCTGGGCCGCTGCTGTCGGCGAGGAAGTTCGTTATAACGCGAAGAACGGGTTTCTGCCACTCTCTGGAATTTATTGTATTCGTCGTAAGTTACATCTTGGTAGTAGGGTTGGTACTGTCCTTGCCGCAGCGGGACGTAGTCTGGCTGAGAGCCCTGAGTATAAGAATGTGGCTGTGCTCGTCGTGATCGTGCGTCATAGGCAGGCCCTCTATCGTATAGACGTGGCTGATACTGAGGTGTGGCATCAGAATCCTCAAAGCCCTCCGCAACTCGGTGCGAGGAAAATGAAGCAACGTTTCGCTCGAACTCTGGTGGCTGATAGGGGGGATGAGTGCTTGAGCGGTTTGCCACTTGCGCGTATAGGCCGAGTTCTTCACGTACTATCTGCCGGATTGTTGTTGCATGATCAAGCGCCTGGTTGCTGTCTATGCTCGCGATGGTCGTCACATTGGGTAGCCTGCCGAACTTCGGCGTGATGCGTCTCGTCTTTAGTTGTTCAAAAGTGCGGCAATGACGAATGACATCGGTGACAGATGTCAAGGTGTCTTTCGCGATGAGGAAATTGTAAACATCCTCGGCGATTCCTTTTAGAATGTGCCCGACTTTGTCTTCCTCAGACATTCCGGAGTCAATGGTCCTACATAGCTTTATGACTTCCTCAATGTAGGTCGTGCAAGTTTCACCTGGCACTTGAGCGCGTTGCATTAGCGTCTGTTCTGCTCTTTTCTTTATCGTTGTTGGGTCGCCGAAGCGCTCTTTGATTTCAGAAACAAATCTGTCCCACGTCGTTAGCGTTTCCTACCGATTCTCGTACCACATTATTGCAGTATCCGTCAGAAAGAACACGACGTACAAAAGCTGAGAAGCGGCATGCCATTTGTTAGCGGCGCTCACCCGTTTGTAATGGATGAGCCAAGCCTCGACGTCTTCATCTGGTCTGCCGGCAAAGGGACATGCATCTCTCAGTTGTGGAGCCGAACTGGTCGGCGCAGAAGTCGAGAGGGGTCGGTGTTCATTTGCATTGTGGGACATGTCCAGACCAGATGGATTCGGTGGAAGTCCAGGAATGCGACGGCTCCGTCGAAGAACTTGCGGTTCACCTTCCGTCTTCGGGTGTCGATTACCCAGCACCTCCACCACAACTGTAACAGCGAGCTGTGATAAGATGGTTTTATTTACAGGAGGTGAACGATGGTCGTTTGCGGCAGCACACTGCGGTCGTGCCAAGACTCTTCGTCTTCCTCTGCTTCTCTTCCCTTCCTTTATCTAGTATGTTACAATATCATAACGAGCACGTCTCTACGCAAACCGGCACGATAATTACTGAGCCTGCGCAGCATCCCTACGGCACGTGCTCCTTTAGCAGCCATGTTTTCTATGTGGGGACTCCAGTTAAGTGTTTCGGTGTAGGTTACCCCCAAGTACCTAACTAACTTGACCTGAGGTATGGCATCCTGTCGGTACATTAGTGAAATTCGCACTTGGGCATTTTGTGCGAAAACTATGACTGTACTTTTGTTTGTATTGAGGCATAGGTTGATATCCTCCAGCCACGTTTCCAGACTATTCATGTATGTCTGCAGAATCAGGTACAGTGTGTGAATGTCCGCCGACGCAGCAAAAAATGCAATATCATCAGCATACACATAGACCTGTACATCTTGCTGTATGGCAATGGTACATAGTAGTGCATTAAATAATAAGGGCGATAGTACTGACCCTTGCGGTATACCTCTTGTTTGCGCCCCGCCGCGGTGGTCTAGTGGCTAAGGTACTCGGCTGCTGACCCACAGGGCGCGGGTTCGAATCCCGGCTGCGGCGGCTGCATTTCCGATGGAGGCGGAAATGTTGTAGGCCCGTGTGCTCAGATTTGGGTGCACGTTAAAGAACCCCAGGGTGGTCTAAATTTCCGGAGCCCTCCACTACGGCGTCTCTCATAATCATATAGTGGTTTTGGGACGTTAAACCCCACATATCAATCAAATCAACCTCTTGTTTGCCTGTATATTGAAGAGTTGACACCAGATTGCGAGCAGTAAAATTCTCTATCACCTAAGAAAGCATGGATCCAGGCCACAAAGTATTGAGGAAGTCCTAAATTCTGAAGTGAATCTAGCAGTTTAACATGCTCCACGCTATCATAGGCTTTTGTGATATCTAAGGTTACCAAAGCGGAGTATTGTTTCTGATATCGAGCAAGTTGAATTCTGCTTTCGAGATCCACGTGCGCAAACCAAATGGAGCAACCACGCCGGAATCCAATCTGACATGGGCTCAGTGTCAGTTTTTCTGACATCCATCGATCTATACGTCTATATGAAATTCTTTCAACGAGCTTTACTAGGTTCGATGTAAGTGAAATGGGCCTGATATTATCTGAGGTAAACCCAGCGCCTTGTTTATTTAATAATGCCTTTTTTGTCATTCTCCAATCAGGTGGCATCCAAGAGCTTCTAAGTGAGTGATAAATAATTTCGAGTAGACCAAGTGGGTATATTTATGTACTGATTTTATCACCGACGTCGTCATGCCATCAGGACCAGGAGCCGAATGGGGTAGTGTTCTGACTACGTTTACTAATTCTGCAGGCGTAACTTCTTCAAAATCCTCAGCCCTTTAGGGGGACTGGGCTTGGTATGAGAGAAGTGTCGTAAAGCGACTTTCTAGGCCCTGAGCTATATCTTCTAGAAGGGCCTTCAGTTCAACTGGTGATGATACTACAGATTCTACATTTCTTTGTACCGGAAGAACTTTCTTAGTTTTCAGAAAGCGAAAAAGTGCCTTTCTATTAACCGGCTTTGACAGGAACTCACATAGGTCGTTGTTAAATTTTTCCTTCGCATTAGCGATGGTTCTCTTAAAAATAGCGACCGCGTACTTATAATCACTCCAGTTCCTGTGACACTGGTTGAAGATTAATTTTTTCCATGCAGCCTTTCTTAGTCTATAAGCCCGCGAACAGTCCGCATTCCACCAAGAGTTGGTAGACGGTTTAGAGCTTTCAATGGTGAATTTTGATTTATTTAACGACTCTTTTAAAATGTCGCTAATTCTGACGGCGTCTATTTCTGCATTATTCGTTTGGTTAGATAAAGCGCCTCGTAAGGATTTCTCGAAAGTATTAAAGTTTACATGTGTTACTGTCACGGACGGCTATTTTTGGCGACACCGCGTCACGGCAATTAACGGGCGCCGTACTCCCCGACTGACCGGGAGAAAACGGCGGCGCATGAAAGGGAGCCGAGAAGAGCAGAATGGGGTGCTCTTCTTAGAACGTCGCCGCCGACGTTTGATCCTTTTGTAACTGCGGCGGCGTCTGCAAGGTCGTAGAAGGCCACGGTATACCCCGAAAAAGGATTAGACTACGAGACGCCACGCCCCGCCGCGGCGGTCTAGTGGCTAAGGTACTCGGCTGCTGACCCGCAGGGCGCGGGTTCGAATCCCGGCTGCGGCGGCTGCATTTCCGATGGAGGCGGAAATGTTGTAGGCCCGTGTGCTCAGATTTGGGTGCACGTTAAAGAACCCCAGGTGGTCTAAATTTCCGGAGCCCTCCACTACGGCGTCTCTCATAATCATATAGTGGTTTTGGGACGTTAAACCTCACATATCAATCAATCAATCAATCAATCCCATAAACGTTTGCCATTCAGATCAGTTTTAAAACCCCAAGAAACATGAAGAGAATTGAAGTCACCTACTTATACAATATCTTTTTGGCAATATTGAACTGCAGTATCTAAGACGGAAGAATTTAGAACACCCGCAGGAAAATATGCATCAATAAATGAGAATGGGAGGGACCCAGGAAGAGTAATGCTTTATGCTAAAATCTCGCTTTCTGAAGCCAATGACTGATAAATAATTTTAGCTCTATGGGCGATTTTAGATGAGATAAATAATGCCAAACAACACTTCGAGTTGGGTGGTCTCGACGAAATGTGCGGTAATTTTTAATCCTAAAATACTTATTTTCTGCAAGCCAAGTTTCTTGTAAAGCAACAATATCAGGGAAATAATTATCGCAAAGTTGAAGTAAGTCTGTAGCTGCTGAAAAAAATGGAGCGGCAATTCCACTGTAGTACTTTTAAATTCCCTAATTTGAAGAGATACCAGCAGCACTCACTGCTTTCTCTAAAATGCTATCCTTTAAAAAATCCTTTTTTGATGGGTTTTCCTTCTGATATCTCTTATTTCTTGATTTAGAACTGATTGAGGACCGTTGTGCCACAGGAGAAGCACGTAGTTTCATATTTCTTGAGGCAGAGTCCATTTGTTCTGGTTGTGAGACATGAGAGTCGGAGTCCGAGCTCCAATCTAGGTCCTGTACCAGAGGCATAATTATTCTATGGCCAGTGTTCGGCATGTCTGGCTTTTACTTAGAAGGGCCTTGTTCCGAAGAAATATCAGTAACTTTAACTGGTGAAAGTAGAGAAGGGGGCACGGTAGGTTGGTTACCTCCCTGCAATATTTGATTCAACTGAGTGCTCACTATCTGTGCCAATGACTCCGTTAGGCTCACGAATAGAGATTCCATAAGGTTCGTCATGGCCTTTTCCACCGTTGATGTTATTAAATCAGGCAACGACGACTCAAGCATCTGGTTTGCCCGGTTGGCAACGGAGGCATAGCCGCGTGAGCGCTCAGAAAGAATAGATCGGTCCTCACGCCGGGAGCATCGTTGTTGTTCGATGATCTCTAGAAGTTGCAACTCACATGTCCTCATGGGGCAACTTTCATCGTCAGCCGCGTGATTTCCTCTGCAGAGACAGCATCTCACCTCTTCGGTTGAACATTTATCGGGTTTATGTTGGTCAGTACATGTGCGACACCTGACATCCGATCTACATCCCTTGATGGTATGCCCATACCTCCAGCATTTTTTCCACTGCAGTGGGCGAGGGGATAGTGCATCTACACGATAAATTAGTGGCCATGCCTCAATTTCGGTCGGTCGAGCCGTGCCGGCAAAAGTCACAATCACTGATTCTGTGGGGACCCTTTTGTTCTCAACGTTTCGCGAGCATCGAAATAAAGAGACTGCTCCTGCGGCCCGCAAACATTTCAAGTATTTCGGGTGGTGTAAGGCTCAAGTCCGCTCCTCGAACCAGTCCCTTCACACAGGCCAAATAAACAGGTACGAAAAAGCTCACCGGATTTGAGGCAAACGTTGTGCATTTTAGAAGATCTGTGATGCAGGCCTGGTCCGGCGAGCAGCACAGGATGACTCCACGCCCAAATTGACGCACCTCAGTAATCATTTGGTAATAATCGGAAATCTTCCGGAGTTCTTCCTGAATTAGTTCCAGATTTTTCATGCGAATAGACTCGCCGTTGGTTGGAACCAGGGCCACAGGAACGCTCTTCAGACCACCGCGCAAAAATAGATTGATTGGCAAATCACTGTTAGGAAGGGAAGCCGACCTGGCATAATGTGCCTGGCCGGGAGAGGAAAGAAACATCAGGTTAAAAGGCTTAACAGCACCGCCCGATTCGGCCGCTCCCCCACAGGAGGAAGCACGAGGGTGCCCTTGAAGTAGCAGTGGGGGTAGATCCCAAATTGAAACCGGACGCTCAGGCCTCAGGAAGCACCGGAGGAAGCACCGGAGGAAGCACCGTTCGATCGGCCGGAGACGTTGCTGGCGAATCCTATGACTGGCGAATCCTATGACAGCGTGACTGGCTCATTCTATGATCGCACGTGGTCTTCGTCGTCCTTAATACGTGGCAGAAATGTCAACTTATGTAGCTTCCATAAATTCATCAATTGAAATATGTGCGACAACGTAAACAGTTCCAAGTTTGTAAGTAAAGCAATTGTAGTTGTCTATTCCCACGATATGGGGAGGCCTGAACGTGGCACAATCTCTTAGCGCGATCAACAGCGTGCCGCCATAACTGAATCAGAAGTCAGCGGAAAAAAATTATAGCTCACGAACAGAAGTACTGATCAAAAACGACTCTCTGTTATGTGCAGAAGAGACACACTGGAGTATTACGGCCGAATTGCAGTATCCCATTGGAATGGCTTCTCAGGGCAATTGAACAGCACCCACTAAAAGGCCCGGGGCACATATACGTAAAACATTACTCGGGGAAGCTAGGTGGTTTGTAGTGGGACACTGTATTTTCACAAGAATGCTCCAGTGGGTCTCAGCTGTATATAACCTGCAATCATTTTTGGTCAGTAGCTTTTATCGACAGATACACTTTATTCTCCTATTTTTCATTTAGTTACGGCAAGCTACTAATGAGAGATGGCGCTTCGTGCACATGCACCCAAATTCTGATCATATGTATGGCTTTCTTTTTCTTGCTTGCTGTACCAATGTTTTGACCCGTACCCAGTACGGAAGATTGGCCGATAAACCGGTGAATAATATAATGGAGGAAAAATTTTAAATTTTGATAAAGGAAAATAAAATTTACAAAAACAATATTTGAATTGAATAAATAAATAGGAATTCCAAAGTGCAAGATTGTATTTAGCCATAACCAAAGTACAACAAAAAAGGTTGCTTAGGCATAACCACACAAGTGCATCTCTTTTTGTTTAAAAGGTATACTGACAACAAGACAACAAAAACAAGGTATAGGAAGAACACAGATGAAATTCACAACTCTTTGAAGTTCGGAGACTGCTATGCAGGCGTTCGTGTTGCTGTGGCCCAGACAAGAAATCCCGAGGAAAAGGGCATACTTAGAATAAAGAGTAATGCTTAACTTTCTGAATAAAGTTTAAAACCTTTTTTCCAATTCCTTGGGAAACGTCGGCAAGTAAGTTAAAAATTAACATTGTTTTCAGTCCCTTAAGAATAAAAGCAAAGGACACCTGATCAGACCTGTGTAAATAAATATTGAGAGGTGAATCCGGCATCGAAACTTGGAATTATGCACATCACGAGCCTTGCTTCCGTCAAAGTACTTGTTTGTATGTCGTTCCTTTCTGTAAAGTTAACCCCAAGGAAGTGCTACACGCTAAATAAATATCGAGTAAAAAGGGTGTCTTTTCGTCCCACAACAATAATCGTCATCAGGCTTGCGTGCGCTTCATTTCTTGAAACGTTAAGCCCCAACAAGTATTATATGTTTTAGAAAATTTGAGTACCGTTGCGCAACGATACCATCAGAAACATGGGTATTAGGAACACAAGAAGTATAAGCGGATATGTAAGGCTCATTCTCTACAGAGAGGGAGCCCTGGACATCGGTGCATCAATCAACTTCAGTGGATGACATCTAAGTATTATTTACGTCAACCTGCGCTTCTTGGAAAATTTTGTTGCATACATAAAAAGGTAAGTACCTCCACTATAGAACAATTGTTATCCTCAATATAAAAAATTACTAAATTTTATATTGTTGTTCGTACAATTATTTTGCGAAGAGTGATAGTCTCCAAAACAACAGTACAATATAACGTTACGCATCTTGTTCATTCTACGCTAATAAGATAACGTCCAGCAAGGAAGAATAGACAGGAACACTCTGTTAGAGAATTCACTTTATTGGTACAAATCGTGCATTTCTTGGCCAATCCCATAAAAATTCAGTGACCATTAATTGGAGAAAGAAAAAAAACTGAGCAAAACTGCCAGAGTAAGTTAACGCTGAAGTAACATCCTAAAGTTTTAAATATAGAAAATATTGCGCCTATAGCAAGAAACGAGGGACGCTTCCAGTGAATATTCAGGCTTGCCGTGAACAAGCAGTGGTCACACGATTTCACTATCGCTAATCCCTATTAAGTGCGGCAAGTAATGTTTAGGCATGCTAGAAAGCCTCCACTTTCTGCCCGAGTATAGGACTAATGCTAGACAAGAAGCAGACAATGTTTTAAATTACGGGCGCAGATATTCAACGCTTAAATTAGTTTTATTGCAAATAAATGTATGCATTTTGAGTTAGTGGTTATCCTTCTCGCGCTGCACTTCGCAGCATTGAGAAATATAGCATATCAAATATCTTTCTAGCATAGAAAGTGATATCAAAGGTGATGGGTACATAAAATCACCATCAGCCTCTCGGCCTGCTTTGCGTTTCACACGATGCGGATCAATACCCATCGGAGGCGCTCTTATTCACCTTCGTAGACAACTCGCCTTCACCTGACAATGGCTGGAACGGGAATTTCAGAAGGTCCTTGGAAGAGATCCTGCATTGTGTCTTAATTAGCTTGACCATGCTGCGTAATCTGTCACTACTGCTTTCTGTGACTGGTGCAATGATGCTCACCTTCTGGGCTGTGGCTTATCCTCAGAGGCATCCACATACACCTGATATCAGATGGAGCAGCAGTAGCAGTGCCGAGAAAGTAACGACGTCGGCCGTGCACAGCTCACATTCGTGCATCCCGTTCACTTTGACGCAAGGCTTGATTTTGCCCATCATGTCCAGCAGTGGGGTAGTGACCTTGCAGAAAATGCAGAAAAATGTACTGCAGATCATGTGGACACTGAAACAAGGGGTAAAAAATGTTATCTTGTACAGCAATTGATTGATTGGTATGTGAGGTTTAACTTCCCAAAACTACGATATGGTTATGAGAGACGCCGTAGTGAAGGGCTCCGGAAATTTCGCCCACCTAGGGTTCGTTAACGTGCATCCAAATCTGAGCACACGGGCTTACAACATTTCCGCCTCCATCGGAAATGGAGCAGCCGCCGGCGGCTTTCGACCCCGTGACCTGCCGGTCAGCAAACGAGTACATTAGCCACTAAACCACCGCAGCGAGGCTATCTTGTACAGTAAGCGAAATTGGGGTTACTTTAAGCCGAATCGTAATGCGTATTCGCCTTTCAATCGTTTCAAGGCTTTTTCAGCGGAAGTACTCGAGAAACTTGGGGAGACTGTAATGATCGCTCTTCCACACGGAAGCTGAAAGCTTGTCTTCTGAGTTTTTCCGGAGTGAGGAAAGACTTTTTTTCCCGCTTTCTGGTACAAAGAAGGCGCTTACTGTTAAAACATAACTCTTATAATATTGAGTTTAACTTGGAAGAACGCACGTTTGAAATATTTAAAATGTTGAAACGAACCCATTTCGCGGCGTTGCGGTAGCTTGTGTTGCCCTTGTAGTCTACATTGATGACCGCCCCGGAGTTGACGAGCAGATTGAGCTCCTCTTGAACTTCCGCTTTGCTCAGGCCATGCCGCTGGTACAGCACGTGACAAATGCGCTCGAAGTCCGGCCGTGTTATGTGCTTTCGCAGATGGTCGATCGTGTCAAGCACTATCTTCCTGTACATAGGTGTTCCGGGCATGTTCGAAACATAACAGTGTGCTCCCTCCTGTGGTGCTGGAGATGCACTCTTTTTCAGCGTGTCTTCAGTGTCGAACGAGCTGAGAGAATACACAAAATATCAACAACTGCTAGCGAAGAACCTTGACGGCAGCCGGCCGTCAGCGCACGCAAGGAAAATGCTGGATACAGAGAATAAAGTGTCTAATTCACGCGGGCTAGTCACCAAGGCTTTTGTATACCCACTAATGCTACTATAACTACGCCGGCGCACAATACTAAAAGCACCGTCCACCACCTGTGTTTTTAAACAGCGAAAAGGTCCATTACCCTATACAGTGTTATAATACTGAAAGGTGGGCAATGCTTTGTCAGCGTACTGGAACTTTTGCGCATGTGCACAATACGAAGACACTGCGCTGGTCCCTGTGAACCTTTCGTTCGTGTCATCGTGTTGCGTTCTCAAAAGTTTCAGCATGCAAATTCTATTTGTCATTGCTGATTCTCAATAGCTGTCATGTTCACTTAAGCAGCGGTTTCTTGACGGTAGCATGCATATCTCAATGTCACCTCGACTAGAGGTAACAACAGCCGGCAGAGTTTCTCGGCGGATCAGTTCTCCCTTTCGTGAAGGCTGTCAGTTTTGTTGAGTGAAGTTCTGAAAAGCCTGGCATTGACCTGGCAGCTTGTATGCTTGTTGTCAAGCTTTGAAAGAAAAAATCAGGTGGCGAAAATTCAGTTTTTTTTATTATTTTAAAGCACTGCTACCATATGAATGAGTTCGGACGTGTTTATGTTTTATACGCGTATCATCTGTGGGCATAGTATGTAGCCGACAGCAGCAGACATCATCCATCATTTAACGAACTTTGAGAAAATTTACCAGTTGTTGTGGGTGGTGGTGTAAAGGGCTTGTAAAATACGACAAATAAGGACACTGCCGTTCATTCCCTCGTTGAAACAATGCGGGTGGATTGGGTAAGTTGTTATTTCGAATAATAATATGCTATATTAAGTGTAAACAATAAATCAACGTCTGACGCAGTTATCGCTTGACTGTAACAAAATTACGGTACAAATAAGTTCAAAACATATCATTTCATACAGTTTAATGGATAACAGCAATATTTTGCTACATAATCTTGAGATGATTACGCAAAAGATGCCGTTGAGTGCTCTAGATATTGAACTAGGGTTTTTCAATGCTTATTTAAGTCGAATTATTTGATTCCATGTGCACGTGCACATAGCCCTAACATTTTTGGTTTCATTGAAGGTGCGACTGCCGCAGACTGGATGCTGTCCCGCTGCCTTCGAGGTGCTTGTCGAGCTTCGTAAACAGTACATTCTTTAAAAAAATGACCACAGTTTTCCGAGTGGGAACACTGGTTAGCATGCGGAGCATATATGTTGAACTGCGATAAATGTGGTTTGTAATTTGAGACATGAGTGTGTGTTATGAGTGAACACTAGTGAACACGAGTGAACATGCACGCACGTATGCTGCGAAAGACGATGTTTATTGATGAGACGCTTTGGGTATTTTCAGCAAGATGGCTTTATGGTCCGTAAAGTGAAGCGTGAGTGGGTCTGGTTGCAGCGGTCGAAGGTCGAAATTCGCAAAGGCGTGGTTGATGCACGTCCCATGAACCGTGGTCGGATGATGTTCGCCGTCGTGCGTTGCTCGTTTCAGCGTGTGCCACGACTCCATGTAGTCGACCACCCAATCGTCCTTGATGAGTCGACGTTGAAGTCGAAAACTATCACGAAGGGTCGTCGTTGCGGTCGTTGTTTCAGGTATTCTTCCACGGCTTTGTCGACGTACTTCTCCACGGCGGCACGCGATAGGTTGGGTGCGAGGTACATCGCCATGACAAATACCTCGGCGTACCTCGCACGATAGCTGGCCCTCGTCCGACGCCATTCGCAATTGCCAGCAGCATACATTTTCACCAGCGACATCGGACGTGCAGCGACCGCGCAAACCAACCGACGAAGGGCTGCGCGCCCCGACACTCGGTTATTTATAGCGAGCGCCCTCCCTGGCCTGCGCATGCGCACGTTAGCATACAGCTGGCGCACGTAAAACTAAAGGTCGTACGGCGCGCGGAGGGGAGAAGCTAGCGCAGCGCGCGCTGTGTTGAGAGGAGGAAGGGATGCACAGATGGCTGGCGGAGGAGGAGGGGAGGCTGCGGATGGTGACGGCGCATGACTAGCCCCTGGTATAACATGCTCCGCATAGAAAAATGCTGTAGTATTTACTAAGTTCGGTTTACATACTTGTCGCATATGTTACCAACCGGTTAGTAAGCGAGGTTAGTAACGGCAAGGTTACTACATCCACTCTCACTAACGCAGTTAGTAATGGTTGCTAACGTAGGTAGTAATGCTTGCTTACAAAAAGAAATTATTAGACGTGAACATTTTGCCTCAAGGATCACCCGTTTTTAACGGCTTTTTTCGTGAGCATCATCATTTCGATGAATCACTGAGTAATTACGCACCTAATGTCATAAACAACAACACTTATACACAAGTCCGCGTGAGAATTATCGATGTTTTCAGTCTCTTGTCAATAAAAGGAAAAGGCACCAGACAAGACCTGTATAAATAAAATTGAAAGGTGGAATGTGGCATCGAAATTTGGGTTTATGCACGTCACAAGCTTTGCTTCCTTTAAAGTAGTTATGCCTACTTGTTTGTATGTTCCGCGTTTCTGTATATAGAGAACCCCAAAGTCATGCAACGCCAGAAAAAAAGAAAGCTTCAACTAATAATAATTCAGCAGATCTCACGTACCTTGGAAATCGATGGTACGTGAAGGAAGTGGTGACAAACTAGCTGCACTGAATTTTTTATGCTGGGAAGAGTTATTACGAAAGGACGCCAAATGTATGTGCAAATATCTTGAGCCCAAACCCACGTTGAGCACTTCCACATGTTTTACATACACACCACAGTGGTCTAGTGACCATGGCACTCGGCTGTGGACCCGCAGGCAGCGGGATCATATTGCGGCCGTGGCAGTCGCATTTTCGATGCAGGCGAAAACGCTTTAGGCCCATGTGCTTGGATTTAAATGCGCAGAAACCCAAGTGGTCGAAATTTCCGAAGCCTTCCACTGCGATGTCTCTCATATTCATTTGGTAGTTTTCGTACGTTAAACTTCAACAATCATAATCATTATACTGTGACGACGAAGACCGAAACTGGCACTCTGGCACAGACGCGCATGCTAGGTGAGCGAGGAAGAAGCAGAATAGAACAGATTGCCCGACGAACGGGTGTTGTGTCTGTCTCGCTTATTAGAATGGCGCAGCCGTTCAACGAACCTGTATGCGACGACCTGCGTGAATAAACTGTCCTACGGAACGGACGCTTTCTCCAGCAGCCCGCAGCTCCTGCTACCGTGGCATGGCATCCGACCTGGCCACCGCGGGTACCGAAGCCAGCGCGCTGCCTGCAGACGTCCTTGCCAAACCACAAGCTGACTCCACTGACTTGGCTTCGCAAACCGCCTCCTGGCCCAGGGACGCCGTACACGCTCCCTTGGACTTCACCTCAGGTACCATCCCTGGAGCAACGTCAGTGCCGTCGCCAGAAGACAGGCGTAATTCCTCACCTGCAGCCTCCAGCGAACTCCGCATGGTTCTGCAGGCCATCGCTACTTCAAGCCAGCGTCTTGCAGACGCCACCGTCGCCTTCTCAGCAGCCTGTGCACGCACCACGTTGCCTCCTCCGTCTACAGCAGAAATGCCTGTACAAGACAGAGTTACATGATCGTGATTGTTCCCTAAATCTTGGTCACCGAGAGATGACAGGATGGTAGGGGCTCGAATCACATCCTCTAGGTCGAGCTTTTCCCGAGTTCCGTCCTGAGAGAAGGTCGAGTTAAATGGGCAGGTGGCACAGGGAATCGGACCAAAAGCAGCTATGAGCTTGATGCTCCACTCCGCCCATGACTGCTGCTTCCAACCTTCATACCGGTGCCACGCCGCTGCACCTTCCCGAAGACGGTCTATGGCCACATACCATTTATGATTCTCTGTCCAGGCCGCGCGCATGGCTAGCGCGTTGACGGTTGCCACCCAGCTGTCCGCGTCGTTCCGGACCCCGTCGAATTCCGGCAGTTCGTAGGTGGACGGTGATCGTGGGGCGGCACGTGAGAGTGCGGATATCACTGAGGCAACCCCGTCGAGCTGGTCTGAGAGCTGCAGGAGGGTGCCCCAAAGCTGCCTGCATTGCTCCAATGGGCTTGCCTCAAGGTCATGCGAGGCAGCTACATCCAACACGGCGATAGTGGCACGTAATTCTGGCAACATTGTAGGAGCTCGCTCGGAGATTGACGCTGTCAGTTCGTTAGTCTTGACGCGGAGTAGCGCGATGGTACGCAGCAGGTTCGCGGCGCTGTCGTGTGTGAAGTCCAAAGCGTTGGTGATCGCGGTCTTCGAATGAGTAGCGGTTGCAGCACTCATGCCGGGGATGTTGACGAGCAGAGAAGCCTGGACGGCGTTCCCTGGCAGCTCGTATGTTGAAAGAGTGCGGCAACGGGAATGTAGACCATGGGAAGCGTGAGCGGCATTCCCAAAGGACAGGAGCCGTTGCGGATCCCTGCCGCGAAACGGTGGCAGGGTGTCAATAAGGTCATGCCCTACAACACCAGGGGAGGCCTGGACGCCGTCCACTGGTGGTTTGAAGGGTAGCTGAAGCGGCGGGTGGGACCCCATTGCAAAGGAAGCGTGAAAGGCGTTCCTCGATGGAGAAGCCCGCACTGCCGACGAACCACGCAGACGCGTACCGGTGGATTCCCGCAGAGGGTTCACTTGTCGGCTTGCGCTGACAGCATAATCCATAGCCAAGGACGCGTGGATGGCGTCCTTGAGAAATGGCACCGGTAACGTGCACTGCAGCCGCCGAGGAGGCCTTGACGCCGTCCTCAAGCGTCGCTTATTGCGGCTGTCCTGGATGACGAAGCCGGGACGTAAGACTTCTTCTTCGTCGACGAAGAAGAAGTCTTATTACAATACTTTTAACATTACTCCTGTACAGTTGCGTAACGATGCTAACAGAAACATGGTTATCAGCAAAACAAGAAGTGTGTGCGGATATGTATGGCTCATACTCTCCACGGTGGGAGACCTCCACACTGGTACATCAATCAACTTCAGTGGTTGACACCTAATTATATTTGTCGTCAACCTGCGCTTCTTTGAAAATTCAGTTGCATACATAAGTAACTAAACTATAAAACCATTTTCAATCCAAGTATTAAAAAAACTATTACAAAACTTTATATATTTCACTTTTACAATTATTTTTTGAGGTTGCATAGTCCCCAAAACAACCGTACAATATAACGTTAGGCATCTTGTTCATTCCTCGGTAATAGATTCGCGTACAGCAAGGTAGAATCGACAACCACATGTTGAATAATTCACTTTATTGGTACAAATCATGCATTCATTAGCCAATATCATAGGGAGTCAGTGACCCCTAATGGGAAGGAGAAACAGAAGAGTAGCAAAAGCTGCCAATGTAAGTTAATACTCAAGCAACGTCTCAAAGTTTTAAAAATAGAAATTGTAATCCCTATAGCAAGAAACAGGGAACGCTTCCAGTAAATGTTCTGGCTTGCTGTCAAGAAGCAGTATCACATGATCTCACTATGGCTATTCCCTATTAAGTGCGGCAAGTAATGTTTAGCATGCTAGGAAGTCTCCACTTTCTGCACGAGTATAGTACTTTTGCTAGGCAAGAAGCAGACAGTGTTTCAAATGATAGACACAGATATTCGATGCCTAAATTAGGTTTAATTACAAATAATTACATGCATTTGAATTAGTTATTCTTTTTTCGCAATGTACTTTCTTGTATTGACAAATACACGGTATATTCAATATCTTTCTAAGGTAGTCAGTGATATCAAAGCTCATGGGTGCATAAAATCACCATGAGCCTCTCGCCCTGCTTTGTATCTCACACGATGCCGTGCGGCTCAACGAAGATGCTCTTATCCACTTTGTTGGACAACTCGCCTTCACCTGACTCCGGCTGCAACAGGGATTCCAGATGGTCCTTGGAAGAGATCCTGCATTACGTCTAAATTAGCTTGAACTTGCTGCATAATCTGTCACTACAGCTTTCTGTAACTGGTGCAATGATGCCATTCTTCTGGGCTGTGGCTCCTTCTGTGTGGCGTCCACAGACCCCTGGTATCAGATGGAGCAGCAGTAGCAGTGCCGAGAACATAACCATGTCGTCCGTGCACAGCTGACATTCGTTTTCCGTCCAGTCTGACGTTTGATGTCCCGCAAGGCTTGATGTTGCCCATGATGTCCAACAGTGGGGTGGTGGCCTTGCAGAGAAATATTTCGCAGATTGAGTGGACATTGAAACAAAGGTTAAAATGCTGTGTTGAAGAGTAAGTGAAATTGGGGTGACGTTTAGCGAAATCGTGATGTGCATTCACCTTTCGGTTGGTTTCGAGACTGTGATAGCGGAAGTACTCAAGAAACCGGTGAACACTTGAATGATCTCTCTTTCACACAGAAGCTGAACGCTTGTCTTCTAAGCTTGTCCACATAAAGAAGAACTTTTTTTTCGTTTTTGATAAAAGGAAGGCGCTTACTGTTAATGCCTAGCACTTATAATACTGCGTATAACGTAGAACAGCACGCATTTGAAGTTTATGAAATCTTGAAACAAACCAATTTCGCGGCGTTGCGGTAGCTCGTGTGTCGCTTGTGGTCTCCTTTGACGACCGCCTCGGAGTCGACGAGCAGGTTGAGCTCCTCTTGAACCTCCGATTTGCTCAGGCCATGTCGCTGGTTGAGCATGTGACAAATGCGTTCGAAGTCCGGCCGTGCTTTGCACTTTTGAAGTTGGTCGGATGTGTCGAGCAATATCTCATGTGCTTCGGCGCTTAGGGCATGTTGAAAAAATGAGAGTGTGCTCCCGCATGTGCGGCCGGAAATGCGTGCCTTCTGCGTAAAATGAGCTGAGGGAATGAAAAAATATCAACAAACCTTATCGAGGCACATCTCCGGGTTCCGGCCGTCAGCGCACGCGAGAAAAATGCTGGACACAGGGAGAAAGGTGACTAATATGTGCGAGCTAGTCACCAAAAATTTTGTGACCCGCCATTGCTACAATAACTACGCCGACTCATTATACTGAAAGCACCGTCCACCACCTATGTTTGTAAACAGCTAAAAGGTCTAATACCCTCTAGGGGTATAATACTAAAAGGTGGACAAGGTCTTTGGCTGTATACTGAACCCTTTGTGCACACAATACGAAGACACAAACGAATCGTTGACAAAGTCTGCGCTTGTCTTTACCAACCTTTCGTTTGAGAGCAAATATTTCAGCGTGCGAGGGTTATTTTTCATTGCTGATTCTCAATAGCTCTCGTATGCACCTCTTAAGACGGGGTTTCTTGGCAGTGGCTTCCATATAGCAATGTCCTCGCAGTCAGAGGTAACAGCAGCGGGGAGAGTTTCTCGGTGGTGCAGTTCTGCCTTTCGTGAAGGCTGTCACTTTTGATAAGTGAGGTTCAGGAAATCCTGGCGTGTTCCCAGGTTGCTCGTTAGCTCTTTGGAAAGTTTGAAGAGAAAAAATTCAGGCGGGAACACTTCACTTTTTTATTGATATTTTATAGCATCACTAACCTTTACATCAACTAAAGACGTGTCTATGTTATAGATGCATATCACCTGTAGGCCTAGTATGTAACCAACAGCAACAGAAAACATACATCATTTAACGAACACTAGACAAAACTTACCAGTGCTTGCGAGAGCTCTTATAAAGTGCTAGTAAAAGTATGGCAAATCAGGACACTTCCGTTCATTTCCTCGTTGAAACAATGTGGATGGCTTCGGTAATGCATTTTATTGCAGAAGAATCTGCAATTGTATTTGTACGTCATTAAAGGAACGTCTAAAACAGTTATTACTTGACTCTAAGAGATGTACTGTAGAAGTAAGTTCAAAACATGACAATTCATACAATGAGATTATTAACAGTATTTTATGCCCCAAAACCTTGACATGATTATACAAAGAACTCCGTTGAGTGCTCCAGAAATTCGCCTTCCTTGGGTTCTTTAGAGCTTATTTAAATCTAATTGCGTTATTCCATGTACGCTTGCACATGGCTCAAACATTTTTGCTTCCATTTAAGATGCAGCCGCTGCAGATTGGATGCTATCCCGCTGCCTTGAGTTACTTGTTAAGCTTCGCAAACACTAACCACCTTGGTGGGTACCGACAAAGTGCAACGCGCACTTTGATGTCACGAATTATAGTAATTGTTCAATTGTGATTTCCTTTACTCAATACCTTCCATAAAAGTTCACCTACTTGGTAGATGTTTCTTGCAAGAGGTTCCCACATCACATTTGCTTTTCGAACAGCAGCGACGATAAGGTGTCGGTGGTGCAGTTCTGCCTCAGGTGAACCTTGTCCGTTTTTATGTGTGAAGTTCGGCCCTGGCTATTTTGAAGCTCGTTGTCAGCCTTCAAGAAGAAATGTAATCGGAGATTAGCAGCTGTGTTTGGCATCTCTGTTTATTTCGGAGCATGATTAGATTTGAATTGAGTAAAGATGGTGTTGATGTGAAAACCGCAGCTTTTCCACAATAGCCAGGGGTAGGCGTTGTTATCCATCATGTAAGGAACATCAATAGTTCGGTATAGCTGGTGGTTGCTGGTATATCACGCGAATGAATACAATAGCCCAAGACACCAACAGTTTCTGTTCATAGATTTTAAAACATATCACGGGTGGGTACGCTTTAGGTGTTACTGACGCATATAAGATACACAGATTTGCGTACAGAAAAGATGCGTAATGCAGATTTCAGGCTATAGTGAACCAAGAGCTGTACAACTAAACTAAAACAATAGCATTTTGAATAGCCTGAACGTAATGCGTATTGTCAAGCAATAATGTTTTTTGAATTATATTGTTCAATAAATTTCATGAAATGTTCACCTCAGTCGCAAGTCTCAAGCAAAAATAAAATGCTCCCTTGCGACAGTCTTTCGCATTGCATGATATCTTCCACTATAGAACAAGCATTAGCAGGCAGGCGATACCGGTAGTGTAGTCCTTCCATTCGTGAACAGGTCCATAGTAACGTGCCAGGAACCACAAAGCCTGATGTTTGTTTGATTGCTCCAAAGACTGGGTACCAGCTTCCATTGCAAAATCACACACGTTAACATAATGTTGTTGAAGTAATTGTCAAGTGTCGTTTATATGTATACTTGTAATGTACGAAGGTATTTATGCGTGTACACTGCTTCGATGAAAATCATATCTTCGTGTTTTTTATTAGGTGAACTATACACGTTCTTTGGTAAAGACAGCTTTTGGTAAATGTGAGTGCCATGTTAGATATGATTCCGACGCATGTAAGCCCCTAAAAAAAGAATGCTTTGTGGTTCTTGATCAGCACCGCAATCATGTTGGCAAACGTGTACACAAAAATTTTTTAATGCCACTTAGGTATTTGTGCCTCTATTATCACTATGAAAATGCGGTAGCTGCATGAGTGATACAAAACCGTAGTCGACATTGTGCGATTCTATTACGTACTGCGATTAATATATACATATGAAGCGAAATATCTGCAATGGTTCCATGTGGGGCATACAAATTATCGATTCGACTGAGAATCTTACTGCACATGAAGCGAAAGCGTCCCTTTAACATGCTGCCGCTGTTACGAGCCAGGCTAACCCGATTGAGCGGAAGACGACGACATTCCGCCGAGTCAAAGCACTCGTTCGCTTTTCGCCTTTCCATGCTACAGCCCACCTTGTGTCCAACCATTGGCGCGGCGAACCGTCTCGTGAAAGGTGGCATGCGAGGTTGTGTCTTCGTACTCGTAGCCTTGTGGAACGTGGAGCAAACTACTTGCGTTACGATGACGCGTTTGAACAAGGCACGTGAAATCTCTTCTACAGCTTCACTTAGATGCCTGTGCTGGGAAAGCACGTGATCCTCATCGTCTTCACTCGAGAGAAACCCGCTACTGATGCCACTCGGAAAAAGAAAGCTTGCGGTGGTTTGACTAGAGCCATGCTGTCTTACTGCTTTCTTGAAAAAAATGATACGCAAAACTGATATAATATTTCAAGTCTTCGTGCAATTGATATTTCGGCTGTTTTGCTTTACGTTATACCAATAGGTAATGAGAAGAAAAGAACAGTCATCATCGAACCCACACACTTAACGGGGATGTAGTATGCTTTGTTCAATATGCAATTCGCAACTAGAATCAGCCTCTCCTTTGCACGTACTGCACGCCGAAATGGCCACCACATGGTCACTACCGGCTTCAAAAATTTCAGGTTGGCTCTGTTCATTTACTTCACATTTTCTTTAATCATGTCTAATTGCTATGACAAGTACACATTATTAGAATTCCATGTATATGTTTTAGGGGCGAGGCTTGTTCATTTGTCTTGCGTCTGTGCACATGGCTATAGTCGAAACAAATGTGAAACACCAAACAAGGTTTAGACTAATAGGCCAGACAATAGACTAGTATCAGTCTAAACTGCGGCTTGAAACATCTACAAGCTTAAGGCTTTTGTAGTAGTCGGCGACTTCGACTTAGGAGTTAAGGACTTTATAGGAACCTTGTCGACGATTCTTTGTCACCTTGTCACTTTTAAGCAAAGTTATGTCGTTAAATTTACATTATAAGGGGCAAGTTTCGGATAAGTTATTTGAAACCCACACACGCAAAAAAGGTCTATCAAAACGCTAATACTAATAATTATGTTAGTGTGACAAAACTCGTACTTGCGCCCGTTCCCTCTGTGTTAACTTAGCTCCTGCAGATGGCAGCGTTCCAAAACGTTTTTCGTGGCGGATTAAAATCTGAGCTATCTGAAAACACAAGCACGCCACACCAGCACAATCACCGCGTCGATTTGTGATCTTCGTAGATAGTGCTGAGTAATATCTTCCTTTTTTGCTAATTTGTAAGACTTAAAAAATAGTGCACTGGTTCCCAGATGACTTTTTGTTAGCGGGAGTGGCAGGATCAAGTGGTTTCCCGCATTTTAAAGTGCCAGATATGCCATTTGCCATTATTAGTGGGCGCAAGAGATACACGCTGTGGCAGTTCCGAACAAAATGGCGCCTTGGTACTAAAGTAGGCTGCTAGGAGCCTATAGGCGCCTAGGTGCGAGATAGGCATGCTCTTGTCTATATATCTAGCTTCGACGGCCGGGCAGCCACCATCATTGTACAGTGAGGTTATTTTGTTGCTCGGCGTAAGTATTTAATTAGCCTTATGAGCACAAAATATACCCGCCAAGATACCAACTGACACATTGGTTGATAGCAGTCACGACAATCTAGGGCGACCAGAGAAGGTGGAGAAAGTAACCTGCTTAAAACCCGCAGCTTGCACAACGCTAATATTTCGCACACAGAATCGGTCACCGACATCAGTACCATATTTTCTGCGACGAAGGCTCTTTAACACTATCTCGTTAAAACAAGGATCGCAGTGATCAATTCATTTTAGGAAAACACTGCCGTACAGCGGGGTTATGCTGGAGGAATATTGAAACACTTTTGTAATAAAGTTGTCTACGTAACCTGAACCTTAATGCTTCTGATTCCTTTAAACAAAGTGGCCCACTGTCTCGATATCTTAACAACCGCCAAATATTTAGATCGTTGCTATGGGGTCTACGCTTTTTGCCGCGGGGAGGAGTGGTTGGGTTGCTCGGATGCTGACCCGAAGGTCAGGGCTTTGATTCTGGCCGTGGCGGTAGCATTTCAATAGACGCGAAATGCTTGAGACCAGTGTGCCTATATTAATGTGTCCGTTAAAGAGTCCAGGTGGTTTTAATTTTCGGAGTCTCCACTACGGCGCCTCTCATAAGGATATCTTTGTTTTGGGATGAAAAACACTAGATATAAAGGGGATCTACGCCTCCTGCAAGATAATGTCCCTACTGTTATGAACATTAGTACACATTTGAAAACAATGAACACAGATTCAATGCTGAAACCGAATATTTACAAATAGTGAATCTCGTTTTGTCCTCGCAGTTTTTCTCTTAGTGCTACATTATACGGCTCTGCTGAATTAGAATATATTTTACACATTTATACAACGGTCAGCTGCTGTTAAAGATGATGGTTGTAGGCATTTCCCATCAGCGTTTCACCCCTCTTGGTGGCCGAGAGGATAAGGTCTCTTGTCCATGGTCGGTGCACTTCGACGCCCATTCTGTTCCAAGATACACCTCCACTACAGGGGATGCTCCGGCACCAGACACAGATACATATCCTCGCCCACTGGTGGTCCCGTTCCAGAGGGAGCTCCCGCAACACAACTGCACCCAGGTCCCGATCCAAGGGACACTCTATCTCTCGTTATCCAGAAGGAACAGGTGTCGTTCTAGACGAGGAGATCTCGGTCCCGGGATTAGCAACACCGAGTCCAGCCATTATAGGCAGACCGTGTCCGTCAAGGTGCACCGAAAAAGGTAACTCGGGGTCAGCCGCCAGGATATCAAAGGGATATCGAGAGGCTAGCACAACTCGAACACGAAAATAAGGAAATAGAGGGACACGAATAGCTAGACTTACTGCCGAGATATCTGAGATTAGGAGTGGAGGAGGCCAACAGCCTGTGGAGGCCGTCATGCCATCAACTCACTCAGCGGAATCGTCGGTAGTTGAGGCATGCGAGATGGAGAGGCTTGCCAAAATGAGGGCCGCTAGTTGGCGAACAGGACAAGGCCTCATGTATAGCTACATCGGAGATCCACGAAATGCTGCCTTCACTCAGCGAGTGCATAAAACAGCTAGTGGAGATGGCTGCGTACACACATGGTAACATGCTGGCTACGGAGGAAACGCACAATCAGCGGTTTTCAATATAGAGTCGTTTCTAGAAAATGGCAGTTGCACCTGCCATAGATCTCAGAGCAATGCCACTTCAAGCAATGGCTAATTCTAATGGTCAGTCACCACAGCAACAACATGGCTGCACAAACTTGTGCAGTCATAATGTAGCTAGTAGAATGCAGGGGGTTCCTTCGAAAAAGGAACTCCTCTGCAGCAATTCAGTCGCTCACATTTGGAAAAGCCACTTGTTATATACTTCCAAGAAACTCAAACCACTAACGTCAAGATACCTTGTTACCGCTCTGTGCCAAAGAAAGAAGGAAGAGGCGTCACGGCTCTGATAAAGAAACAAGCTGACCCACGTCATCCGCGGTCTTGATATTGGTTCGTGCAAAATAAAGCACATCATGATAGAAATACTCTCTAGATCTACATATTAAGAGAGCGTTTTTAGACACAATATGTACAGCAGCCCTAAGGACTTCAAATAGCGCTTCTATCCAAGGCAGTTCACTTGTCGAGAGATCCCCCCCCTGATTATAGCGGGTGACTTTAATGCACCCTATCATACACTCCTAAGGTGGAGGACCTGTGGAGGGAGGCGTTGAAAGCAGGACCCAGTACTACTAACAGACCCTGCGTTTCCCACCAGATGTGTACTTCGTCCACTAGGGTCACGACAATGGAGCTCACCTTTGTCCGGAACGTGGTGGATGTCAAGTAGTCTAACCTCAACGTGGACTTTGGCAGCGACCACTACCTCCTCCCCACTGTTCTTCAAGTTGGATAGACAAGGCCACGTAAGTTCTGAGGGATTGACTGGGACTGGTTCTGCAAAAAAAGAGAGCAGAGGTCTGTGGAAAAGAAGAAGCTTGACCTGGAAAGCTGGATGGTGCAGATAAGAGACGACATCTAGGCTATAACTAATGAAGTCACCACGTACCTGCCTGTAGAAAAGATGGATAGTAGACTGGCTCATCTTCTCGAAGCCGAACAGTGTCTCCTGGCCAGGTGGAAAAGGCAGCGCCTAAATCGCAGGCTTCGCAAGAAGATTGCCGAGGTGAACAGTTGAATGTAAGCTCTTCTCTAAACAATAATGGGACGATATTTGCGATTCGGTAGACGGGAAGATGCGCAGAGCCGGCCCTTGGAACCTCCTAAAGCACCTGTGTAATGACATCAACACCAAATTGAATCAGAGGTACGCTGACTCGCACACGCCGCGCCGCGGTGGTCTAGTGGCTAAGGCACTCGGCTGCTGACCCGCAGGATGCGGGATCGAATCCTTGCTGCGGCGGCTGCATTTCCGATGAAGGCAGAAATGTTGTAGGTCCGTGTGCCCAGGTTTGGGCGCACGTTAGAGAACCCTAGGTAGTCGAAATTTATGGGACCCTTCACTGCGGCGTCTCTCATAATCTTATGTTGTTTGGGTACGTTAAACCCTACACATCCATCAAATCATCAAGCTGACTCGCACATTTCATGCAGCTAGGTAAGAATCCTCGGACAAACAGGTACTGGCAGAACTGATTAGGAAGTACCTTCCAATCACTTCCGGCCCGCCAACTCTGGCTCCCATTTACCGAGAAGGCGCTAACCCAGAACTGGACGCAGATTTTGGAAGCAAGGAGATCGGGCAGATATTATGCGACTTAAACGGCAGGTCAGCCCCAGGTCCTGATAAGATCACCAACAGGGCTTTGAGAATTCTGTATGACAGGTCGACAGTTTACATGACGGATATCGTCAACCAGGCGTGGAAGAGTGGCAGTGTCCCAGAGATTTGGAAGGAGGCCACCGCCATGCTCATCTCCAAACCGGGCAAACCTCCCATCCTCGACAGCTTCCGGCCAATCTGCCTGACTTTAGCGTAAGTAGGTGGCCGAACATGCTATGCTCAACAGGGTAACCCGGTACCTGGAGGAACGCGACATTTATCCCCACAACATGATAGGCTTCAAGTCAGGCCTCTCGACGCAAGATGTCATGAAGCTAATCAAATATCAAGTTATTGATGCGAACACAAGAGACATAAGAGCCATATTGGGACTGGACTTAAAGATGGAATTTGAAAACATTCTGCATCACTTCGTGCTGAGCCAGATCTCAAGCCTTGGGCTTGGCAAGCGCGGCCACGACTACGTAAAATCATTCCTGACTGAAAGAAAGCTATACTCACGTTGGGTGACCTTGTTTCGGATCCGGTAAAGCTTGGCTTCAGAGGGACGCCACAAGGCTCAGTACGATCCCCGACCCTATTCAACCTCGTCATGAACGGTCTGTCTCAAAGACTTTCCAAAGTCTATGGCATTAATCATACTATCTATGCTGACGACATCACCATATGGTGTACCGGTGGCAGCGATGGACGAATAGAGGCTTTGCTACAAGAACCTATTGAGGTCACGGAAAACTACCTAAAACCGACTGGTCTTAGGTGCTCGCCGCAGAAATTGGAACTGCTTCTGTACAGGCCCAAGCGCGGGGCCCCAAACCGTGAGGTTTAAGCCATTAGAGGATATTGACATCACTCTTATGACTGATGAGGGCAGCTTGATCTCCAGGGGGGCTTCTCCGGGTTCTAGGTATGACCATTCAGTCGAACGGCATAAATAACCTGACGGTCGCGAGTCTCGCCAGAAAAATTGACAATGGTGTCAGACTAATAAGAAGGGTTGCTTAAGGCAACAGGGACTTGGAGAAAATAACCTCGTAAGATTGGTGCGCGCCTTTGTCATGTGCCATTTCACCTACCAGAAATGCTGTAGGCCCGTGCGCTCAAATTTGGGTGCACGTTAAAGAACCCCAGGTGGTCGAACTTTCTGGAGCCCTTCACTAGGGGGTCTCTCATAATCATATGGTGGTATTGGGACGTTCAATTCTACATGTCAATCAATCAATCATTTCACCTACGTTGTAGCCATGCACAACTGGCAGAGGTCGGAGTATGATAAGCTCAACACGTCATACATAAAGGCCATAAAGAGAGCTTTCGGGCTTCCCATGTACACAAGGACGGATAGACTGTTCCGCCTCGCCATGGACAACACGCTGGAAAAAATTGTAGAGGAGCAGGAGAGGGCGGCGTTTCACCAGGCCGTACACCACTCGTTCTGGTAGAAACATCCTGCGAGAGCTGGGGATTTCACCGACGGAAATCACGTCTCACTTCTGCAGCATTCCTCGTCAACAAACCGAACAAATCACCGTTGTCTCCATGTCACGAAATGCACGCCCCGAGCACAACGAGGGTAGGCCATGGCAACGGCTCTACTACAAATGGCTCAAGAACATGCTGGCGCTGCTTCTTCATCGATGCGGCCCGATATCACGAGGGGAAGGAGTATGTGGCAGTGAGCATATACTACGAGAGCAGTATCACCTACCCGACAACGGTCCCGATGATGGTGGCTGAAATAGCACCGCATGTGGCGATTGCGTTGGCCTTGCTTGATAACAGGAGGTCCACAGTTTATAGCGACTCGAGATCGTTGATCTGAGCATTTGCCAAGGGAACAATATCGGAACCAGCTTTATGAATTCTTCGGGACAAAGACGTTGAGCCGCACTTGGTTCCCAGCTCACATGAGACGCATTGAGGAAGCCCCAGCCAATCTCAACGAGTCAGACCAACATGGCTGCGCGAGGACTAGTAATCCGCGTATTGAGATGTTTTGATGATGTTTTGGAAAACCGCGACTCGCTTATCTCATATAATGAACTGACAAAATGACTTTACCTGAAGCGGAGACAGTACCCTCCACCACACAGAAAACTAAGCAGACCTCAGGCTCTGACACTCAGGCTTCTCCAGGTCAGGCGTACCCTAATCCCGCTCTATTGAACAAAATTTATCCCGAAATACAGCCAACTAATACATGTTCCTTTTGCGACGATATAGCTATCTTGGAACATATGCTCTGGCAGTGCCCCGCGTTACGCTGTGGAGAAGTCATCACGCTGTCAAAATGGGAGGGTTCTATTGCAAGCTCCGGACTAGAACAGTAGCTATGGGCTGTCCACCGGGCCCGCGATTGAGCAGAAAGACTTGCTCTTTCTGTTCCAAAGCGGGAGCGACCTGCAACCTGCTAAAGCACGTTTCAAAGAACCAAATAAAGTCCGCCCATCCTTCCATCCATCCATCTATCTATCTATCTATCTATCTATCTATCTATCTATCTATCTATCTATCTATCTATCTATCTATCTATCTATCTATCTATCTATCTATCTATCTATCTATCTATCTATCTATCTATCTATCTATCTATCTATCTATCTATCTATCTATCTATCTATCTATCTATCTATCTATCTATCTATCTATCTATCTATCTATCTATCTATCTATCTATCTATCTATCTATCTGTCTGTCTGTCTGTCTGTCTGTCTGTCTGTCTGTCTGTCTGTCTGTCTGTCTGTCTGTCCGCCCATAATGGGATCAATAGAGAAATTAGCATAAATGACTAGTCATAACGAGAAAATCATGACATGTATGTCATGAATGTCATGATTTACATCTGATAGTCTTGCCGCTCTTGGGCTGGTTTCGTTCACATGACAAGTTTGCAAAACTGGTTTGGTATAAAATAACTGCATGGAGAACATAAGTGACAGTGGAAATCATGACAAGGATGTCATGTGAAAGAGGACTGCATTCTACGCTCATAGCGCACTCGCAACCGTATTGCAAGCTTTACATTACAATATTTGGTGTTACATGACGCGAACGGACGACGAAGGTAGATGACACGTCCAAACAAGATAATCATGTTATGCGTGTCATGTAAAACATGACGGCATGCTACATTCATAGCGCGCTCGTGGCCGTTTCTCTAGCTTCAAGTACAGAAAATTTGGTATTACGTGACGTGAACAGACGACGAACACAAATACCAGGTATAAACAAGGTGATACTGAAATGGAATCATGTACGGCATAATTTGCGTACGCCTCGTAACCTTGTGCTGATTTTATTGTGACATACCAACTTTCCTCCATTGTGCTTCGTATATCATCGATTCCTACTGCTGTACCTGGGATCTGCCATTTTTTTGTGAAAGGGAGCACGCGAGAACGCGTGGTTTGCGCGCTCTGGCGGCTGCTGACAGCACCTCTGAGCGTGAAGGCGATCCAACCACAGCCTTTTTAGGCGTCAACACATTTGGTGAGTCAAGCAAGCAGTCATTGGTGATATGGAACCAGCGGCAAGATTTCAACATCTACCCCTTTCAAGGCGACTAGGGAAGAGTTCGATGTGGCCGCAGGTTCCATAACATCGGTTACTGATTGTGTTTATTTCTACCATACAATGTGAAATTAGGCGATGGTTGCTCTCGTTCCCTCTTAAACGCACTGCCAGCATCCGCCGGAGCACGAATACCACGCTCTCCCATGTTCCCCTTCGTGAAACGTGACAGTGAACACGCTGGATACGGTCACTATAAACAATTGGTAGCGAAGCTCGTGTGTAGGTATATGCAGTGCTCTACCCGTGATTGTGAATCGCATAATTAAGTTCTTGTGCGCTGTAATCCACCGTGCTTGATTTCAATGAACGTTTGTTCGTTTCCATAGGAATGGAACATTTTGATTGATATGAAATAATAATTTTTTGCTGCTCTTTCTCACAAACGTTCATGGTAATACACCCCAAGGACAGTGTGAATGAAAAGTAGAAACTGCACGCGAAAAATGAAAAATGCATGATGAGCGCCGACTACTAAATGAAACATTTAATGGTCGAAATGGTCACGTACATGGCACTTTGCTTGTCGCTTTTCTTATGCTGACATTTTTGTGCAGCCTATACTGGCTAGTCCAGCTTTCTACCATACAATAATTCAGAATTATATTTACCTCTTTGGTTGTGGCTCCTTGCGAGAGACATCGGTAACGAAGTGACATGATTGAGCAGCAGTCGCAGCAGCGGGAATGGTTAAATGCCGGATGTGCATGCAGTCATGCCATTCGCACAGTTCGTCCACATTGACGGGCCAAGTGCCAACATGGTTGGTGTTGCTTTGAGGGCTCCAAAGGCAAAGGACCACCTGTAAGGAAAAGTACATTTAGCCCACAATTTAAAATGAATAAGTAGTATAATTCTCAAACAGGTAAGTTGAATGCTTTGTAAATAATTGCGTATGTTGTATATTTCTCAGACAGGTATGTTGAATACTATGTCAATATTGCGCAGAGAACATTCGCATTCTTTTCGCGTCTTGTATTCTCCTGTAGTATTTGTTTAGACGACCTGCCGTTAATACTCTAATCTGATGTGTTGAAGTTGAGGGCACTTGACTGTTCCCTATCTGTTTACAAATGTTCGCACCTTAACCACTTACTTCGTAGTGTCTTGAGATGGTGACATAAAAAAGGTAATCATAAAAGTGTCATTTGAGATAGTTTACCCGCAGAATTATTTAAAGGTAGCTATTTAAAGCTGGAAAATGACAACAAAATGTTTTGGTGGTTTAGCGATTTAGGCATTAAAGGGTAATAGGTTGACACAATCTCCATGCAGATGTGTGTGACGCGTGCCGACGCAGGGACGACAACGAGGTCGAAGTGGGCGCGAGGAGGCATGCGTGGTCCAAGGATTAAATTGGTTGGTTTTCGTGAATAAATGCGGCAGCATCTTCTTCCTCTGCCGGTTCTTTGCAGTGGTGGTATCGCACTATGGAACAACATTCTAGAAGCTTCAACCGAAGACTGACACCAACTACACCGAACTCTGTCCGATTCTTCACCATGGAAGCATGATGACTGATGAAACTATACGGCGCACTGCATTCTGTTCCTGTAGCGGAGAGGCAGAGGAAGAACGATACTGCTACATTAAAACATGAAACCAACTGATATATTTCTCCACCTGCGCGGGCCACTTCGCGTCTATTTGAACATTTTGTCGTCGTGGCATCAGCACGCCAGCACGTGACATGAACGTGGCCGAACGCGATGTGTCTGTTCGTGGCTTATTAATGGTTAGTGGTGCATAATCAAAACAGTGCGATATATCTTAACGCCACTAAGCGTATTACACAAATTCACTTCCTGTGGCACGAAATAGGCATAGAAATAAAAAAAACGTTTATAATCAAGCCAGTCAATCAGTAGAGTATACCATGCACCATTGCGGTAACAAACTAAATACGTATACGAGATTATATTATCCACATATATTCTTTTTGAGTTTTTTCTGTGCTTAGGAAGAAATAGTAAAATAAAATAGAGCCGTGCGGTCAGGCGTACGATAATTTCTATGTCGTATACAACTCTATTCGGCCTGAATTTTAACTCACAATATTAAAAAAACAGACAAAAATATCAACGCCATATCCACAAAATGAATAATGTTAGAGGAACTTGCTCGGAGGCACATGGCGCGTTTCTTGGCGAGACCAATTTTGTTGGAAGGTTTGTCATTGCAGGGTACGTTCCACGGCCGCCACTGCAGAGTGTTGGTCACGTCGATCGACCCGTTAACCAATGCCCTTTCATGCCACACTGGCCGCTGCTGCGAGTCAAACGCTCAGTGCTCCTAAAAGGCAGACGTTGAGCTATCATCCATTCTTCAACAGGGTTGCGATCAGGCAGGTGAGGGGGCTCGGAAGGATATCTGTACTCGTGCGTCGTGTCTACAAAGCGCCGAGAACAAAGTAGACGTACTCGCTAGGAGGCGAGGGCGCGGGCCATCGAAAAACGGACGCCTTGACTGGTGGCGTGCCATCTAGTAAGCATTGTTGGAATCACCGGAGAAGTGACCGAAGCGGTGACCTAGAGCTGCGACCGTTGAAGTTTAGAGTGGCAACAGTGGTGTGCACGCCAGCGGTTACCAGAGAGGCCACGAGCTTTACGAGCAAGCTCTTAAAACAACGCCCCACTTCAGTAACACGCTGCTGTGACCTGAGTGGCTCACCTATCGTATACTGACGTTGGCATTCTGTTGAATCACCGAGCTCCTCCGCTTTCGCCTCGACATGATGGAATCAGACTGGTGTCGAAGACTGGCGCTGGGAACTGCTCCATGATGAGCGGTATACGGAGTTGAGGGTTTCTCCCGCAAGGCCAATTGAACGAAGTTGACACTGCTGGCGATGTGATCATGCGTCCGAAGAAGCCCAGTCGTATCTGTGGGTGCAGCCAGGCCGGGCAGCTGATGATGATGATGATGACTTCTGATAGATGGCGCTCACCCACAGAGGGGGATGAACCAAGAACCGGGCGGCATCTGAAAAGTAGTTTAGAAATAATACTACCAATAAACAAAAATGTTCGCTGAGCAAGCGGTCAAAGCGTCTCTTGTTTTTGACAGACATAGCTACGAATTATAAACTAAAGACCTGAAAGGTTAGGGTTCACTAGCACGGTAATCTTTTAGTTGCGTTGATGTAATCAAACACCGTGGAGCATACATCCCTGTGGCAGTAACCAAATGAAGGTTCCGCCAAGTGATAAAATTACTGGTAGATTTACTTGTATTCCTAGCTTTTGTAATGTGGCTACAAAATATCTTTTTTTCTTATAACAATAACAATGACAGAATAAAAGGAAATGTTCAATTGTTTCGATTTCGTTGCACTAAATGCATAGCGGTGACGCCTTGAGTCGATCTTTGTTAAGGTCATAATTTAGTTGTGGAACTGCACAGCGCAATCTGGTAAAAGTGACCTCTAACTGGCGAGATACACACCATTGTTTATTCCAGCAATACCTCAAATGCTCGAAATCTTTGAATTTATCCAAATTGCTTTTTCCCCATTGCAGGCAAGCATTTCGGAACCTTAGCGCTGTCACGTAAGCCGTATCTGGCAAAACTGGGATGGTGGGCCCACTCAGGGAAACTGCTGCTATAGAGTCCGCCGTTTCGTTCAAATAAAATCCGCGGTGGCCCGGTACCCATAGCAACTGCAGTTTTTTTACGTTTTTGGTACTAAATGCCGAAACGTATTCATCAGCTCTGCATTTACTGCCGCAGAAAGTCCATTACATACTGATAAGAATCTGTAATGATAACTGCTAATGATTCGCTTGAGGGCAATTTGCGTAGGGCAAGAACAATAGCTAATAATTCTGCAATAAATACAGGGGTATAATCTGGGATTCAAATCGAAAAAGACCAGTCCAAAGATGGAGAGAAGATGCCAACCCCAGCCTTTTCTTTTGACACAGATGCATCAGTCGCAATGATATTGCTTATCTCTAAGTGAGATAGATAATCTGCTAACTTGTCATTTATGTACCCATGTGCCAGTTGTTTTGTGTTATGAGGAAATATATCATCAAATTGTATGCTAAGCATTGACTTTAGGTTGTGTATTAGACCAATATGTTTAATTTTTACATTCAGTTGTTGTAGTAGCGCTTGTGCAAATATTATTTCCGGGGTGTGTAATCGCGGCCAATGTGTTTCGAAAAATAAAGGCGGTTCTTGAATGAAAGCGTAAATGAGAGTCTTTGGTGTTGAACTGTATATCTTTAAAAATGCTTGCACAAGTAAGAATTTTAAACCGATTTAGCAGAGAAGGTAGGCGAGCTTCTATATACAACACGTTATTGCAACAAATTTTGGTAGACCCAGACACAAACGCAACGCTTCTCTTTCCAGCAGTATTAGGGGTCTCATTTTATAAGCTGCCCTACCAGAAAATAATACACATCCGAATTCCATGATGGGCCGCACATAAAGTTTTATATATCATTATTAGCACAACTCTTCTTAAACCCGCCTTACGATTTGCGAGCTTCCGTAGCCACCCCATGGCCCGTGTTGCCTCATCATCAATGTGACTTCTCCAATTTAATGCGTCATTATATAGAATGCCCAAATATTTAAGGGAATTCACCTGTGGAATGAGCTCATTACTTTACATTAACGAGATGTTGATAGGCTGCAGAAAAGAGAATGCAAGAAGCACAATTTTCTTTACGTTCAGGGTCATATGAATATTTTTAAGCCATATTCTATCATATTTAGATAATTTTTGTAGAATCTGGTATAGGGATTGAAGTTCGGTATTACTTGCAAAGAAAGCAATATCGTCCGCGTACACATATAACTGAATATCCTTCGTTGATGGAATGGAGCTTAAGAAAATGTTAAATAAAACTGGCGACAGGACAGCCCCCTGTGGTACGCCACGTGTCTGCTTATATCTATTCGACGAGTACCCATCTTTAAAGCAGCAACTCCGACACCCATGCGGTGATGTAGTTCGGAAAGTGGTGATATTCCATCTGTTTAAATAGAATTGAATGCTCAACCCTATCGTACGCTTCAGTCAAATCTAGAGTATTTAATGCACAGTATTGGCGCCGACGCCAAGCCAGTTGTATTCGGCTCTCTATATTGAGCAACCGGATCTAAAACCAATTTTACTGGGTTTTAGTATTGCGTTATTATCAGTACATTTCATTACGCGGGCATTCAAAACTTCTTCAATTAGCTTAACCAGATTTGACGTGAGTGATATCGGCCTTACATTGTTTAAGGCGAATCCTTTTTTCCTGCTTTTTAAGAAGTGGAATCACTTTAGACAGCTTCCAATCCGCAGGTATCTAAGCTTTTGACAAAGAAAAATTCACCAGAATAAGTACTTCAGTTGGAGAAATCTCGAATATTACTTGTATCGTTGCATTTGTTACCCCGTCTGGTCCAGGTGCTGAAGGAGATAAGTGCCATATTATTTCTGCCCAGCTCATCTAAAGTAACCTCCTCGAAATCCTCGCCCCGAAATTAGGTTCACAATGTGCAGTGGTATAGTTGACATAAATCTATTTCGGAATCCTTTCGCAATATTTTCCACTAAATCAGAGAGTTCACGCGGGGGAAAGAATGGAAGAGTCAATATTTTCAGCGGGGTGGTAACATCTTTTGAGCTTAAAAATTTGAATAGCACTTTCTGTTTTTAGCCGTAGAAAGGTAATCATGTCGTTTCAGATTATAACCATCTTTTGCTGTATTTACTGCGCGTTTGAAGTCTGCTGGTGCGAATTTATAATCACACCAATTTTTTGGACATTGGTTGACCAGCAGTTGTTTCCATGCAGCTTTCCGTTTTCTATAGCTCATCATGCACTCTTCAGTCTACCATGGACTAAATGAACCTCTTGTGGCCGAGTTTAATTTAAAAGTTGCGTCTTTGGACTGATCTTTTTTAACACTGCACACAGACTCATAGCCCTACTGTCACCTTGTATGCCCTTGCGGCGATCAAAAGTACCCCTCAAGTCTTTTTTCTAATTTTCTATAGTTGAGGAATGAGCGGGCCTTTTCGGCGACATGTATTCTCGGAAAGTTCAGTACAAAACTAATAGGCAAGTGGTCACTGTTGATAGCACAATCTAAAGTTTGCCACGAACATATATTTAAGGATGAGCTTGAAAATGTCAAGCCAATTACAGATTTAGAGAGACCTCGGACAAAGTAGCAGACTGCGAATTTAAACAAGATAATTCTTGTGAATAGCCCATTCCCACAAGCGTTTTCCGCTTAAATCTGTTTTAAAACCCCAAGCCACATGATGTGAATTGAAGTCTCCAGTGATTAATATATCCTTTCTGCAGGCAGAGAACATATGTCCAGACTTCGTGTGTCTTGCACCCCGGCTGGGAAATATGCATTTACAAACGAGAAGGGAGCTGCGTCGGGTAATATTATGTCTACTATCAAAATTTCACTATCTGGAGTCACACAACGATAAGAGATGGTAGATTTGTCACTAAACTTAGTTGCTATCAAGACAGCAAGCCCACCACCTCTGCTAGGTCGGTCCAATCGAAATAGCCGATAATTTTTTAAGTAGAACTTCTAGCCGGTTGAAAGCCAGGTTTCTTGCAGTGATATATTATCCGGGAAAAGTTGTGAAGAAAGGTGCGATAAGTCTGTGGCTGCGGAAAATATAGATCTGCAATTCTACTGTAATATGGTTAGTGAACCTATTTTGACGACAGAACCGTCGCAGAAACTGCTTGGTCCAAATGTCCTTTCGCAAAAAGTCTTCTTAGACATGTTCTCAAAGAATTCTTTTTGACAGATACTTTTCAGATTTCGAATTATGCGAAGAATTTTTCGATTGGGGAAATCGGGTTCGCTTCAGAGCCTTATGAGAAGTCCGTATCCATATCTGCACATGCTTCCGAATATCCCTTAGATCACCCTCTTCCGTTGTTTTGGAAGTCCCTGCCTCAAGAGAAACCGATCGCTGACGTGTTGTCGCACTGTCTTATTCGTACTCTGCGATACTCTGTGCCTGAGGATCCCAATCGTTCGTAGATGCTACACCTAGAATTTGAGATTGTTGATTCGAAACCAATTGTGTCAAGTTTCAAAAAAGGTGTTTGCGAGGCGTTCCATTGCCTTTTCCGTAGCCTTCTCTATGGCCTCTGCGATAGATGTTGCGAGAGATACATCCATGACGGTGGTATTACGTGCTGCAACACCTGCATATCCTTGGATCTCTCCTGCATTTCTGCAACGGCTTTCTCCGAGAGCACCGCTTGCGTTCTACAATATCCAATATGGCAAGCTCCCTTTCTTTTG
>WOVY01003967.1:0-238332 GCA_013436015.1 Rhipicephalus annulatus
ACATGTTTTCCAACTTTCGTGATCCAGTCCGCGGTTCGAAATTCTTCAGGGGTAATTTCAGTAACCTCCACGGTCACCTCCATTGCCGTCGCGCCTCCCAACGGGGCTTCGAAGCGAACGCCGAGGGCGTCAGCCACCGCCAAGCCGCCGCGTTTGTTCAACGCTAGCGTTAAGCTTTGCTAGGCGGAGAAGCAGTAGACACCAAAAAAACCATACATGTCGCCAAACGTACTCACAGTCCTGAAATCGTGGTCTAGATGATCCTAGAACGTCAGGCAGGCAATTAAAAGTTGTTTGTTGTAACTACACAATTTCACCAGACAAAACAACTTCTGCGGAGCTGATGCGAGGCACATCCAACTCCCTGGCCCCCTGGCGGCGTCGGTGATTTCAAATAAAAAAGCGCGAACGATATCCTGTCGAAAGCCGTGTGTAATCGTTTCATGTTATTTTTAGCGCAACATAGACTCTTTTACAGTTGTCTATGTGAGAATTAGTGCCGAAAAATTGAGTGGCAGGAAAATATTCTTTAGTAAGAATCGCAAAAAAGAACCCATGAATTAGGTCGTTGAACATTTGAGGAATCTTCTTAGAGTATAAAGGGGGTGGAATAATATATATATTATATAGCATGGTATATTTTGACGAATGAATTGTGAAATGAAAACAAAATGCCAAAACATCGATCTTTCACCGGATATTGGCATGCTGTTTTACTGCATCCGTTGAGATGTGATATGTATTGATGCTCTAAACTATAAACTTATATATTAGGTGTAACATTCAAGAAAACTCCCTTGGGTGTAGCTTGCAAAAATACACCTCTAATACAACTAAAAATGCTGAATGGGAATACAAAGAGTGTATTACGTAAATTGCACCTGTTGGATAAATTTGGATGAAAAATTGGTGTGAGAAGGGTGACTTATTGGAAAATCAACCCTTAAGTGTGTGAAATGGTTTGCAGTGTACATGCCACACTCAAAACGCCAAAACACTTCGACGGATCCGGCGCACGTGCGCGCTGGCATTCGTATCGTCGCGCGTCACGCCAGCGATGCCACGCAAGGCGCCGTTCGCACCGCGCTGCGTTGCTTTGACGCATGCGCGTTTGGGCACGCCCAGTGTCCCTCCGTCACGAAGAGAAGGATATGCGGTGCTGTCTGGGCAACATGTTGCGAAACGTTGTCGGCGCGCCGATGGACGCTGGTCACGCTGGTCGCACCTTGCATCAGAGTGCTCACGTTTTGCTAGCGTAGAGCCGCTAAGCCGAGCGAGCGCGCGCTTCAACGCTACATAGGAGTATATATGGGCCCTTAATGATGAGCTCGCCGCCATTTCGCTATTTCAAATATATCTAATTTGGTATTTGGACGTGAATGAACGACGAAGGTAGGTGACTGGTGAAACAAGATAACCATGAGTGCGTCTCTCTCTAACAACATTACATCTTGTTATTCTCATAACACGCTTACGGCCGTTTCTATTGCTCCCACATATACCACATTTGGTATCTAATGACGTGAATGGGATGCCGAAGGTAAAAGGCACGTTTAAACAAGATAACCATGACATAAGAGTTATGGCATAATTTACCAACACCCTCGTAACCTTGGTGCTGATTTAAGTGACATTACCAACATTCCTGAATCATGCTTCATATATCATTGATTCCCACTCTACGTGCAATCTGCCAATTTTATTTTATTATGACATACACAAAGTTAATAGAAATATGCTTGGATGCGTATATTTGCATTGCCAACCTATGCTTAGTGAGGTGGCTCATAGAAAGAGAAGCGCTAGTTGAAATAGTGAAGTTACTTGGACATCTTTTTTACAGAGGTATTCCTGACATCCCGGGTTTTCGTCTATACTTTCACACCTGCGGCTCATAACACAAGATAACAAAACGTTTTGGAAAAAGTGTAAGAGTACACTTGTAGTTGACGAAGAGCAATGCATTGCTTCGCCGCATCGCATAAGCGAAGAAACAACACCTTGGTATTGATTTTATTGCGCTAGCAATTATATAGAGATTCTCGGCTGGATCATGTTGCTGGCGCCTGTATCGACGTAGGCGTCGCCGTCTCTCATCGTATATCTATACGTAGCTTTACACGTGAAAGGGCAAGAAATAAAAATCCGGGAAAAGACTCCAGTGCGTAGAATCAAACTTTGGTCCTCTGAATCGTGATTGCGAGGCGTTAACTACGAAGCCACCGAGGAACACGCCTTTTAACGTTAGAATGGCAAGCTTTCTATATCTGACTCTTAACGCTGCTGACAGGACTCGTGGGAAAGGGGCGGGGCTAACGTGCGTAATTTTTGCATCACCAGCAGTACGACGCAATGAGCGCGCGTAGCAACAATGTCACGACGCGGCGGCGCGCCCTCAGATTCGCATGCGCGCTTTTCCCCGCGAAGAGCAATTGGTTGATGCATGCTCCCATGCCCTTATTTTGCAGTGTGGCGGATCGCACGCCTTGGCTGGTCTTCTGCTTTTCGCGGTCGACTTTGTTTCACTTACCGGGCACGCAAAAGTCACTGCAATCATTGCACAGTCTCCGTTTGCGAAAAGAGCGCGCTTTTCAGACACAGCGAATGAACAACTGAGGCACTTAGTCACGTTCATCTGTACCTGAGAGTATTTGTGTATGACGAATGCGGGCCATCTTTCAATCTGCTTGACCTGCTGCACGTGACCTTCCAATTTATTTCTATCGCATTCGATTGCTTCACCTTTGCGGCTAAGTTGTTACGTTTTTATCTATGTGAAAAGAAACAGTTTTTTACAGCAATATAAATTTTTATCTTGTTCCTGGGTCAATTATGTACAAAATGCATAATCTGAATTTTCTTTGTCTTGAATATTTTCAATATAATATTTTATTGCACTGTTACCAGCCAGAAACAAAAAAATTCTCACTTTTCACACAATCACTCATCCTAAAAAGGTTTTGTTGTTGTAAAAAATATATTTTTTGGAAAGAACATTTCATTGCGAAAAGAACTGGCAAAAACAATTTTGTTCAGACATAAGCAACACAATAATTTTCCTGCAGTAGAGAAATAGCTAAATAAAGTGTAGTTCAATTCCGCCTTACACTGATCATCGTACTCATTTGGCAAGCAATGTAAGACGAAGTGTTAACTCGGTATAGTTTGCTACACAAAAGGGCAGGTATTTTTGGCTACACATTTGCCCCCCCTTCTTTGCTCTGAAGACATAGTATGAACTATATCCTCCCCCCTCCAAAAAACTATTTTTACTGAAAGAGATACCCTGATATTCACGGATCTTTTCTGCACGTTTACGCACGCGTGTAGTTTTCACTTGCAGAAGATTGACGCTTTGTCAAGCAACATGTCTTCCACGACGCCAAGATTGTGTCCCACTTCGAGATGTCTCGGCCCTTCTTCACAGCTGCTGCCCGTCACAAACTCTGAACCAACATGTAACAACTGGTACACTTTCGGTGATATCACTAGCCCATTACGAACCATGACAATATGCTCGGTTGGCCTAGTTGAAAGAGGAGTTGTAAATGCAGCACAATAGCCGCTTGAAGAAAAACGTTTTCTTTCAATAGGCAGCCATGACAGTTTAATCGATGATGTCCCAAGCTTCTGGTAATTGATTTTGCTGTCATCTTAGACTGATGGAGATAAGCTGTATTGATCAATATGGCGCGCGCTATGTGCATGCACTTTTGCTCAGCGGGCTCGTCACATCCGTTACCTCCCGGAGCTAAAGCTTTTTGCGCTGCAACGTTTGTCTCATGGCACACGAGACCTTGCGAAAAAAACACATGCGTTTACACTACTGTTCTTTCACATTTTTGACAATTGATGTGTTTACAAATGAAACAAATTTGAAAATACCTCAACAGAAGCACTGAAGAGGGGGCAGCGTGGTGTCGTGAAAGGTGATTAGTGGTTCAGTTGCTTCGGTATAGTTGTCGGAAGTCTGGCCCACCGCTCAGTGTACAAGTCCTCGAGCTTCTCTGTGGGCGGCTTCGTTACCCGGGTTTCCTGCTAGGACACCGATGAGTTGGATTAAACGGGGATCGTCATCGTCAGTGCTGCTGGTAGCAGTGTCGCCTGAGGCGTTGCGTGCCGCTTGGGGCAGAGGATGGAAGATGCGCGCCGTGGCTGGGGTAACAGTTCCCCGGGAAAATAGGATGATGTCAGATTTGGATTCATTAGTGATGGTTTCAAATCCGGCCATGGTGGCGAATGCTATGGCAGATTCTTCGGCCTCGGTTGGGCCCTGTGTGCGTATGGAGCCGGCACACATTGTGGTAGGCTCTTTATTAACTGGGGTACGTTTCGACGAGACATTGATTGAATAGACCTGTTTGGAGGCTTGGTATCTTGCCGCGTCGACGTGGGCAACCTTAGTGTTCCTACCGTAGGTACTATGAAGGTTTCTGGTGCCGGAAGATTGTCTACCGTCATGAATGCCAGCAAGCATGTTCTTTTCAAGGGCTGCGCATTGAAGCACTGTCTAATGAGGGGTGTAGGCGAGATCAAGTCTTGTCCACTTGACGACGACATAACGCCGATACGATGGAGTATCCATATTCCGGTCTCGCTACCACACAATCTTTCAGTTAGTGCAGTTCGGTGACCTTAGAGAAGTTTGTCTTTTGTATTGTGAATTACAAGGCTGACGAGGTGCGTGCACGATGTGGTGCGGGAAAGGCCCACGGTGATCTTGCAGATTGTGCGAATAAAACTGTCTACTTTTTATTTCAGCCTTGAGGAGTCGTAGGTAAGGTAAAGCATAAGTGCTTCTAGCGGTTACAAAGGCGTTTAACAGCTAAACAAGTCACTTTTCTTTCGTGCACTGTTCATTCCTAACAGATGGGCTGTCTGAGAGACGGCGACAGCAAGCCTCCATAGTGCAACACTATTACACCTGCCGGCTTTTGCGTGAAGGCCGAAAAAGGGCATGTGCTGCACTATTGGTATTTCAGATCTGGCGATCTCGAGAGTGATGGTTGGTGATGGCGGGTGTTTAAACTTAGCGTAGTCAGGAGGACGAAAAAGAAGGACTTGAATCTTCTTCACAGAGCACTCGAGACCCTCACGCGCGATGTACAAGGTGTGTGGCAGTGCCTCCTCAATCTGTTCGTCGGTGCTGGTAGGGGTTCATACCGTCATGTCGTCTGCGTAAAGTGTGTGTCGGATGTTGGGTATGCGGTCTAGTATCTGTGGTAGTTCATTAAAAGGCTGAAGCGAAAAGGTGAAAGAACGGCTTGCTGTAGTGTGCCTTTGTTAGATATGGCAAGTCACTTCGTGGCGTTGCTCTCATTAAGGAAAAGTTCCACAATGCGGCCTCGTAAAAAGAAGCACACGTATTTGTAAATCTTTCACTAGGGTGTGTTGAAGCCAAGTTCTGTTCTACCACTTTACTGATTGATCGTGGTTGGAAGGAAAAAGGTCTTGCTCTAATGCAACGGTTTTTAGGGGCGAAGCTCCTTATAGCGGCACCCGTTTGTCCCGCGTCTCGTCTTAGGATGTAACCAGTCTTACGCTTTGACCTGCAAAGTTTAACACTTGATCTCCAAGGTGGTGCCGGTGAGAGATTTCTTCTGTGCATTATTTAACAATAAAAAATAGTGCTCAATGTACATGCCAATGGCTGCTAATGGAGATTGAGAGTCAGGAGCAATCGGCTTTTAGTTAACGCGCAGGCTGCGATCACCATTAGCAGCCATTGGCATGTACACTGAGCTCTATCTGACAAGAAAGGGTTGCTACGTTATACTCGCTGGGTGTAACCTCCTTAGCTTTAGAAAGGTTTAGCGAGCGTTGAGCCGCAGGGCCATGATTACAATGAACTAGTATATACCAAGAATAAATTCGAGGTGGTTAAAGGGGGGAAGCAGATACGAAGCGCAAGCCGAAATAAATTAAAAGCTTAATCCTCCTGTCCCTCATTTCACATTAGCAGCCACAGGCATGTACATTGAGCACTATCTGACAGGAAAACTTTGCTACGTTATACTCGCTGGGCGTAACCTCCTTGGTTTTAAAAAGGTTTAGCGAGCATTGGGCCACCGTGCCAAGAATACAGTGAACTAGTATTAACCATGAACTCAAGGTAGTTGAAGGTGGGAAGTAGACCCGAAGTGCAAGCCGTAAGAAACTGGGCGTGTGCCACTTCTCGTTTAGTCCTTGGAATGTCCACTGAATGGCGGTGCTTCTATATGGGGAATATATGATAAAAAGATGGGAGATGGCGGGACTTGGAGCGTTGAATACATGGACGAACGGACACACAGACAGATGCATGGAGGGACGCATGAACGGACGCAGGGGCGGATGCATGAACGAACGCAGGGACGGGCGCACGAACAGACGCATGGACGGTCAAACAGACGGACGCGTAGACGGAAAAATGCTTCGCCCCACTCTCCATCATTCACCCTGTGGATATGCTGCAAACATTTAACCGACCCAGGACCGCGTTCTCATAACGTTTGTCAGGCCGAAGGATGAAGTTAACGAGATGAGGCGAAGATTTGATGAATCTACTTTTTTCCGGGCGTTGGTGTAAAAACTATTTTCGTATGCTAACTTTTTTCTGGTATACTGCCGGCATGGAAGTGGTCGTTCAAATAATTAGTGAGAGCATTTGCTGTCTTTGTGTCTAGGTTGCGGATTGTTTTGTTTGGGACACCATCTGGACCTGCTACCGAAGTTGTGCGAAGCTTTAAAATGGCTGCATACACTTCGACTTCTGTGATGTCGGCATTAAGAGCTGGGTTCGTTTTACCTTCATAGGGTGGTAGATGTGTGGCTGATTGGTGGACTTGGTGGATGTATTTGGCCGCCAGGTCAGTAAGTGGATTTTCGTCTGATGCGCGGTGAACAAGTCGCTTAAAACGATACCATTTGGCTGTTTTTGAGTCGCCCGGAACCCGTAAATGCCGTGACAGTTACCACGTCTTCTCGTTGCCTAGCTGTTCATTGAGTCCGCTGCACAGCTGGCCCCATTGTTGGCGGGTGATGTAGGTTCTTTGTCGCTCGATTTCTTCAGAGAGGGTCTGTATGCGGTGACGCAGTTTCTTGTTGTAGCATTGCTTCTGCCATCTGCGCAGCAGGCTTGCGTCTGTGTCCCACATGTACAGAAGAGAGTCTGTGACAGGCGTTTCCTCTGCTGCTTTACTTTCATGAGTTGTGCGTCGTACGTGGTCGTTCAGTTAGGCAGTCCATTGCTTGGGGTTTGTTATGCGTTCCAGGGCTTCACTTTCACAGAAGGCTCTAAATTTAGGCAACTCCTTGATTCAAGCAAATGCTTTGGGTGCTCTCTTGGCAGCGGATGTCTGTACCTGAATGGCAATGACGTAGTAGTCACTACCAGTAAGTTGTTGTCTTCTCGCATCTTCCTGCGTAATATTCTTGCAGTATGCGAGCTAGGGTGACGTGTCTCTACACATTCTGTTTCCTATGCTGGTTAATGATTACTGGAGGCTATTTTGTACAGTGAGATGGAGGTCCTGACTTATCTGCCAAAACTTCTTGTCTCGTTTGTTTGCCTGCAGGTAGCCCCAGTCAGGGTGCCTGGCAATAAAATTACCCAGTTTTAGCAGTTGTGCGCCTCGAGATAGCAACTTGGTTTTCTGGAAGAGCAGCTTGAAGTCGTCGGCGCGTGCACGGGGTGCGCACTATACGTCTAGGACAAAGACTGACTGATGCGAGCGTTTTCGCGAAAAATGTCTACTACTGTGTGTGGAATGTCCACAATTCGAAGTCGCGTTGTTTTGTTATGAGGCTCTTATGGAGGAGCGTACCTGAACTTGGGGCTTCTTGGTTGTATAAGGTCGGTGAATTGTTGAAAAGCGATGTAATTCGGGAGTGATATAGCAGCTGTTGTTTTCTGTAGTGCGGTGACATATAGAGGCGTTTGACAATTAGGAAGGTGTGTTTTGCTGAACGAGTACCTGTAGGTGGGTATCTTTTTACTGAAGCTCCTGCAGTTCCACTCCGACATAGTCAAGTGGGTGCTCGCCATGATGCATCAGCTCGAGCATTACTTGAGGGCGTCGTTGGTTTGGTGTTTTTGGTAAAAGAGTGGGAGGACACTCTGTTGCGTATGATAGCTGGTACGCTGGCCATGCTTTGTTCAATTACTGCAAAACTGGTGTCTGTGGCAGTTCTGAGTTCTTCTAATTTGGCTACGGTGTTGTTTATGGTAGCTTCTAAGTTAGAGAATCGTGTCTCTATGTTCGTTAGGCGTGTGTCTATGGTTGCGAAGGCTTCTGGTTCGGTAACGCGAACGGCGTTTGCGACCCTGGTATGAGCTGACGTGCGGAGGGCTGTGGCAATGGATTCGTTGACTGTTTGAATAATTCTCGCCGTCGTGCCCTGTTCGTATTGTAGCGTTTCCGTGGAAGTTGTTTGACTGCTGCGGCTGGTTGGGGCTGTGAAGTAGAAGTATGCACGAACTGGCTAATCTTTGCCAGGGTATTTTCTAGGGTGTGGTTCTGCGCAAGAAGCGTTTCGGCCTGAGCTTGATGCGTCGCCATTTGCGATTTGGAAGCATTAATTGTTTGCGCAGTTTCTTGACAAACGGGTCATGCAACAAGGCGCACGACTTCGACGGCTGTGGGGTGATGATGGAAGCGAAGACAGGGCTTTGTGCCCATGCCACACAAGGGTTGGTTGGTGATGCTTTTGATAAATCGGTATGCCGAATGTAACTTCGTTATAGTGTTCTTGATTTCGGCCTTGAGTGGGAGGTTGCTTGACACTCACCAGATTCTGACTTCGATCGGCTGTCTCATTTCGTCAGCGTTTGTAATGTTCCGAGACTGGGATAGTTACACTCATCCAAAGCAGGTGAGCTATCGTCCTTCAAGGTAGGCTGCGTCGCTGGGGGCCCGTTTAGTAGCGTCTTTTCTGCTTATGCTACGTTAAGTAGTTCAGGCTTTTCTGCAGAGCAGTACTCTCATTTTGAGCTGTTCGTCATGTGTCATCTTTGAAGGACGATACAACGTGCCTGCCATTGTGGTGTTTCTTGCGGCAGTGGCTCGTGGTCTTCTCTACAACGCGAGCAGGGTCGGCATCTAGGTTGAAGGCACATATCAGAGCGGTGCCTGGTCTTCCAGCAATGGATGCATGCGTCTACTTTAGGATAGAAAGGGTATACTCTGATGAGACATGACCCGCGGCGGTGTTATAGTGGATAAGGTACTCGGCTACTGACGCACAGGTCGCGGGATCAAATTCCGGCTGTAGCGGCTGCATTTCCGATGCAGGCGAAAATATTGTAGGCCCGTGTGCTCAGATTTGGATGCATGGTAAAGAACACCAGGTGGTCAAAGTTTCCGTAGCCCTCCACTACTGCGTCTCTTATAATTATGTGTTGGTTTTGAGACATTAAACCCCAATTATAAATTATTCAACCGCATGAGTTCTCTACGGTGTAGAAGCCATCTAGGTACGTTGTACTCGAGCAGCGTTTTGTGTATATTCTTCGTTTTCCCATACGTATGCCACCTACGATTTGGTTGCTTTCTGGAAGGTCCTTCAGCGTCTGATCATCGGTGAGGAATACGGAAGCGTGGAGAGCGATGCCTCGCTTGACGTCGTTGGGTGGCAAGGTGTACATGTGTAGCCCCATCTGCCGGTCTTCTCCAAAGAGAATTGACGGGAAGCGGTGCTACGCGATTGCTCGGTTGGTAGTAGCCTCACTAATGGTCAATCTTTTATTCATAAGATCCAGCTTTACAGGACATAAGTGGTTTAGTTAACCTGAAGGACCCCACGTCACCTATTAACCTTAAATATTTCAGTAGTCCGAAGTCGTCGTATGCAGTGACGTAGCCATAATTAAAATATAATAGATGAAACTGTACACACACCCTGAATGGTTGGCTTTCCCTCCGTGCACAAATAAGAGCGGGGTGTGTTGTCGATATCTCGACAGCGACAAATGGCAATGATTTGACAGTTTTTCTAGACATACCCGTGCCAGACAGCTCGCCGCATTTCACACAAAATATGTGGCCTTGGTATACACAACCTTGTTGTGTCAAAATAAGCATGCTTGTTTTTTGTTTGTTCATTTTTAGTTTCTGTTCTGCCGTATCAGTGTGGATATAATAGAAGCATGCTGATTTCAGGGTTTTGTGTTCACTGAGCGTCAAGCATTGTGTTTAGGTACGAATTAAGAGTTGCAAGTGTACAATAAACGATTTTTGTGTTTGTGTATGCTACTTAGGTGCCCCTCGCTTGCTCCTTGCGTTATGTCAATGTAAAATTAGATTACATCGAGAATGATAAAAATGACAGAATGAAAAGGAACGTAATAGTATGTATATTTAGAAATGCGAAGCATTTCTTAGTGAACTTCGGTGGTCGCCCCGCCGCGGTGGTCTTGTGGCTAAGGTACTCGGCTGCTGACCCGCAGGTCGCGGGTTCGAATTCCGGCCGCGGCGGCTGCATTTCCGATGGAGGCGGAAATGTTGTAGGCCCTTGTGCTCAGATTTGGGTGCACGTTAAAGAACCCCAGGTGGTCTAAATTTTCGGAGCCCTCCACTACGGCGTCTCTCATAATAAATGGTGGATTTGGGACGTTAAACCCTACATATAAATCAACTTCGGTGACCATATCAATTCATCTATGTAGCCGCCTGCGACTTTAGGTCTCCTGGCCGTTTCGGAAATAGTATCGATATCAAACCTGGTATGGCATAATCTGACTGCACGAAGAACATATTTCACAAGTCTTGGCATGAACATCATGAATTGTTGTCATGAATGTCATTTTTATCTTTCATGATCCTGCATCTTCTGTGGTGGTTTCGTGCACATGGCATGTTGAGAAACTGGTATTGTATGACATGATTGCATGGCGAAAACAAGTGACAGATCTAAACAAGAAAGTCATAACAAGCATGTCTTGTAACATGTATACAAGCCACGCTCATGAGGCACTCGCGGCCGTTTTGCTAGCTTCCCTACGAAATTCGGTATTACAGTACCTGAATGGATGAAGAAGGTATGACACTAATGCAAACATGATAAACATGAGATGCGTGTCATGTAACAACATGACTACAAGCCACGCTCATTATGCACTCGCGGCCGCTTTGCTAGCTTCACTTACAACAAATTGATATGTGGGGTTTAACGTCCCAAAACCACCATATGATTATGAGAGACGCCACTTACAACAAATTTGATATTACGGTGCGTGAATAGATGATGAAGGTATGTGACTGGTGGAAGCAAGGTAATAAATCATTAGATGCGTGTCGTGTAACAAAATGACTATAGGCCACGCTCATAATTCTCTGGAGGCCGTTTTGCTAGCTTCATCTATACCAAATTTGGCACTACGGGACGCGAATGCATGAAAGAGGTATGATACTGGTGCAAACGTGATAAACATGAGATGTGTGTTTTGCACCAACACGACTACTTGCTACAGTCATGATGCACACGCGGCCGTTCCGCTAGCTTCACTTATGCCAAATTTGGTATTACGTGACGTCAATGAATGGCCAAGGTATGTGACTGGTGCAAACATGATAATCATAAGATGCGTGTCATGTGAGTACATGACTACACGTCACTTTTATGGCGCCAATACATTTGGAAGATACGCCGTGCGCGTGCTCTCTGGCTTTCTTTTGTCGCGTCACGCCGGCGTGTGGCGCTAGGCGATGGTTTTGCTATATACTCGCAGGCGTGCACCACACTGCGTTGTTTTCATGCATGCGCCTTTCAGCCTGTTCAGCATCCCTCCGTGACGAAAAAAGTTAGTCCCAGTATTGTCTGGGTAAGTAATCGGCGCGAATTTCCCACCGGTTGCGGTCGGACCGACCTGACAGACGCTGGTCGTGCTGGTCGCACCTGGCGTCAGACAATAGAGTGCTCGCGTTTTGTTAACGCAGCGTCACTGTGTTCAGCGTGCGCATTCGTCAACGCAGCATTGGAGTATATATGATCCTTCATCATGCGCTCGCGCTCATTTTGCTAGCTCCACGTAGACCAAATTTGGTGTTATGTCACGTCAATGAATGACGAATTATACGACTGATGCAAACTTGATAATCCTCACACACGTGTTATGAAAGAACATGACAACATACCAGGATAATAGTGTGCTCATGACTGTTTCGCTAGCTCCACAAATGCCAAACTTATTATGACGAGATGTGAATAGATGACAAAAGTAAACGACACACCGAAATATAATAATAATGACAGGGAAGTTATGTAATGCTTCATTCATCTCCACCTTTGAACGTTGTGCTGATTTTAAAGTGACATCCGAGTTGAAAAACTCACCAGTGCGTGTTTGGTGTGTTCTGGTGCTAACTGATGTATTCAACAGAACACGCTGGTGTGTCCTGGTGGATACATCAGCCTAGTGTGCTGTGGTCTGATTGGAAAGCCAACCCATCGTGGTGTGTACTGGTGGGAATGTGTTCTGGTGGGACGGTTATGGTGGGAAAGCCAACCAACCCATCGTGGTGCGTTCTGTTGTCAACGTTTTCTGATGGGTTGTGCCCTGGTGTGCAATTCGACCCAGTCTGGCGTGTCCTGGTGGAAACACAACCTAGTGTGGTGTGTTGTGGTGGGTTGTGTTCTGGGGGATGTGTTCTGGTGTGAAAACGACAATGGTGTGGTGTGTTCTGGTGGGATGTGTTCTGCAAGTACTTGGGGCTTACTTCGAATAAGAATTCTTTTCTACAAAATGCACTCTGGCTCCTACTCTCATATTTTCTTCTGCCAGACTCATTCACCAAAAATTACTGAACCCAACGCATTCACACTCTTGGCTCAGTCTGAGTGAACTGATTAGTATGTTTACTTATAACATAGTTTTTCCAACCATGGTGTCAATGCTATTTAGTTTCTTCGGCAATTAGTGTTAGTATACACTCCACACATTGGAGCCAGGTAACTTGTACAATATATCTTAAACGTTTGTCGTCCAGCATCTGCAAGACAACCCATTAAAAAGCTTATCAGAACATCACACTGCAGTACTGGATTTGAAAACACTGCTTCTGGGATTCAACAAACATTGCTGGAGAAATCATCGCTCCATTTATACATTGTTTACTTGTAAATCGTACAACGTAAACCAACCTACAGTGCTACAAGAACATCAAATGTATTGCCACGTTCCATTTCCCAAGTTTTTGTTATCGTCCCAAAACCCCACACGATTCTCAGCGCAAATCGCGCCTGCAGTTTTCGAGAAGGTTCTGGACTGTAGTAGATCATTTCGATAAGATCACGCCCACTGTGCGAACGGTACAGATTGTTCTGGAACCTACGCCAGCGCCAGCGATAACTCTAGAACATTCGACAGCAAGAGTATAAATGCCGACGCGCTGCGCCGCTTGTCAGTTGTTGATCGAAGGCCGACGCTCCGTTTGCCGCTATCAGTCCGAGACTGCTATCTGTGCGAGACTGCTGCTGTAATTGGACTTTCCGTCTACCGGGCACAGGTTCGCCCAAATAAACAGTTAAATCACAACACGAAGTCTCCTGTCTTCAGCCACGTCACGACCCCGTGACATCTGGTGGAGGTGCTGCTTCGTTCATGTACCGGACGCCCCCGTCAAGCCGTGAATCCAGCCCACGTCGTGGAGAAGACACCGACGCCAAACAGGAGCAGCGAACAAGCCGCCGACAGCAAGGGCTACCACCGGAGTACGGGCTTCTACAAGACAAGGCGCGGAAGCCCAAGGCCATGACCGCGACAGCAGCAACAATGACAACCGCAGCGTCCCAGCTCACGATGGTCATGCATCAACCCAGGGAACCACCAATTTTCCATGGGTCATCGTTCGAAGACCCGGAGTCCTGGCTAGAAACATACGACCGTGTGGCCACCCTCAACCATGGGGACCATGACGAAAAGCTGCGTCGTGTGTTCTTCTATTTGGAAGACACCGCAAGGACCTGGCTCGAAAATCGAGAGTCCACGCTCCGAACGTGAGATGTTTTTTGCGGCGCATTCCTGCAAACTTTCGCGAGCGTCACTCGCAAAGAGAGGGCCGCTGCTTTATTAGAGACTCGGGTTCAGCTACCAAATGAAAATGTCGCAAATTTCAAAGAAGGAATGACCCGACTATTTTGTCACGCTGACCCAGACATGCCTGATGAGAAAAAAGTTCGTTTCCTCATGCGAGGGGTCAAACAGGAGCTCTTTGCGGGACTGATGAGAAACCCATCGAAAACCGTCCAAGAATTTGTAGCCGAAGCGACCACTATTGAAAAGACCCTGGACATGCGCACAAGACAGTATAATCGTCGCCTGACTGCAGACTGCGCTGCTGCTCAAGCCAGTAACTCCGGAGACCTGCGTGAAACAATCCCAGCGATCGTGCGGGAAGAGCTGCGCAAGCTGTTGCCTTCAGCAAAGCCTCAAGTGGATTCAATCGCCGACATTGTGCGAGAAGAAGTTCGGCAATCGCTTCAAATTCCCCACACACCGCTGCCCGAGCCGGAAGCTATGAGCTACGCCGCTGCACTGCGCCACAATGCTCCTCCCCGTCCACGCCAAAACGCCGCCCCATCGCACTTTCGTCGACAGACGCCACCGCCGACACCACCCCCACCGACGTCATACCGTTCGCCAGCGGCCCAGCGCAGTGCACCGAGGAAGACTGACGTCTGGCGCACCCCTGACCATCGCCCGCTCTGCTACCACTGCGGCGAGGCCGGACACACATACCGCCGTTGCCAGTACCGACAGATGGAACTGCGTGGCTTCGCCGTCAATGCATCGCGTCCACAGCCAGGAGAACGACTACGTGACATCGCCGACTACCTGACAGGAACTCGGTGGACACCACGAAGCCCTCGTGTTCCCCGTCGCCCAGCCGTCACACGTCACCGCACCACCGGCAGTACTCTGGCCCAACGCGGGGCCGGTCTCCTAGCCCGTATCCGGGAAACTAAGGGCAGCAACCGGTGGAGGTGCGGTTGCTGTGCGACGAACTATCGAAGATCCTCCGACGACGACGACGCCGCGACGGAGCTTTCCGAACACAACGCCAAACAGGCAAAGCCCTGACGGCGAAAGCTCACTTACCGAAGGTGGCCTGACGACGCAACGTGGAAGCAGCGGAACAAGCCGACGCAGCCGTGATCCGACGCCACGCCCTAACTGTAATGCGAGACGGCGAACTAGCGACCTCGACGTTCTTATCGACGGCCACAGTGTGACCGCTCTCGTCGATACTGGAGCCGACTATTCTGTCATCAGTGGGTCGTTCGCCGCAAAGGTAAAGAAAGTTAGGACAGCTTGGAAAGGCCCTGAAATCCGCACAGCCGAAGGTCATCTCGTAACGCCTGCAGGAATCTGCACAGCGAGAGTCACCATTAATGGCCGTATTTATCCTACAGACTTCGTAGTCCTACAGCGTTGCTCGAGAGATGTCATCCTTGGCAAGGACTTCTTATGCCTCCATGGTGCTGTCATCAACCTAAAAACAAAGTCGATAACGTTATCCACAGAAGAAGCACTACCGCCGCGCACGCCATCAGGACACCATGCCTTGAATGTGCTGGAAGAACAAGTCACCATTCCGCCTCGCTCAAGCGTCATTATTTCAGTCGGCGCTCCTAAATCACCTGACTTGGAAGGCGTCGTTGAAGGCAGTCAGCATCTGTTGGTCATCCGAAATATTTGCGTCGCAAGAGGAATTGCAGAGCTGCGCGGAGGCAAACAATGGTTATGCTCACGAATTTCAGCAATGAGTACAAACATGTGAACAAAGGAACAACGTTCGCATACATCGAAGAAATTGTCGAAGCCACCAGTGCTTTCGCCCTCGCCGATTCTGTGGAACCTGCTCAGAGGAACCAAGCCCCTCCCATAGCTTTCGACGTCAATCCCAGACTTCCGAACGATAAGCAAGAACAGCTCAAGGCCCTGCTCCTGCAATACGAAAATTGCTTTTCGTCGTCATCGAAAATTCGGCAGACCTCAATCACGAAACATCGCATCATAACCGAAAAAAATGCCCGACCACTCCGTCATAGTCCGTACAGCGTTTCGACGCGAGAACGTGTGGCCATGAAGAGACAAGTTGATGAAATGCTGCCGGATGACATTATCCAGCCGTCCAAGAGCCCATGGGCATCCCCTGTGGTGTTAGTGAAGAAAAAGAATGGGACCCTACGTTTCTGCGTCGATTATCGCCGCCTGAACAAAATCACAAGAAAGGACGTGCATCCTCTCCCAGGAATAGACGACGCGCTTGATCGGCTCCATAACGCCAAGTACTTTTCGTCAATGGACCTCAAGACTGGCTATTGGCAAATCGAAGACGACGAAAGAGACCGAGAGAAGACGGCGTTTATAACACCCGACGGCCTCTTCGAGTTTAAGGTGATGCCCTTCGGCCTTTGCCCAGCGCCTGCAATTTTTCAACGCGTTGTGGATACAGTACTGGCAGGATTGAAGTGGCAGACTTGCCTTGTGTACTTGGACGACGTCGTCGTGTTTTCTTCGAGTTTCGACGAGCATCTTCGGTGCCTTGAAGCTGTACTTCAAGCCATCAAGACTTCCGGACTCACACTGAAGCCAGGAAAGTGCAGATTTGCGTGCGAAGACCTCTTGTTTCTGGGGCGCGTTATCAGCAAGTCTGGAGTTCGTCCCGATCCGCGGAAAACAGCCGCCATCGCCGACTTCCCGCCGTTCACTGACAAGAAAGCCGTGCGCCAATTTCTGGGCCTGTGTGCCTATTATAGGTGGTTCGTGAAAAACTTCGCCCGCATCGCCGATCCTCTCACTAACCTTACCAAGACTGACGTGGAGTTTAACTGGGAAACGCCGCAGGAACACGCTTTCCAGGAGCTAAAACATCGCCTCCAGACGTCTCCGTTACTTGCCCATTTCGACGAATTCGCTGAGACAGAAATACATACAGACGCAAGCAGCGTAGGTCTTGGCGCCGTTCTTGTGCAGAGAGCTGACGGACTTGAAAGGGTTATTAGTTACGCCAGCCGATCGCTATCCAAATTAGAAGCAAATTATTCCACATCAGAAAAGGAGTGCCTCGCCATCATCTGGGCTACGTCGAAATTTCGCCCCTACCTCTACGGCAGGCCCTTCAAAGTTGTGAGCGACCACCACGCATTGTGTTGGCTAGCCACCTTGAAGGACCCTTCAGGTCGCCTCGCACGATGGAGCCTGAGACTTCAAGAATATGACTGTCACATAACGAGCGCTACAAATGAGCGCGCCGCCAAAATCTTGCGACAACAGGCGGGAGAAACGCCGCGAGGTCAGAAGAAAAAAAAAGAAAACAAGCATCCAGGGCTCCCCGGGCGCGCGACGCCTCTCCTCTCGGAAGCGGCGAAGCGATGAACCTCCTCACCCCACAGTGGCGGCCGGGCAAGCGCTCAATTTTTCCAGAACGAAAGAGGCGGGGTCAGACCGAGTTGAATCAACCTACGGGGAGGGCAGTCGAACGGTCTCGTGCCTCTCCCCAGCCTTCGCTGCGCATCGCGCCGACGAAATGAGGAGAACGTTCTGGAAGGTGGCGCGGAAGGTATTTACTCGAGCGGCCGAGACGAGAAATGAGCAGGAGACGGAAGTGAACGCCAGAGTGCGTAGGGATTCCGCCGTGTAGTCGGCGAAGTTTTTGGTCCGTAGGGACGAGGCCGGAGATGAAGAGGATTTCCACCTGAGGGGTGACGACTCGAGCTACCGGCAAGAGTGTGTGTTTACCGCTATCGAGCGAAGACGCGGGGCAACAGCTGCGTGTGTGAAGCCGACGTGTTCCGGCGAAGAAGTTGAAGTTGGAAGAGTGGCCAATTGAAGACGGGAGGTTTCCTGGAAGAGAAACTTCGAGGGCTGCGGAACGACAACGCTGGACTTTGAGTGAGTGATTCTCGGAAGAGTATCATCTAGACTTTGGTTCCAAGAACTTTGGACTGAATAGGTTTTCTATCGCTTTAGTCTTTCAGTGTCTTGGTTGTTCAATGCATGCGACTGCATTGTAGTGCGTATTGTTGTCCGTGTCCGTTGTTTCAAGTGTGGCTGATTGTATTGTGTAGTACGTTGATTGATTGGTTTGATTGGTGACATATTGTATGCAACTATTGTGGAGTGTGCATTTTTGTGTATTATTTTCGATCTGCCAATTTTGAGAATATAATTTGTTTGTTTGTCAACTCTCGGCTCTGACTTGTTCTTTGGGCCACAGCCGGCGTCCGCTGGCGCGCCAAAAAGGACCACTTCTAAATTGTCCACGCTTTCGTGGTGCGGTTCGGGGGGCCGATACTTCGGCTCTTGGAATTAGCCCGGCGATTGCCTCCCTAATTAACGGGACAGGTGTGACAATGACATTACTGTCATTTACAAGTCCGGCAAAAAACACTCCGACGCCGACTGTCTCTCTCGTGCGCCTGTCGACCAACCGCTACCCGAGGACCCCGATGACGACTACTTCTTAGGAACGATAACTACCGACATCTTCGCTGAACGACAGAGGGCCGACCCAGAACTTAAGGCCCTAAAAGAATACTTCGAAGGCAGGGCCGCCGAAGTCCCGAAGCTGTTCAAGCGCGCACTTGCATCGTTCTTTCTATGTAATGGTCTTCTACAAAAGAAAAACTTTTCACCGCTTCGAGCTAAGTACCTCCTTGTGGTGCCTTCAGCTCTGCGACCAGAACTCCTGCAGGCCCTGCACGACGATCCGACGGCAGGGCACCTCGGTGTTTCTCGCACGCTCGCGAGGATACAAGAAAGGTACCACTGGCTACGTCTAACCACCGACGTCACTCGTTATGTGAGGACATGCCGAGACTGTCAGCGACGCAAGATACCGCAGACAAGGCCAGCGGGACTTCTGCAGCCAATTGATCCAGCTTGCCGATCTTTCCAGCAGATTGGTATGGACCTACTAGGGCCGTTCCCGACGTCGGCTTTCGGAAACAAGTGGATCGTGGTAGCTACCGACTACCTCACCCGCTACGCCGAGACAAAAGCCCTGCCAAAAGGCAGTGCATCCGAGGTAGCTAAGTTCTTCGTCGAAAATATCATCCTACGTCACGGCGCCCCGGAGGTCCTTATCACCGACAGAGGAACGGCATTCACCGCCGACTTAACTCAAGCGATCTTGGCATACAGCCAAACAAACCACCGCCGGACGACAGCGTACCACCCACAGACCAACGGCCTCACCGAGCGGCTTAACAAGACGATCGCCGACATGCTGTCAATGTACGTCGATGTCGAACACAAGACGTGGGACACCATTCTTCCGTATGTTACCTTCGCATACAACACGGCGGTGCAGGAGACGACGCAGATATCTCCATACAAATTGGTCTACGGAAGGAGCCCGGCAACGACGCTCGATGCCATGTTACCCAACGCCACCGACGAAGAAAACCTCGATGTGAGCGAGTACCTTCAACGCGCCGAAGAAGCCCGACAACTTGCGCGTCTCCGTATCAAGAATCAACAGACGACCGACAGGCACCGTTACAACCTTCGACGACGCTTCGTGGAATACCAGCCCGGTGAACGTGTTTGGGTGTGGACGCCGATACGCCGACGTGGACTAAGTGAAAAGCTTCTGCGACGGTACTTCGGACCGTACAGGGTGGTTCGACGTCTCGGCCCACTTGATTACGAGGTTGTCCCCGACGGCATTACGAACTCTCAATGACGCCGATCGCGACCTGAAGTCGTCCATGTCGCGCGCCTCAAGCCATTTCATGCGCGTTAACAAACTGAAAGTGTTTTTTTGTATGATTGTTGTATCGTAATTTATTCATTGTACTTTCTTGCATTAATATTCTACAATCATCTTTAGTTAAAGCATCGGGACGATGCCTTTTTTTCAGAGGGGGGCAATGCCACGTTCCATTTCCCAAGTTTTTGTTATCGTCCCAAAACACCACACGATTCTCAGCGCAAATCGCGCCTGCAGTTTTCGAGAAGGTTCTGGACTGTAGTAGATCATTTCGATAAGATCACGCCCACTGTGCGAACGGTACAGATCGTTCTGGAACCTACGCCAGCGCCAGCGATAACGCTAGAACATTTGACGGCAAGAGTATAAATGCCGACGCCGCTTGTCAGTTGTTGATCGAAGGCCGACGCTCCGTACGCCGCTATCAGTCCGAGACTGCTATCTGTGCGAGACTGCTGCTGTAAAAGGACTTTCCGTCTACCGGGCACAGGTTCGCCCAAATAAATAGGTAAATCCCAACACGAAGTCTCCTGTCTTCGGCCAGGTCACGACCCCGTGACAGTATTATCGCCTCGTGATGCGATATACACATCCTACTGTTACATATATTACTACTATATTATTACTTGAACCAAAAATATAATTAGGGAAGTGGTACTGAATTATAATATAATGCACTCTGAACTCTACACTATTTTAGCGTGCAATAAGTATGTCGTTATTTGTATGTCATGCAGATTACCTAAAGAATGATGTAATCTCCAATGTCGTAACAGGTGCACAGATTAAATTTGCAAAGTCCTAAAGTCTTAGGCAGGTGTGTTTTGAGTGGTTTGTAGCTCTCCAGGATGTCTTTGGTAGCAGATGCATCCATTAAAAATCTAAATATAAATAAATATATGCAATTGTACATGCGTTTGTAATGTATCATTCATGACACAAAAGAGGAAGAGACAACTACATGGAGATATAGAGACCTAGTACATGTACATACTTTATTTGAAAAGCAGACAGTAAATGATTAGGATAAAAAGACTAAGGCAGAGTCACATTTGTCTTTATTTACCACATCAGCATAACACAATTATCTTACTAAGTGAAATGCAAACATAGTGAAGGCACGCATGAACATTCAATAAAAGGAATGCAAAATATTCAGAGTAACAGAGAAGTGTGCTTGAAATTTGCAAGATCCTATACTAATGCAACGTAAAAGTGCTCGACACATAGAAACATTCCATATAATAAGCAGCCAAAATCATTCTAAGCTAACTCATTAAAAATACGAGATACTTCGGATGGCCTCTGTCATAAAGCTGCATAGCCGAGCAACAAGAGTACAACAAGACAGCTGAAAATACCAGACATGACTTCTAACAATCCAAAACACAAAAATAAGTTCACTGACAGGCACGAGACAAAAACAGCGTAACACAATTTTCTGTGTGGCACTAAGGTAGAGTGTTTCAAACCTTTGTATTTATGAGCTTGCAACTGAAGTTCTTGCACTTTCAGGACGAATATGTACAGGAAATGTCCAAAAAAACTATTGATTCAAGTAGTAAATTGCGCTAGTTCGAACATACTTATCATAATCAGTGCACCGAAAAGTTCACGACATTTTCAATTGCTCTCATAGATGCCGAGATTGCCTATCTGCAACATACTTGATTATGTGCTTTGTGATTGTACTAAGGTTTTCTATGCTCTCATGCTTGCATATAGATCACACGTTTCATGCAATAACTTTCAGTTATTAGACACCGCTTGTCTTGTGCAGCTTGTTGTATTTTTTTGTGTATTTTGTGCGCTGATATTAGTGAGTGTAAATTCAAGACTGAAAAACTATTCTGTACCAAACAATACATAAATACTTATGCTTGAGGCTTACGAATATTAAAAGCAGACATACACTGCTGAATACCAAGGCATTGACAAGATACATTTAATTACAGGTCCAGAAAAAAAGAACAGGTGCATTGTTTCTTTTTGGTAAAAAAGCCTTGTACACTAGAAGATACGGTACAAATCTCATTTACCCATAATAAAACACACACACACTGGCCTGGCTCTATACTATGCTATTTTGTTGCTAAAACAATGTTATCTTTCGCAGGCTGGATCTTGTCAACAAAAACCATTAAACAAATGCTAGCAAGTGGACGTTCATTGTAGAAACAAACTGCTCCAATTAAATTGTTGCTTTAAAGAAGAGACGCAGGAAACTTGCTAAGAGAGACCTGGATCGGCCACACTGAGCCTTGCTGTATTTCAAGGCTCCTGATTAATTCATCTCAATCCGCCACATATTGAGCACATGGCAATTTCGTACAGCTCACCATCTGTTATATCCTTCATGCCTTCTGTTATATTCCCTTCTGCTATATGCCTTCTGCTATATGCCTTCTGCTATATGACCTTCTGTTATATTCTTGCAATTAGGTTGAAGCGATCTTTTGGCAGTGGTTGAAAACATTGTTTCCCAGTATTTTCAGAAGCTGCGGCAACTGTAGCTTCAGTAAATCAGGTTAAAATAACCCTTCCTACAGCAGTGCAGACAGTGGAAACACCATGCAGAATAGGTGAGAGAGCTGTTCATTGAGGCCCTGGATTTAAGTGAGAAAATTGCACGTTCTACAATACGCGTGGTCCTGAATGAATTTAGATTCCTGCAATTCCATAGTTCTTGAAGCACATACTAAGTAGACACAAAAATCTCTTGGCGTACTATTGCATTGGGCCACTTCAACAAACCATCTACTTGGGTCCATCGTAGTCCAGCTGCCACAAACAGCAGCATGCCTTACAACCTAGTTGTGGAAATGCCAGAAAGATGTACGGATAAATTTGCCACGATGAACTCCTAGAGATCAACATCTGGATTGTTGAGTTCACAGTTTTCTGGGTCTGGCCTATCCTCTGCAGTTCTTCGACACATTCTGAGCTATCGGTAAACTGCCTGTATAATTCTGGATTGTTGTCTTGTGCACATGGCCCGTCTTTCAGAACAATGTATTCATTGTTTGAAATTTCGGGAAGCTCTTATTACTTTGTAAACGTGGTTCATTTTGCACGACACTGTCATCAGATCACTTACTGGAGGTTGGCCTATTCAAGAAAAGAAGTTGAAGTGCCCCATTTTTCCCTAATCAACACATCACAAGAAACAGATTTGCACAGCCAAGCTGTTCTTAGTTGTGGTTTTCATTTCTGGAGTCAGCATCGAGCGGATCGCAGGGCATCGTAGTGTGGCCAAAGTGAAGCTTCGTATGAAAGGGAAGACTGCATTGTGCTAGCTTGGAAATGTCAGGCCAGTAAAAGTCGAGTGGTACGTGTGGTAAAGCAGAGGCGAACCTTTGCAAAATGCACCAAGATTAGGTGATTATGAGGTAAGTGGATTTCAAATGACATGACAGTGTCAGTGTTCAGGATTTGGCTCTTTCTCAAGAGTGAACATCAACGAAGCAGTCACCCGACGTGAGCATCGACTGGAATGGGCATGTTGCAGAGTCAACCGCGATGTTCATGCACAGACGCCAAAGCTGTATGCTTAGCAAATGAAAACCTATATACATAAAATACTATACCTTGAGCAAACGCCAACATCAGCTTAGCGGTTTTGACGATTTTTGCTAAGAGGAGCTGGCTGGATTTTCTTTTTATTACAGTGAACAAATCCACTATTGTCATCAAGAAACAACAATGAGAACTAATATATGTAGGCTACAAGTTGGAAAACTTCAACACCTTTCATCTAGTGGTTTACAAGTGCTTGATGATCAATGCTAGAAAATGTTTATATAATGCAATACTCAGCAGCGTTTGAGACAAGAAGTGCATATGAACTGGAACTCTGCATTCTTTGTTTGTTGAGTGTAGCAGAGACCAAAAGACACGAAAAACGAGCTTCCAGTACCAGACATATCATTTCTTTATCTAGCAACCTAGCAAAGAAAAACTAATGCCCTGTCAGGCATGAATAAAATGAGCTGCGGGTCACTTATTGTTACATCATTGCAAGTAAGTGCAACTGTATCTTGTTTTATGCTTAGTTTATGAATAGTGTTTTGGTAGAAGAATATGGACAGTGCCATTGCACATGGTGGTGCGACAAGAAATATCAATGCGAAAACAAAGGACATGTGCCAGTAGATTCTAGATGCTGTACATGAAAAATAAAAAAAATTGAATATGAATAATTTCTTGGCATAACAATATTATGGTTGCCTTTGACGCAAAGGCACCCTGAACCTGAAAGACATTCTCCCTAGAGTTCAAAATACCTAGAACATGTTTTCTCAGCAGGTGTGTATTTCGCACTGTGCAAACGACGCCTCCGACAAGAGTCCCGAAATATTCTCCGACGATTACACCTACACTTCTCCATCTGGTATTAGTGCTCGGACAAATTTTTCCCAAACACACCTCACATACAAGTTTGGCTGTACTCGGTGCTCTCTTCGGAAATTATCCGTCTGCTTTTTCAAGTACGGTGGCAGAGACACAAGGCGTTTCAGCGATTGCATCACCTCGTGCCTAGCTATACGCTCCGCGAAAAGGGTGCCTAGGCACACCTTACACCTTCTGCTGTGGATGCTAAATTGAAAATCTCTTGATTGCCACCTTGAAATGGAAATTTTGAAGTGGACAAGAGTGGTTCAGTCACCTTAACAAATTTCCCCAATTGAAGAAGCTGATGGACACGGAAAGTGAGTTCAGTCATTCTAACAGGTTTCCCCAAGTGAAGAAGCTGGTGGATATTGAAAGGCTGAGTGGCTTCAGCATACAGTATGAAACCTCCTGAATAAACCCGCGCCACAATTTCTGAGCAATAAAGGTATCGCCCTCCTCGACAGTTTTCTTCCGCGGCAAGTAGATACTTTCAGAATGCAACAAGAAATTCCGGATGCACCTTTGTGAAAGAATGCGATCGAGACAGGGGACACTGTGGTACAAAAGCCAGAATTTACATTAAGTTGCCTCGCAGAAGGCCTTTTTAGAAAGTGGCCTTGCCAGCCTTGTGGAAAAAACAATCGACCGGCAAACCTTATTGATGTGCTCTTTGAACTTCGTCATTCTGTTCCCAATGTAGAATGCTCTGCCAGCGGAGGTCAGCCAATTTTCCGTGATCAGCTGGGTGTCGCCTTCAAGAACGCAATGCATGAAGTCTGGCAGTAAATCACAGACGAAATACAACGATGTCAGCTTGGTCGCAAATTTGCCCTTTATGCCATTAACTGATGTTCCTCTTTGCTGGAAGAGACGTTGCCAACAGCACCACACTGTGGCACGTTTAAACCATGGCCACTCCCGCAAAAACTTTTCTGCCTTGGAGAAGAGTTCTTTTCTGAAAAGACACCAAGAACAGCCATAGTATCCGTTCAACTGTTTTGTATTCAGCAGAACAGCTTGTGCACGCAAGTGGACAATGCAGCACACAATTTTAACAACAGAGTGAGCAACGTTCTGTCCGAAGGACCATAATTTCTCCCCCGGACCTTGTACTTTGTCAACAAAGACCTTTAAGAAAATCTTATCAGGTTGACATTCGTTGTTCAATCAAACTGCTCAATTCAGGATAGTGCTTCAATGAAGAGACACAGACAACTCAATGAAACCTGAGTCGGCCATACTGAACCTTTGCTACATTTAAAGACTGGCGAGTCACCAGTGTTCAGAGGTAAAGCCAAGGCACGCTGCCTCATAATGAGAACATAGCAAATCTTGTAGAGCTCACGACTAGTTATACCTAAGAAAAATTATTTCACTCCCAGGCATGACTGGAAAAAACTGGACATAATTTTCTACGATGCACCAAGCAAATCCCATCAAAATCACGTTTCACTGTTTCTTGGTTGGAAATCATTAGAAACGATTGAAACTGTACTTTGTCTTTGTGGTTAGATTACCTATTGCATTAGAGTGGGAGAATATGTATTATGCCATAGCACATAGTGCTCAGGTATGCAACATCAAGTATAAATAAAAGGAGAAGGCTGACAATTTTGTGGAAACCTTAGTCACAAGACCCTCGTCATTAAAGTAGGTGATACGGCATCAAGACAGTGACGTTATAACAGGTGCAAAATAAAAGAAGACGTCTGTGCAGCCCACGAGATCAACAAGGAAGATAAAGAAAGGAAACATCTGCAGTTTTCGGTCCATTATGTCATAAGAGATACCGTGCCAGTGAGTGCTAGAAAATTCATCGACTAACACTTTTGTCCACGCGACTGCACGTTAGCATGCAAGGTTTTCTTGCATATCACTTTCGAGTGCAAAGATTTAGAAACGAAACTAAAACTTTAGACCAATGTATTAGCTATGACATTAGAGGTCAACATCTCAATTACATCACCAGTGCTGCACTACTGTAACCAAGAATAAAGCACACACGCTCCGTCCACTGAAAAAATTAGGATCTAAATGTAAATACATAAACATGACCTCTTCAACATATACACTGTTGTAAGGTGCACCATCTTAACTGGCGAAGACATGTTGTGTACTTCAAAAAATGGTACACAACATTTATTTCCTTTAAAAAATATTTGGAATTTTGGCTGCAGCAAATGCTTCTCCTCGATCGGCAAGAACACATGGTGAAACCAAGTAGCTTTCATGCAACAGACACTGTCCTACATATACCGGCGGATGGTCAATGCTGTACATAAAAGGCAAAAAATACTGCTCACGAATTACTTGCTGGCATAATAATAATATGGCTGCCCCTGCGGCAAAGACAACTTGAACCTGAAAAACATTCTCACTGTGGTCGTCAAAATAACTAAAACTTGTTTTCTCGGCCCGCGTGTAGTTTGCACAGTGCAATACGATGCCTTTGACGCGAGCCCAGAAATACTTTCCACGGTTACACCTGCACCGACCACTTCCGTTATTAGTGCATGAACAGTTTCTTTCAATACACACCAAGGCAAAAGAGCTTCTAACACACAAGTGAAGCTCTACGCAGTACTCAATCCCGAAATATTTGCCGGCTGCCTTTTAACATATGGTGCCGGAGTCACAAGGCACTCAAGCGACTTTATCACCCTGTGCATAACTATACGTTGATGTATCTGCCTAGGCACATCTTTTGCTGCGGACACTAACTTCAATACCTCTTCATTGCCTCCTTCAAATGGAAATGTTGAAGTGGCCCACAGTCGTCCAGTCATCCTAACGGATTTCGCCCGGTGAAGCAGCTGATGGTAAATAAAAGACTGAGCAGCTGCACCATACAATAGGGAAACTTTCTGAACAAACAGCTACAACAAACTCTGAGAAATAAAGGTCTTTGACTCCTCAACAGTTTCCTTCAGCAGCATAAAAACACTTTAGGAAAGCAACATAAAATGCCTGATGTACCTCGATAGAAGAATTCCATCGAGACATAGGACACTGTAGTACAAAAGCCAGAATTTACATTCAGTTGCCTTCTAGAAGGCCCTTTATGAAAGTGGCCTAGGCAGCCTGGTGAAAGAAATTGGTGGGCAAACCTTGTTGATGTGCTCAATCAACTCTGCAATTCTGTTCCCAATGTAGAAGGCTTTGCCGATTGAAGTCAGCCAAAGCTCCGTGATCTGCTGGGTGACTCAAGAACACATCGCATGTAGTCTCGAGGTAAACCGCAGACAAAATCCAACGATGCCAGCTTGGCAAGAGGAGATGGTCCCTTTATGACATCAATTGTGCAGTTCTTCCTTGCAGCAAGAGACATAGTTCACTGCACCACATCATGGCACCTCTCTACCATGACCGCTCCTTCGCGTGGGTGCTTGACAGCTACTGAAGACTAAATAGTACCGCTTAGTTCGGTTCCAATTACCCGAATAACACTGAAGCTTTTTACAAGAGACATTGATGTAACAGACACTTGTGTACAAGAAACACCAGTGTGCTACAAGAAAATATGTTTTCGTAAGATAATGCATAACTTAGTACCCTGCTTATAAGAGAGACCTCGAAATATTAGCTTTCAAGCCGCAAGATCTCCACGGCATTTTCTGACAGTTTGAAACATCAATACATACTGACAGTAGAGAGTTTTTGCTGTTATAAGGCAGACGCCCTAAACAGAATCCCTGGAAACTATATTTTTCATTTACCAGGAGCTCTATTAACTGAGCATTGAACAAGTGTGCGAAGTAAAATATGATACCTGTTATATAACAGTCAATTCTCTTTAGGTAGCAGTTAAGTTTAATAAATTTTTGTCAACCGAGAATGCACCATTCATGAATACTACCCTGATAAAATGCGGTGCTGTGCTTCAAATGAGTCACAAAGAGCTTTTTCTAGCCATCTGATGCCTGCAGTCGCCCTAGGTCTTTTGATAACATATAGTTTATGCATATGCACAGCGGATAGTGGAAGCTTCCGATGCTAGCTGCTGTGTTGTTGTTTTTTTGCGAAATGCATGCAGGCTCTCTGCATTTTGCTTTCAAGGTCGTGGCTAAGCGAAAGTTAATATTAAGATTTCTACGTGCCAATAATAGGCAATGTAGAAAATTCTTTAACTTCCACAAGAGTTCCTTCTTGCAGGCAGCAAGAACAGCCGTTGTACCCGCTGAACTGTTTGGAATTCAGCAAAGCAGCTCGTGCAGGTGAGCATCTTCGGTGCCTTGAAGCTGTACTTCAAGCCATCAAGACTTCCGGACTCACACTGAAGCCAGGAAAGTGCAGAATTCTACCCAGATTTTGAAACCTGTCCACAAAGGCCTTCAAGAAAAGGTGAGCAGGTGGATGTTCTTTGCTAAACCAAACTTTCCCAATCAGAATGTTCTTCCAACGAAGGGGCGCAGCCAACTCATACAGTGAGACCTAAATCGGCCATACTGAGCCTTTGCTGCATTTGAAGACTGGTGAGCGATCAATGTTAAGAGTTAAGGTCAAGTTGCTCTTCCTCATCCTGAGCCGATGGTGCATCTTCTTGTACAGCGCGCCATCGGCAATATCTGTTAATTGATCCGAAGCCGTTGAAGTGAGCTGTTGCAAGTTGTTCCAAGCAATGTTTCCCGTTGTTTTTAAAAGCTGCTGCAACTGTATCTTTAGATTCATGAGGATGAAAAATATCCCCGAAAAAAAAACACCGGGGAGCAAATGCGACAGAGCTGTTCATTAAGGCCATGGGTTTCAGTCAGAGAATTGCACGGTGAGCAATACGTCTAGATCTGAACTATTTTAGATTTCTAATAATCCCAGTGTTTTCAAAACCCACACTTAGTGGCCGAAAAAACCTATTGGCCAAATATTGCCCTGAGCAAATTCAACAAGCAGTGTACTCGAGTCCATGGTAACTAAAGTAAGTATCAGCAGCATGGCTTGCAACCTGGTTGTGTAAATGCCAGGAAGATGTACAGATGAATACTTCGCAATAAACTCCGAGAAATCAACACCTGCATCGTTGACGTCACAGTCTTCTGGGCCTGGCCCGTCAGCTGGAGTTTCTCAGCCCATTCTGAGCTCTCAGAAAACTGCCCGCCCATCTCTGGATCGTTGTCCTGGCACTTGGTCTGTCTTCCAGACCAATATCATCATTGTCCGAAATTCGGGAAGCTCGTCATCTGTAACAAGAAAGCTATCTTATGAACCTGGCTCATCTTCCAGCAGGACATTGTCTTCAGATGGCTCACTGGAGGTAGTCTGCAGTAAAACTAAAAGAAAACAATGCACGAATGAATCAATAGCCTGGCACAGTGAATTTTTGTTCTCTTGCCTGGAAGCAGTAAAGTCCTACAAACAAAACAATCAAAAATGAGTGTGACAACTGTTATGAGCACATGCTTAAAATAAGCTGACCATGTGGTGAGAAAGAATGTTTACTGGTTTTACAGAACAAGCACTAGTTTTGCCGCACCATGTAATCAGACTTTTTTAGCACTACAATCAACATTTTGTGAAATACTCAACATTTAACCCAGATTAAAACGTGTGTAGCAGTGGTAACATGCTGGGTATGTGTGTGTCTACAGCAAAAGCTCGTTGCTTGGAATTATATGAGACCGGAGAAACCATCTGAATTAATCAAATGCAGAACCACCGATATCCTCAAGAAAACAATGAGCAAATGAGTGTTTATTCAATAGACTCATTTTTCTAAAGTATGCAAGTTGTATTGCAGTAACATGCCAAAGAACACAATCTTTCTAATTTGCGACGTTCAATTTAATAGAGCGCAATCGTTTGTGGTTTTTCGAGTGTTTTTTTGTGCGTGTTTATTAATAAAGTTAGCTATATCAACTAGCCCACGAATAAACACTCTTGACTGGAAGAACAGCACCACGTAGATAGGAAGAGTCACTCGTACAGTCTGCCTGCGTGGCTCGTTTATTCGGTCTTTGTAAAAGCATTTTTGGTAACAAACCGCCACGGTGGATCAATGGTTATGGTGCTCTGCTGCTGACCCGAAGGTCGTGGGTTTGATTCTAGTCGCATTTCAGCGGACGCATAGAAGTAGACGCCTGTCAGTGCAGGTTAAAGAACACTAGATTGTTGAAATTGCTGGAGATTGTCCTCCCTGCTCTCCATCTCTCCAAACGCGTACACGCGTTTGGAGATATTGGAGAGTGAAGAGGAGGATCTCTGGAAAGACTGGATCTACGGAGAGAGGAGTATCACCAAACCAAGAGGCTGGTTGGCCGTACAGCGCGGCACAGGCGAGAGACAAAAAATTGGGTACACACCTAAGCCACGCTCAGCCTTGTCTGCGCTGCACGCTCAACCAATATTTGCTTACCAACTCCCTCAACTTGCCAAGGTAAACCAGAAAACTTTCATGCCAGTTTGAAGAAACAATTGGATGGATGTATGGATTGATGAATGGATGAATGGATGGATGCATGGATATGGCTGTATTCTTCGGTTTGGGCGATGGCTCATGCCACCAAGCCGTAATACTTAGTGAACAAAAACTATATTTTTCCTTTAAATAGTGAGGTTGAGGACTCGTACTTTTCAGTGAAGAGTTTATTTTCACTCGTGCTCTTACTTTAGCCACCAATCAGACAACGTACTTCTTGTAAATTCTACCCGCGTAAAGTCTATTTTACCCTTGCTGTCCCTACACCCTAGTGCTTTGAAAACCTCTGCACCCTCATCTTGAACTATAGGGTGAAGCCCTTTACAGAACATTATCAAGTGTTTGGCAGCTTCTTCTTTCTCTCTACACGCACTGCACATTGTGTCTACCCCTTCGTATTTGGCCCGATATGTCTTGGTTTGCAATACTCCCGTCCTGGCCTCAAACAGTAGAAAACTACTCCGAGTAATATCACAGATTCTTTCCTTGGCATTTTCCTGCTTAAAAGTGTGATAGATCTCTAGTACAAATTTCTTAATCATGCCAATTCCCAAAATATCAATCTCAGATTCCTTCACTTTCTTCTTAACCCATAATTATTTTTTTGTTTTGACCCCCTGCTGTTTTCAAAGTATTTACCAGTTAATTTACTGGTTCGCTTCCTCCAATTTGTATCGACATTCTTCATGTACAAGCAGCTGAATACCTTCTTCGCTCAACGCTTCTCCCTTATTTCTCTCAATTGCTTCTTAAATTCTATCTTGCTGCTAGCTTCCCTGCCCTCAAAGGATGTCCATGCCATATCACCTTGTACTCCCTGGTTTGGTGTAATGCCATGAGCTCCTAAGGCAAGCCTACCTATTCTACGTTGCTTAATTTCGAATCTTGATTGAACTTTGGATCTCATGCACAAGACCACTTTGCCGAACGTCAGACCAAGAACCATGACCCCTTTGAATATTCCTCTCACAACATCATACCTATAGTAGTTCCACAGTGCCCCGTTTTTCATCACCACTGCATTCCTGATACCTTTAGTGGCCACGTGTATATCGTGTTTTCTTAGGCACTCAGCCCCATTGCTTATCTATACGCCTAGATATTTGTATTTACCTGTTATATCAGGCGTGACCTCCTTATTCTAAGCTCACTTTCTTCATTATCAATAAAAACATGACTGCTGATTTTTTCACGCTGAATCTGATATCTAACCTATATCAGCATAATTGGAATGCAAACTGGGCCTGTTGATTTACTACTATGAACACTCTTCTCAACCATTTCCCACTCTCGTTGTGAAAATAGAGCCATGCACCACTTGATTCGTCCTTGCCCTTTGTGGTGCATTAAGCACTTCTTTGTTGAAATTTTTATGTCATCTTGTTCTTATATATTCCATAGCTTCATCCCCTTCTATCCTGGCACCTTGAGCTGTAGTTATAAACCTCTGTTATAGGCTCTTCTCATTTCTTAGGGAGTTTAGATGGTTCCAAAATTTCGCAGCTGCTTTTCTATCTTTTTTATGTATTTCTGCCAGCCACTGAGCTACCTTTCTTCTATAATTTTTTATCATAACGGATGCATCCCTTCTACAGCTTAGAACTTTTTCCCATTTTCTTTCAACATCATCTGTCTGTTCACCCCACTGCTTAGCATGTCTGTTTTTACTAGAGGCTCGTGACGGTTTGCTACGGCTCTCTTAACATCATCCAACCAACTCTTAGGTTTGTGTCTTCTTTTCCGGGGTGACTTAACGCGTGCCTTAGCAAGCTCTAGCTCGAACAGTCCACTTGGATTTGTGTATGTCCACATTGTTTTATTATCCTCAGGAGTTCCCCAGGGGAGCGTGCTGGGTCCCCTTTTATTTTTGTTATATATAAATGACCTACCAAACCGTGTTACGGTCCCGATAAGGTTGTTTGCCGATGACTGTGTTGTTTATAGTAGAATCGAGACTGAACATGACCAAGTTAATCTAAACAACAATCTTCAAAAAATAAAGGATTGGTGCGAAGAATGGCAAATGAGTTTGAACACAGAAAAAACAGTCTTTATGACTATAACTAGAAAGAAAGCACCTCTAGATTACAACTACCAGATTGGCAATGCTTTCCTCAAGCGTGTACAAAACTATAAATATCTTGGGTTATGGTTCACGCCCGACCTCCGGTGGAACACTCATATTGATAATGTATGCTCCAGGGCTACCAAGGCATTGTATAGCCTTAGACGTAACCTTTATACCGCCCCATCTGATATAAAGTGTCTTGCTTACAAAACTCTTGTCAGACCTATTATCGAATATTCTAAAATTGTCTGGGACCCTTACACAAAGACAAACTGCAATAAAATAACAAAAATACAGCGACTTGGTGCGAGATTTATTTTTAATAAATATAGCCGACATCATTCTCCTACTGAACTCTGTAAAAAAGCTGGACTGGATAGTCCTGAACTTAGGACGAGGATTGAGCGTCTGAAATTCCTCTTCCAGTTAATTCATAATCAATTTAAACTAAACTATTCAGATTACTTCCAGGTCAACACACAAGAACACTCCAGACATCGCCATAATATGTATATACCACCCCTAGTCCCACGTAACGATTGCTTTAAGTTCAGTTACTTTCCACGTGCTATTGAAGATTGGAATATGCTGCCAGAGTCTATAATTGGTTGTTCCTCGCTTACATCATTTGAACAGAATCTAAAACGTTTATTTTCCGAATAACAGTGACATATGTTTTTTTTTGCGTGTGTGTGTACTTTTTGTTGGTTGCATGATCCTGCAGTAGTTGTCTTTCAAATCTTCAGCGCGGTGCAAAAGTGCCGCCTCAAATGCGTCATGTGCTGTTCTGCGCGTATGTATTGCATCGCATGTGTGTTCCATTTATGTATGTTATGTATAACTTCGAGTTGCTGGTCACAATAATACCGAGAAATTATCTCGAGACCTGTACGGTACTTCTGTTTTGCAAATAATTGTTTGTACTTCCACCCTGTAACGGCCCACTTCTGGGCTAACAGTATAAATAAATGAAATGAAATGAAATGATTACTTTCTCAATTTGTTTAGTAGCTATTTCTATTTACCTTTCTGAATAAAAATTTTCCTGCAGTTGCTCATATTGTCTCCTTCCCACTTTCCCTGCTCTTCCAAAACTTAGCTTGATACGTTTCTGATCACTACGCAGACTTCTGTAGCCACCTTCATCTATGTGCATTCCCCTGAGCTTATCATACATCCTATGTGACATCAGTGCGTAATCTATTGTCGACTGCAGCCTTCCTACCTCCCAAGTTATTTGCCCTTCACACTTCTCGGTACTGTTGCAAATGATGAAATCTTGCCTTCACATATATCCATGATCATATTGCCTGTTGGGTCGGTATACTCATCTATATCTTCTATGTGCACATTCTTATCTTCTAGTATAATATTTCGCTGTCTCCTCCTATCTCCTCAATGTCCTTTGATATACAATCTACCAATGCCTGTTTTTCTTCTCTGGCCTTTGCTTCCATCCACAAGTACACCAAACCAAGCAGAGTCATTTGCCCTGCTACTTTCCCTTCAAGCCATGAACTTTCCTGGCACACATGCTTGACCCTTTGCCAGTCTGTACTACTATAAATGATCGCCCCAATACCCCCCCCCTTCTGCTGCTTTCTGTTCTAATACAATATTCCCACGCGTATTCCAGGCTGTTAGGAGGATGTTCCATGTTCCTAAGATGTGTTTCTACAAAGCCGCATACCATCGGCATCTCCTTCCTTATACGTTCTTCTATCTCTTCTCACTTCAGCCTGTTCCTGTCATCCTGCATGTTAATATACCCTATGTCTGAAATGGCTCGCCGCTCGTGGCTACGTCTATTTCTACCATGGACTAAACCTAATTTAAATTCTGGTGCTACTTTGGAATCGTATCTGCCCATACCACCTGTCAAAGAGTCTCTCTGGTTGCTTTTTTTGTTAGTAGCTATCCTGTCCCCCGAAGGGCCCGCGTGCCCAACAAAAAACCTACTGCACATCCTTCAAGTCGCCATTCCACCTCATGACCTTGCCTTCCATCAAAGTGAATTCTGTCTCGTTGAAAACCTTCTCACCCATGCACCTTGCTGTTTATTTCAACCACCTCATAGCCTTTATTTTGACTCATCCACCATATTACTTGGTTTGCGTCGACAACCACTTTTTGCAGGTAGCATTCGTGCACCGGTACTTCCGGTATCGTGCATATTGCTACCTGTACCTGAGGAGAAGTGTCGCACATGCCATCGACCCCTTTCGCCAGCGTGGTCGCTAATCCTGCCGTACCTTCATTCAAGACATCGTGTAAACCACCTCAAATTATCACGAGGTTTCGTCTATCAGCTCTAGTTTTCAGTTTTGCGCTCGCTTGCCTCATCACTGCTTCCAGTTTGCGTCCTGGGAACATCCCTACTGCAACCCTGTTGTCACCTCTTACCCTGTTTTTGATTGCTTCTGCAGAGCAATTTAAATTCGAGTCTCTGGTGATTATCACACGCTGTGAGTTTTCAGCTGCAGCGTTCTGCAATTGGGGGTTACATGCACTTATGACGCTGGCAGCTTGTTCCCCTCCCAGCCCCGCCACTACTTCGTGTAGCTGGGCCTTGCGACAATTGAACTGGCTGTATTTGTTTTTTCCAAACTTGCTTGCTCTGTCTTCTTCAGCGTTCTCGTCACCGGTTCCCTACGGCTCTCTGCTTCGGCTGCTCCTTTGTTCACCTTGGCTAGTGCTTCCTCGGCGGACTTCAGCCTCTTTCCCATTACCCTCATTTTCTCTTGCTGTGTCGCCAACGCAGGCTCCAGCTCGGCGACTCTCATCAGCAGTTCACTCTGGGCAACTATCATTTTCTGAATTTGTCCCTCGACCTCACATAGCCTACACTTCGCATCATCGTCCTCTCCACTCGGTTCTGCACTTGGGTCGACTTTCAAACTCACCCCACATCCTGAATACTTTACAGTCTCTTAAACAATGTCTTCATGACACCAATTGTACTTATGACTTGTCTCACTTGATAATTACCAAACACAATTCCTGCCCAACAGAAAAAGAGAAAGCATAAGCCTTACTACAAAAATTAGCGTGTTCAATGTAGGTGCGCCTCCACCACGGGGTGGCAAGAGAAAAACACACACACACTCACACGCACAAACTAGTAAATTCCTGGTGACTGACACCCGGAAAGGCCGTGCAATGTAATAAGCGCTACAAAGACTTTAACTGCTGTCTTAATAATTATGAAGGCAAGCTCAAAACATGCAAAACCACTTATCTGCGCAGTCAATCGGGAGCGCTCAAAAAACACGTCCGTCCACCGTGCCAGTCCAAACTTCAGATTTTGCGCGATCTGCTGTCAAAAATTGTAACAAAAAACGATAGCACAAGTGTTTGCGTTGTGTTGAGCAACTTGCGCAAAACGGACCCAGTGGTATTGCTGCAGAAATTTGGTTTTCTCACGCTGCTTCGTAATGACGCTACAATATGTAGTTCCCTTCCTACACTTCCTTCGCACAGTTGGTGCAGAGTTTGGCTAGAGATTTATATAATAATAAAACAGTTTTAGATTTAGTACAATGTTTTTAACTGCTTTGCGAAGAGCTTCTAGTTTCATTTTAAATTGGCACATAAATATATGAACGTGAATAGAAGTAGATACATTGTAGGTATATGTGACCCCCTGTTTAGGTGGCAGCCCCCGCCACCTAGCTGTAACTTGCTTTTTGTTATTTTGTGGTTTTAACAAACGTATGAATAAATAAATTGTTCAATAAGTACCAATTCACTACTTGAGGAGCCATAATATTTAATAAGTAGCGTGCACACGACACAATAACACACACATATCCCCAAATAGAGCCTAGAGCTTGTGTTTGATAAGTTGAAGTGGGCCTTCATTGTGTTATTTGTGCTTTTTCAACTTCAACAAATATCAATAAATAGGTGATGCTGAAGACATCCACCACTTTTAATGGGCTATGCAACTATCCACCGCCAACATTCCAGCCTTTTCTTGGTTCAGATTTTTTTACACGCGCGGTTACACGCAGAATGCATGCTTACACTGCAGATCGTATACATGCTTTTCTTTTCTTTTGTAAACAACGTATTTGTATACACCAGGTTATTAATATAATACGATACTGCTCATGATGTAATTTGTGCATGATCCGTGAATATCGATGACATGTGCTTGATATTTCGCAACGAATTAATACTGTACTGCACATAATGAAATTGATGCAGGATCGGTGAATATCGATGACATGTGCGTGATATTTCGAAACGACTTATTACGATACTGCACACGATGAAATTGGTGCATGATCGGTGAATATTGATGGCATGTGCTTGATAATTCGCAAAAAATAATACGATACTGCACATGACGAAATTGATGCATGATCGGTGAATATCGCCGACATGTGTTCGATATTTCGCAACGAATCAATAAGATACTGCACATTATGAAATTGATGCATGATCGGTGAGTATTGTGCTTGATATTTCGCAATGAATTCGATGGATTTCTGAGCTAATGAGTGCCACGTGTATAGCGCAGTCAGAAGTGTGGTTCGAGGTGCTATACATTTGCCTTCGGCTTGGAACTCGTTACATTTTGTACATATGTGTGCTCGCACACGCGCAAACACACGCACGTTTTGATGATGCTCTAGTTGTAATGCCAGGTATACTTCAAAATGAGAGTTACCACCCCCGGCGACTTACACAGATTGACGATATACAGGCTTCTTTGTGTAAATAAATAATTATTGCACGTATGCGGATACACTATAGGTTATTATAAAAATACCGTACTACACATGAAGAAATTGACATATTGTCGCTTAAAATCAGTGACGTGTTCTTGATATTTCGTAAAGGCTTCATTGGATTTCTGAGCTAATTAGTGTACCCACGTGTAGCGCAGTCAGAGGTGTAGTTTGAGATGATATACCTTTGCAATCGACTTGAAACTCATTACGTTTTTATATGTATCTACCCGCACACAAGCAAACACGTGCACGCTTTGATGATGTTCCAGTTTTACTGCCAGGTATGCTTCAAAAAGAGAGTTACTAGCCCCGGCCGCTTATACAGATTGACGATATGCATGCTTCTTTGTGTAAATAAATAGTTAATGAACGTATGTGTATACACTATGGGTTATTATAAAATACCGAACTGCACCTGATGAAATTCACCCTTTATCTGTAAATATATCTGACATGTGCTTGATATTCCGCAAAGACTTCAATGGATTTCTGAGCGAAATATTATTTACTCCATGCACAGACCATTAGCGCATTCAGATTAACGAGTGGTTTGAGCCGATACCTTTGCCATCAGCCTAAAACTTGATCGTTACATTTTGTGTACTGTGTACGCACGCATGAAACCCCGTGCATACGAATAATTATAGAAAAGAAAGTCATACTCCCGGCCCGCACCAAGAAAAACTTCTTGCTAAGCCAGAGAGAAATGTAAACACCAGTGAACAACACATATTAGGGGCTCATCACCACTTACAGATAAAATGCTTTCATTCTGTGGGTACGATTGCTGTGTTATTCATTAAATAAGAGATTCATGTTTCCGAATAGTGTGATGCATTCATTTGTATTGTGATGGGTGATTTTCAATAACATTTAATCAATTCATGACTTTTTCTCCCAATAAAGTGTTTTACAACATGGCTGCACTTCGTTGGTACTGTTTTCCAAGCTTTTACGAGCGTGTTCAAGGTCTTGGTGTTGCCGATCAAAATGAAGTACTTTGTGTATGTTAATTATCTGTCGGGCAACGTGAAGAAAGTGATGACATCAGATCATGTACAAAACTTAGATCTCAAAAACGTCAACAACTTCACGCCTGGAGACACTTATTTAGGGTAGTGAGACGGTTACTACTTTACTAACGGAGGCTACTATGACGCTGATCTCCTGCATAGGACTGGTAACTTGCCATACTTTTATAAACTACATGCTTTGCTTATTCATGCTCCTCTGATCAAGATACGCAGACCTATGTTTATGTTTCTAAGCGGCTTTTTTTTCTTCAATGGCTGCTCAATGTTGACCTGCATGGTTGACCTTGCAGCTACGCGCAGGTTGATAAAAAGGGCATGGTGCTTATTATCGCTTTGAAGTACTGTCATGAATCTCTACAATCTCGCCAAGGCATCAGTTAGGAGCCGTAGACAGGGCTTTTCTTTCAATTGTATTGCAATATATACAATTGCACAATCTTAGTTGGCTGTGAAGCTGTCGAAAACAGCGCCAAACAAACGAAAAATATTTAGATTCTCTTGGAACTAAGATACAAAATTGAAGTGGATTTTATTGAGAGATATGGTGTGTGGTATAGCCTTTGGATGCCTAGCGTCAGGTGTGTAATATTTATCGGAAATCCTGCATAAATGGGATTGTTTGACACATTCGGTATTTACGTACAGGCGCTCCGAGCAAAGATCCATGGCAGGTTGACTACGTGCCATGAACATTTCGGCACGTCGAAAGAGAATCAAAGGCGGCAAGACTGCAGTAAGTCATTCGGATGTGTAGTTTTCATCAGCACAACCACATTCACTATCTACGCAGCAACGACAAGCATATATGGCCTTTGCCCTAATACACACGGTCGCCATGCCCCGTGCAGCCAGCTCAGAGCTTGATACAGAAAATAGCAAAGCAGAGCAGCCAACAGCCGCACGACATCAAGCCAGGAGTGACACCATGGAATATACGGATACAACATTTGTCAATGACGTCAATTGCAGCGACGTATACACAATTAGTAGTGGTTCGGAAGGCGACGACCTCGCAGCAATCGAAGAAAAAGATGCGTCAGTAATGCTATGTAGACAAGAAAAGACGCCCCAATATTCTACCTATAGAACAGGTATACAATGTGTTTCTAGTGTTTTCAACTGTCCCTCAAAGCATTTATTTTGTAGTAGCCAATTTATTCATACCTAATCTGGTGCAGATGCAAACAGAACAGGTAACTAGGCTTAACAAACATGGTGCCTGTCAGTGAGGTGAGAATTGTCTAGACCAGCTTGTTCACCGACGCGATGCAATGCGGAAACGCCAAAGAAGCTCGACATTTTTTAAAAAAAGTTACCATGGACAGATTTCGCTTTCGAAGCTTTTTCGGCACTGCATTCTAATCAAAGTCACTCACGAATATTTGAACATTTTGCCAGGCCTACACCGCTGAACATGTAGTTTTAGTAACATATGATACCCATTGCACACGGTGAACATTGATACAAGGTACTGTGTCTCAACAATCTGAGACAGCGACAGCGCAACAGAACTGCAAATGCAAAAACAGCTGAGCGCCCTCACTGAAGCAAACACGTCATTATAAGCCCATTAGTGGGTGATGTGCGTTAATGTACAAGTGTAAAATTAGTTGAAAGACGTAGCATCCAAGGCCACGCCACTTAAAAAGCACATAATTGTGATAGTACGTACATAAGGTTGTTTGCCACTTCAAAGGCAAATATTTTTGGCAATAACAGCACATGCTTATCTTTCATGATCAGTCGTAGGTGCGGCCGTGCGGCCGTGCATGAAATTTGCAGCCTACCACGAAGAAAGCGAGTGACACCGATAAACGCCGATGCCCACGGAGTGAGTGATGCAGCGCACGAAAAGCCATTGAAATGGTAGCTGGTGCAGACTGCGTGCACCCCATGAGTATTTACAAAGTTATACCTTACTTATTCATAGGGCATGGCATGACCTTCCCTGCAGCTTTGTAGTTCTAACTCTCAAATGCCTACACAGCGCAAATAATAATAAGCGAAGGGAGATGTTGTAATAAGACACTGTCTTTTTTTTTTCAAGACAACATGGGGCCACACAGAAAGCAGTGGGAAGTTTTCAGTCAACCATTACTATACAGACTCTACTTAGCTCTCTCTGATTACCATATCTTCGCTAACATAAAATGCTGGCTAGGAGGCCTGTGCTTTCACCCAGTCCTGCTCTCCGCTCTGCTGCTTGCTGCAGACTCGCCTACCGAAATTCAAGGCTGAGAGTAAAGGAAGCTGCAAGACAGATAGTTCTGATGAAGCCCTTGATCAACATTTGCTGTGCTGAATACTAAAACTGAAACTCTTAAATTACTAAGTCACAAGCGTGGTTGCTAACTAATAGTGCTGTTCTTTTTTTGTAAGAATTCAGGCAGAACTGATGTATTTGCGTGTGGTGCCAGCATTGTTATTATTATTTCTGTACCGTTCTCCTTTCTTGTAATTCGACTGCAGCTTGGACAATGACAGCCTGAAGTATTGTGAAATAAATAAATGAATGAGTTGGTACTACGCAGTGACAAATGTCTGAGTCGAAATGGCAAATATGTAGAGATGTAGCTGGTATATGTGCCTAAACGTTTTAAATAAAGCAGTCTTCATTTTTTCTCTTGTTACTCCTACAGGACCAAACAGAACTTAAAGAAGAAATGAAACATAGGATGAGTGACCTTTGCGTTGCCAATTAGTGTTATTGCACTTCAATGAACGACTATTGTATAGGCGTGCGGCTTGAGAAAGCAACCAGGACATTGGAAGTTAGCATTTTCTATGTGTTGTTACAATCAGTTTTACTAATAAGGCACAATTACCTTGCAAGTTCTGACGTTCCCTTCACAGTCACTCTAGTAGAAAAGATTGTGTTGTACGGCGAGTCTTTTTTTTCTCCACCTACTCGGGGTCGGTAATAATAGTTTAACCAGGGACCACATAAAGCTGGAGAGCAGGCTACTATAAATAACCACACAGAAATGAAAACGTAGAATGTGTGAAAATTACACGCGAACAATAAGTAAATGCAAGGTAATGCAGGTTGGTCGTAAGGAATAGCGAAGTCTACTTGTTCATATATAGATATTATTAACTCTACTGGTGTCACATCGGACATTTGCAGCGCCATCAGGGCTGACACGAGTGTAGTTTTTTGATGGCGATCAACAGTGGCAGCTATAACCTATGTCGCTGTGCAGTCGTACATAATAGAGACATTTTATTCTTCATTGGTCATGACCGCGATCGAAAGATGCCGTGGGACACGAGGGCGCGGTATCAGGTGCAGCACGTCAACCTACACAACACACGGACGAAATGTGCCACATAAAAAATAAAAGACACACACGCACAAACATGTTTTCATTGTTATTTCCTTTGTTCGTCTAAACGCACGCCAGCGAAAACGTCATGGAAAATAAAATCCCACTCACCTCGAAGAAGGTGGGAATCCCTATAGAAGCAGCTTTTCTCGATGTCCCTACCCGGCTCACTTTGCCGATAAAAGCCTCTTTTTTCATTTCGACAATGCTCAGCGAAATGAAGCCTTTTACGAGGTTGTCAACAACGGTGTGATAACCGTCTCCGCAAACGACGAACGTGACTTTTGGTGCGCCCCGCATTTCAGATGACTCTTCACGGTTTTACTAATTCACAATTGTTTCACACCTGCCACACAGTTCGAAGAGGCATAGAGGCTACACAAAGAAAACATATAAACCCGGTAGCAGAACACTAGCAAGAAAAGCCATCGCAGAACCCACAGGCGCTACATTGACAAATATTAGCCCCTAAATAGGCTTGCTTGGCTGCTTGTAACAACCTTCCTTCGAGTTACTTGACTCTCACGAAGTTCACATGAAAAAAAAAACTTGAAGCTGGCGAAAAACAGAAAACTCATTCACACAATTTTAAAATAGTTAACTCACGTTTTTTCGCGCGCGTAAAAAACCATGCGGTAAGTTTGATTGGTCTCAATCGTTTATGTTTTTTTCACGCTACCGAAAATTTATTTTGGCTTCCCTAGTGCGGCTGTCAGGTGTTCTTGACTAATGGCTTGTAAACATCCGGTCGCACGAAAATGCAAATGGCAGCTGAGCATTCTGCGATTATCCCGTTGATTCTCATCGACGCAGTAACAAACTGGACCTATCTACAGCGGAGAACATGCGAAAAAATGAAGATTTTGTGAACTTCACCAAGGTTTCCAGCTGATTATTGTTAAGCAACATGCCGTGATGGCAAACGTTAACTGGCTTACATAAGCAAACATAATCACCAAAAAAACGCGGCCAGTACACCCAACTTCAAGGAGACTAACAGAGAAGAAAAACACACCAAAGATAAAATTTATCTATGGTATTCTTGATTAACGACGAAAGCATAAACTGCAGATCTGCGAGACGTTGACTATTTTCTATTCAATGCACAGGGTAATGGTGAAGATATTCTCGTCTGGGCCCCGTAAGTAGTGTGTGGTGTTGTTTAAAATATTTCAATTAGACGTAAGCGTTACACATATGAGTATTCATCTGAACTTACAATATATGTAAGCAATATTAGATTTTTATCTTGTATATGCATATGCCAGCGTAAGTAATAATGTCAAAACAGCTGAGCTACGTTGGAGAGTTATCATTGGCTAAGTTATAAATGATGCGTAAAGCTGTTTTTTGAATAACATGAAGATTCATTAGAGTGCTGCTATTAGACAGAACAAATAAAATGTAAAACGGCTTAACGCACGTGACTGTGCTGCACATCCCTCAACAACTTTTCCGTTTACCAAACGACTAGAGTTTTAAATGGCTCAGCAATTTTTATGTTTCTAGTGCTGCAAGTCAGTGTGTTCTGTCGTAGCACATGTTGCACACCGTGGCGAAAAATTGATTTCTCTTGTCTTAACCACAATAATTCATATTGCTCTTTCCCCGAGTCAACCTCTATTTTTACTAACCAAAAAAAATTCTACGATTACGGTACTACCTAACGCGAATTCTACGCGCAACTTGTTGTTTAGGCAATGCGAACTGCATCCAAATGCACTCCGCAGTTATAGAAACGTAACAATATATCGCTACATGTTGCCACTAAACCTGCATGTGCTCAAGCTTTACGCACACCGCTATTTGCGTTGAAGGCGCCGCGAACTAAGCGGAACGCCTACAGCCACTTGACAACAATCGAAGTCTGCCGCACTGCATGCGCACAAACTTCTACTATATGGAACGAACGTGAGGGGTGGGGAGACAGCCTGCGTGACTGAGGAAGAAAGCGAGGCTGCAGTCGCTCTTGATATCTACTGACTCCGCGTTTACTCTCTCATCTTCGATATATTGGTTACGCCTCCAACGCAGACGGCGAACCGCATGACCCAAGCGCACACGCCTAGAGATCAGCTCTTAAACACAACTGTAATATTGGTACTATAAGTGCAAGGTCATTGGCAGGATTCTCTCTTGAGGGTGAAATGGCTGGTGTAGGGCGAAAAAAACTGGTGTAGCTTGGGTCACTGCAAGTGCTGTTGACACATGAGGGTGACAACTACCCATTTTCTTCCCTCTACCGACGCCCAAGGCCCCGCCACAGTGGTCTAGTGGCTATGGTAGTCGGCTGCTGACCCTCAGGTCAAGGGATCGAATTGCGGCTTTGGTGGCTGCATTTAGGATGAAGGCGAAACATAGGCCCGTGCGCTCAGATTTTCGAGCACGTTAAAGAACCCCGGTGGTCGAAATTTTCGGAGCCCTCCACTACGGCGTCTCTTATAATCATATGGTGGTTTTGGGATGTTAAATCTCACATATCAATTAACCAAATCTATACCGACGCCCTTGCATAGGTGTACAAAACAAATTAGATTATAAAGAATGGAAACTTTGTTAATAAAAAGATACAACTCGTTATGCTTCCCCATGTGACTCATAGCTGGCATAGGATCCAGTGTTTCTCAATGAGTGCTAATTGATATTAACATACTGATATCGAATTGACACAGAAGAATTCACAAGGTTGAAGACACGATTGCCTTCATATTACAGAAGTTCAAGCTTGGCAGAAATTATTTTTTGCTTCTGTTTAATAAGCGTAAGACTTCCTTAAAGTAAATAAAGAAATGCTAACACTAGACACTTCTCTTCAGTTCTTTTGAGAATGAATTCTGTCTGCAGTTACAGCACAGCTATTTTCTTTAAACTATTCTTGCATGGCATTCAAAGAATATGTCCCTCAATATAATGAGGGAGACGTCTCCAAATGACGTATTCTAGGCTTCTAAAAAACTCAAAACGGACAAACAGAAAATGCACAAGTTTGCGTCACGCAATTACCCAGATGACACACTTCAAACAATTCATAGAAACATGAATAGAAAATCGGAAATGTTGCTTCAAGATTGGTCTCGCTCGAAGAATTCAAGGTCTTGCTTCATTTTGCTTCAAGAACGCAAGACCTGCAACACATATATAGTTGTCTGCTTGGCAGAAAGGTTTCATGCATACGTGCAACAAGCTGTACAAGCTGTTTTAGAAAGCTGTGATGGATGCACACGAAAGAAAACAATGAGAAATATTTGCTCTTTTGCACCTACACTGTGATAACCAAGGCAAAGTACTGATTACAAAGAAGAAAGTTGTTGCCACCAAAACAGTCTGAAAATTTTCAAACATTGCAAGAAGTGAAACGAATATTCAAGCCAATTATTTTTGCAAGGCACAATACAGTGACAAGCTGTCAAGTGAGGACGATGCTTCCGTGCATGTGTACAACAAGCTCTTTTCAAAGGATCACAGGCGAGCACACGGAAGAAAGCGAAGAGAATTCTTTGATCTTGTCCACCCTTTCAGTCATAAACACAACCAGTTATCTAAGACGAGAATTCTCGAGCGACAGCACTCTCATAGACAATCGCAAGCGACAAGTGGAAGCTAAAAAAAGCTCCTTTCATTTGCTGAACATAAGTATCGTTACAAATGGCTGTCCAAGAGAGATAATGCTGTACACGCAAGCGTACAACACGCCGTTTTCAAACGTTCAGATGAAAGTGCACAAAACAAAGCGTGGAGATGTATTTGCTACTGTGCAACTTCTCAGTAATAGCCCAGCCGAGTATAAGGAAGAAGAAAGCTTGTGCCACCAAACACACTGATCAACCATATAAAGCAATGCGTGGAAGCTCAAAACAACAAAATGAGCTACTCTTGTTTGCAAGACATGAGTACCATGACCATTAGCTGTTCAGTTGGAATGATGTAGTACATGAGTGCTTTAAATATAGCTGTATTCAAGAGTTCTGATAGAAGCATACAAAACAAAGCGTGGAGTATCATTTCCTCTTGTCCACCTTCTGAGTGATAAACACAGCCAAGTATCACAGACAAGAATGCTTGTGCCACAAAAACACTCGTCAACCATTTCAAGCAATGTGTGAAAACTCCAAACGAAAAATTGCGCCCCTTTTGTTTTTAAGACATGAGTACCATTACGACTAGCTGTCCAACAGGGTTGATGTTGTACATGCATCTGTACAATAAACCATTATGAAAGGTTCAAATGGAAGTGCACAAAACAAAGCGTGGAGAAATATTTGCTATTGTGCACTTTCTCTGTGATAGCACAGCCATGATTCAGGAACAAAAAAGCTTGTGCCAATAAACACTCTGGTCAACCATTCGAAGCAATGCGTGAAGGTTCGAAACAACAACTTGAGCCACTCTTGTTTGCAAGACATGAGTACAGGGACCAAAAGCTCTTCAGTTGGAATGATGTGGTACTTGAATTTGTACAACAAACTGTTTTCAAGGGTTCAAATAGAAGCTCACAAAACAAAGCGTGGAGAATAATTTCCTTTCGTCCACCTTCTCAGTCATAAACACAGCCAAGTATCACAGTGAAGAATTATTGTGACATAAAACCACTCTAAATAACCATTTCAAGCGATACATAGAAACTCAAAATGAAAAATTGAGCCCCTTTTGTTTGCAAGATATGAGTACCGTTAGAAATATCCATCTAATGGGGCTGAAGCTGTACATGCAAGTGTACAGCAAACCACTTTTAAAGGTTCAGATGGAAGTGCACAAAGCAAAGCGTGGAGAATTATTTGCTACTGCGCACATTCTGTGTGATAGGACAGCCACGTATCAGGAACAAAAAAGCTTGTGCCACTAAACACTCTTGTTAACTACTTAAGGCAATGCGCGGGAGCTCAAAACAACAACTTGAGCCAATCAATTGGCAAGACATGAGTCTAGTGACCATTAGCTGTTCAGTTAGAATGATCCGGTGCATGAACGCGTACAAAAAGCTGTTTTCAAATGTTCAGATAGAAGCAAACTAAACAAAATCCTGAGATATATTTGCTCTTCTTCAGCTTAAGAGCAATAAACGCAGCCAAGTACGTTTCACGAGCAAGCAAGCTTGTGCAACACAAACACTTATTCAACTATTTAAAGTAATGTGTTGAAAAAGAAACTGATTGTTTGAGTCAATTTTGTTTTAAGACGTGAGTACCATAAGAAATACTAAGGTGGCGAGTGGTGAAGATGCTTTCATACAAAGTACAACAAGCTGTTTTCACAGGCTCAGATGAAAGCAAACGAAACTAAATTGTGATATATACTTGCTCTTACTGTGATTCAGAAGAATAAACACAGGTAAGTACCGTTCACAAGTAAGAAAGCTTGTTCCAAGCCAACCAAACTCTGCAGTGCAAGGTAACTTGAACTGAATATTGATATTCTTTTGTTTCAACAACACCAGTACTGTGAAACCTTTTAATGAGGTTTTGTGTACTTGTTTGGTACTTGGATACAATACTGACTATATTCAAATCTTTCAGTGTGTGTAGTCCGCAGAGCGTAGTTGCTATGTCAGAACACAGATGCGTTGCCCCTCGACCACGCCGTGTGCACTTATTTCTCAAGGCACAGGCCAGGGCTGTGCCTCGAGGGTCAAGCTCCGAGGAGCTCATTCGTACTCTTTCTTGGTAGTCCTGCTTGGCTTCTTGTGATTTGTGCCTTGGGACACTGCCAGAGCACGTGAGCGTGACTTGATCTATCTCTCCTGAATCTAATAATGAATTGTCTTTATCTTCTTACACATTGTTTATATACTAGGGAATCACTCAATCACTATTCACTATCAGAGATTTGTAATTGAAAGATTACTCATTGCACAACTACACTATATAAATTATTCTGTCTTTCATAAACTGCACGGAATTCTTTGTACAAATGTAACACGTGTGCAACTAAGGTGATCAAACGAAATAAAATACTTTGGTAATTATCTGATATACTTATCTGTTATACTTTAACACATAATTGCATCTCTAGGTACGTATTAATTAAAATTGGTTATTTTTTGAGGTTATGTACAGCCAACTGATGGAGCTGACAAAGTGAGTATTTTAAACCCTTCAATGCAAAAAACAAAACACAAATGTTATGCATTCCTATGTATTTGGTCTAATAAGTTTACTCATGTCCAACACGAACTATTAGGTTGAAATTAAGCCCTATGTAAGTCCTATGTATGGCCCCCATTCAAAGCCATTAGTTCCTATGTTGTGCTAGATGGGACCTACATACCAAACCTATATTCCCTACATAGCTCCTACATACCCCTATATGTCCTTCCCAGGTCCCAATCAGCTCCTACATACCACCATGTAAGTCCTGTATAACGCCTCTTTACCCCCGTTTGATTCCTGTACAGTTCCTGTATTAACACCTGTAAATCCTGTATTGAAGCATACGGATCCTGTATGGAAATTACGTACGTTTTTTTTCAGTAGGGGTGCCAAAGGCACAATCTGCATTTTTAGATGCTCGTTCTGTCAATTATAGGTGAGGCGTATCGAATCTGCGCACTCTCTGTTACTTTAGAAACATTGTGCCATGAACTAGAGTACGTGAGGACCGATGCGAAAATTTAAACCCACTTCGCAACAGCGGGCTCAAATACAAAACAGTGGCGTCTGGCTCGACGACGAACCGTAGCGGGAAGGACCGCGACCAATGACTGATGGTGACGCGCCTACACGCATAAGCTTTTAACGTGATGCATTTGAGAGGTTGTGCAGCGGAAACTCCGCCGTTGGCATCGGCACCATTGGCGTTGAGCGAAAAATTGTCCGTGAGCGAGAAATCTAGAAAGAAGCAAATAAAATGAAAAATAAATTTTTTGGCTCCTTTATTCACGTGTGCTTTACACCCACGCGCGTAAAGCGTGCGGACGAAGGGCCTCAGTGCAGCAAATGCTTTGAGAGTGGGCAGAAAAATTCCGCCATATCCACGAAGTGAATGATGATGAGTGGGCGAAGCTCCGGAGGTAAACCTGGTAAACAATGAATCCTCTGTACATTTTGCCCACTCGATTTTATTACATCGCTCCCCCTACCATACGTCGCCGCACTAAATCAAACGATTGCCTTCAACCAATGACACGCGCCTTATGTGACATCATTCCTATTTTATAAGATCTCGCGTCTTTCATCAACTACAAGTACCGCTTTTTAGTTTATAACATCTTGCATCTTTCATCATCAGCTACAAGAACCACCATCTAGTAAACACTACAAGAACTAAACAAGATGTGGCTACATACAGGAGACGGTACCGGCATCTAGTGAACACTGCGAGAACTGAACTAGAGGTGGCTACATACAGGGGACGGTACCGCCATCTAGTGAACACTGCAAGAACTAAACTAGAGGTGGCTACATACAGGCTACAGGGGACGCACAGCCCACGCCCTAAGGAGCTACGCCCCTAAAAGTTACCTCATTGTCTCCACTGACTTTGCGACGCATGTTAGGCAGGTACAAAATCCAAGGCCAATCGCTGCTGCCACCACCACGCGAGGGCAGAGGCCAGCCTCCCCCGCGGCTGCAGTCACTGTTGCCGATCGGCGGCGTCAGCTGCGCTGCAGCTGGGAGGAGGCACACACAAGCAACAATCTGGCCGACCACATTTGGGCCGTCCGGCAAGCCGAAGATGCCACCCAAGTGAAAGGCATTCGAGCGGTCACCTGAGGCACTGCCATCATAATCAATTGAGAGCGGAAGGGACAGGGGTTATTCCCCTCTTCCCGTACCTCACCCGGTAAAACGGCCAGACATTAAATAAAGTCTATTCATTCATTCATTTATTCATTCCATTGATTATCGAACTTTGGCTGCTCACGTGGCAAGCAGGTGATCTACCACAAAGCCACGATGTTACTTGCAGCTGATTCGGAAAACAAACACTGCATAAATATTATGTAGTAGAAGGAGTCTCCTTAACGCATTTTGCTCGACAGGTGTCACGACGAAAACGAGCCTATTCAGCGATTTGTAGGCGCCTTATTGAGGCCATCAAACTACGACGGAATAACCCACCGCAATGTTCTAGTGGCTAAGGTTCTCGTCTGCTGACACACAGGTTGCGGGATTGAATTCCGGCTGCGGCAGCTGCAGTTTCGTAGAATGCGTAAATGCTGTAGGCCCGTGGGCTCATATTTGGGTGCACGTTATAGAACCTTAGGTAGTTGAAATTTCCGGGTCTTTGTGCTGCGGTGTCTCTAATAAACATATGTTGGCTTTACCACGTTAAAACCCAGACATCTATTATTCAATTCATCGAAAAAGGCCGGGATAGGGCAGTCATCGCCGCTAAAAACCCACAAGAACTTTCCGACGATCCCTAAAAGTGTACAACGATGTCCATCTAGCGAAAAACATATTGTTGCGATACTAAACCATAAATGCTTATACAACAAACGTATTTATTAGGGCGACACCGTCCCCAAAAGGTAAGAAAATTGTGAAAAAACATCAAGTCCGTCAAACAACAAAGGAATCTCAAAACAACTCTTCTCTTTCTTCTCCAGAACCTTGAGCGCGTGACGCATGCGAGCTTGGTCTGGCCATGTGCTTCTGCTGCCACGGTTTATTTGCGGCACGGTGAAGAGCGCTCTATTTGAATGCAGCCAATATATTGTTGCCATATTATGGCTTTTCAGAGGCATTGATCAGGATAACAGCAAACGCTTATCAATGTGCTGCCATCTGTAAGGCATCGTGAGACTCATTATGGCCTCCGAAACGGCAAGTGTGTGGCGTGTATCTTGGAGGCCATGCGACTATTACTTCAGATCAAAAACTTGAATGTACCATTCTCGCGCACGCGCAGCTATACTCTACTTTGTGTGTGTGTGTGTGTGTGTGTGTTTGTGTTTGTGTGTGTAAGAAAGCCTATTATTAAGTATGCATCTAGCGGTTGAAGTGAACTTTAGGGGACGAATCTTCTTATCGCGTTGAAATCTTTGAGGCGAAGCTGAAGGCTCCCTGAATTTTTTTTCAACAAGCTTAAGGCATCAGTAGAGAGGTCCTGTCGAAGATGCGTGGGACGTTTTGTGCTAATGTGACAAAACTTACGGCCAATATTGGTAAGATGATAGAAGAAGCTGATCAAGCGCAACTAATGACGCTTTAAACCAGATAAAGAGAGTGTCACAGTCGTTAAGCCATGTTAACGAGCAGATAGAACAACTCATCGAAGAAGGCGCGGAAGCACAATTTGAAAGAGCTTTGCCGTATCAGATGAAGATCGCCGCCTCTACGACAAAATTACAGGAGCCATTACAAAAGTTAGAACAAGCGACGGAGCTGACAACGAAAATATGGACAGAACAGGCTAGCTCAGTGCAGTGTACTATCAACCTGACGGAAGAGCAAAAGCTTTAATGTTGCCACGCCTCGAGATGATCAAGGTCGATGAGGCAAAAATGGCGTGAACAAAACCTTGCCTTTACTTCTGAACGTCGGTGCATAACAGAATAAACATTCCGAAGAGTCTGGAATTGCATTACCTTCTAGATTCTCTCAGTGGAGAGGTTGCGTCTCTAGTTGAAGTTTTGCAGTTTTCTGGTGAGAAAGAAGAGCATGAAGTAGCTCTTCTGAAATAGACATTCAGATGACAAAATATTTGAGAGAGAAATGCATAAAACAAGTAGCAGTGTGGGAGCAGTGAAAAGTTCCTAAGATGTAGATGAATTAAAGAAATTTTTATTTTCCAGATGTTGCAAGTGAACACACGAGCATTGCAGTCGTTTGAAGTGGAAATGAATAGATACGCTTCAGTGATAACACCTCTTGTGAAATCTGCGCTGCTGGTAGACTTGAAGGTATATATGAATATGAAGAAGATAGAGAAATCCACCAACAGACCAGCTATGGCGGCATCGTACTGAACGTCACGATAGAGTATGCGCAGTTTGAAAGACAATGCAGAGTTTTCAAATATATATATACGCAGCAGAGAAGGAACTGGCGAACAAAAATCGGACGTTACCCAGTCACCGCAAAGCACGAGGTGGACTAGGACATCTAGGCTTCAAAGCACCTAGATGGAAAAATGCATATTATGTGAGATGACTGGACATCGAACGGAATATTGCAAAAGAAGCATCGCGATGGAACAAAAAAATGAAGCCTTCAGTGGGAGGGAAGGTGCTTTAAATGCACTAGACCTCACCTCATTGCCCAAAAATACGCCGCGCTAACGTACGCTGCAAGATTTGCAAGGGGATGCACTGAACTTTCATGTGTCGTACACGTGTGCCTGCAGGAAAATTACCTCAACAGCAAACCAGCGTGGATAAGGACGTGCGAACAAGTGCGCAAACGAACCAAGAAGTCCTACAACATGCGCGCAAAGCAGCCTGGAGAGCACAAGTGCATACTACTGCAGACAGCCCTTCAGCGGACAGAGGGAGAAGACCGCCGGGACTATGCACGAAATTTGTTGGACAATGGGAGCCAAAAGACATTCATTACTAAAAGACTGCAAAGGACACTGGGGTGCAAAATGAAAATATCTCAAAGGATCACTGTTGGATCGTTTGGAGATGGAGAGGTAAACCTCAACATAAAGGTGGTCGAAGTGAACGTGAAAAAGGCCTCTACATCGGAACACGTTATGATTGAGGCGCTTGAGATAGAAGTTGTGTCCTGTGACGTACTACTATTGCCACCGTTGTTATTAAAGGAAAAAGCAATATCAATAGGATTTAGTTTAAGAAATAACAGTAAGGAGATGGGCAATAGAGTGAAAATCTGGATAAATTCGTATTAATTGGAGCAGAGTAATACTGTACCGTGGTCATTTGTCGCATTAGCGAAATTCATCCAAACGTAATTGCGATAGAAACGGTGTTTGGATGGACGTTATATGGTCTTGTAGGACTTCGTTGTGTTCCAATAAATATTCAGTGGTTATGTTACTCAAGGTCACTGCCAAATTTGAAATGATTGTTGGTGAATTGCGAAAAATCTTGGACTTGGAAACCACGGGAATAAAGGAGAAACCTGTAACGAAGCTGAGTGATGACTACGAGCTCGAGTACGTCCGAAAAACAATGGAGTTCAAAGCAGGAACCTATCAAGTGTGCCTATGATGAAAGGAAGATGTAACATTGGGCGACAAAAACACCATAGCAAAGAAGCTTATCCAGGCCACAAACAAATGAACAAGAATAAAGCAGGCCTCCAAGCCTACGACAAAGCTATTAGAGAGTACCTCGAGCAAAAAATAGCAGAAAATGTCGAAGAAGCATTCCGATCAGATATACAGAACAAATTTGTCTACTATATGCTGCATAAGGCAGTAATGAACAAAGACCAAACAGTAACAAGAATACGGATTGTCTTTGACGCAGCATTATTCCAGAACACAGGGGGATCCCTGATTGACGTCTTGGAAATTCACATGTTTACTGAATAACATCTCAAGTTGCTGGCCAACATTCAACATAATGAAACTGTCTTCTTATCCAATGTTTCGATGTAGTAAAATCATTTTTACAGATTGGTATAAACAAAATAAACCGAGACACCCTGCGATTTTTGTAGTATGACACGAGCCCCTGCGAAAATATGCCAAACCCCAAGAAAATACCATAGAAAATGAAGAGGGCAACTTTCGGCACCCCACCAAGTACCTTTCTTCTAGTGGCAACAATACAGCAATATTTGGATAACGTTGAAGAGAAGTATACTGCAGTTGTGGCGCAACTGCATAAAGAAATTTACGTCGATGATGTCTAACTAGGAGCCAGGGATACTCGACATCAACAATGTTGTATAAAGAAGCAAGGGACACTTTTCGTAATACAAATTTGAATTTAGGGAAATCAACTACAAATGACACTGACCTAAATAACTGTTTGACAAAGGAGAAGATTTACATCGAGGAATCAAATAACAATGAACAAATCAAGATTTTTGAACTGAAATGGAATTTTGTCGACGACGTGTTGAGCTTTCCCAACACTACACGGCAAAAATACATGGATATAACAGAACTCTAAAAACGACAAGTTCTGCAAGCTATGGCAAGGCGTTATGAAGGTTTAGGTTTTTCGACACCATTTTGAATTAGAGGAAAGTGAATGCTGCACAAATTTTGATGGCGAAGCTGGAATGGAACGACCCGTTGCCAAGTCAGCACCAATCAGCTTGAAAGGACTGGTGGGATGAGCTTCAGAATTTAGGTGATTTTATTATTTGCAGATGCTAAAATAACAACAGGCAAGCTGAAATGAAAGCATCGACTCTACAAGTGCTCTCTGATGCAAGTCAATTGGCGTATGGAGCAGCAGCATACATTGTAGTAGAATACAACAATGAAATCAATGAAGGCATCCTAATCAGTGCTAAGAGTACCGTGGCTCCAATAAAACAGATTACCCTAGCAAGATTCGAGTTGTTGGCTGGCATCATATCAGTCAGATTGGCTAGTAATATAACTGAGAATTCTATCGGGAAAGTTAAGAGTAATAAATTCCGGACTGACGCTCAAACTGTATTATGCTAGATAAAGTCAAACAAGACGAAAGACCTCTTTGTTCACAACCACGCAGCAGAAATCAAGATAAAGTCAAACGACGATCAACGTATCTATGGTGAAACTTTTTAGTATGCTGCGGATTTGATGGCAACGAGCATGAAGATGAAACGTTTGCTGAACCGTAAACTCCAGTGGAAGACCCTTGCGTAGATCAAGAACGAAAAACAAAAGCTTCCATGATGGCATCGCGATAGAAGCGGACAATGACGAAAACGAAGACAACGAAGAAACCGTGGAAAGCTCAACTATCAACACGAGTCAAGAACAGATATATCAGAGGAGTAGGTTCGGATTGCACCAAGAAGCGTTAGGAGTTACAGCAAGAGTTTTGCGTTGTGTTATAAATCTAATAAAAAAAACAGGTTCTCTCACAGGAGAATAAATGAACGAAACAGAGTTTGCGCTGAAGAAGCAGTAGCCCAAGACGTTATCAAATGCAGTGACATGAATGTAATACAAGACGAATCTGTATATGAATATCTTCAAAAACAGTCAAGGTGTCCTAAGAGGGAAAGAGAGGCTTTTGTTCATTGATTTGAGCTTATAAGAAAAACATCCTACTGCGTTGCCGACAAAAAGTCACTTGACAGAAGACTTGGTTCTTATTGCGCATCGAGTGACAATGCATGGTGGAGTTGCAACAACAATGACGCATTTAGGAACAAGGTTTTTAATTGTTTTTGCCCGACAGGTGGTTAAATATGGTATAAAAATGCATCACTTCTAGGAGGTATAATTCTAAACCAATGACGCAAGAATTTTGAGCACTACTGGCTGGCAGGTTTGCGCATAAAAGTCCATTCATCATAATTGATATAAACTGTGCTCTGTCGCCAAATGCTCGAAAGGAGAAAGGCAGCAATATTGCAAAATTCTACAATGTGATATTTACTTGTGCTGTAACAAGAGCTGTACAACTGCAGTTGGTTGGGAGCTTGCCATCAGCAGCGTTTATACATGCCTTCCGAAGATTAGTGGCCGGAAGAGGATTGGGTACAACTATTTTTAGGGACAATGTAGGAGCGTTCAAGAAATCCTAAAAAAGAGAAACAAGATAAAAGAGATGGCAGATGAAAGGGTACAACAGTATATACCAGTGACCAGAAAGTGAAATGGAAGTTTATTGCAGAGTCAGCTCTATGCTGGGGAGGATTTTAGTGAAGACTGATTAGAACCTTTAAGACGTCCATGTCAACTACTATAGGAGATTGACTTATGGAGGAAGAAGAACTTCGTATAGGAGTTTTCACTTCGACGTGACGTCGTTGTTGAAGCAGGTGTAATTAGCAACCGGCCTCTGAAGTGTATGATGATCCTAATGAGTCCCAGCCCATCACACTGGCGGATGTAGTATGAGGCAGGCAAGATAGTGCCAAGCCTGAAGAAAACGTACTTGGACAATACAGTTTGCTAAATTACTGGACAACAAGAAAACAGGATATGATAACATGATGGAAAAAATAGAAAAAATGAGTACCTTAGGTAGTGTTAGTGTGTCCACAGAAAGGCAGAAGGTCACACAACTATACAAAAAGATGTATTTCTGATTGCCGAAGCACGAAAAATAACACAGTGGCAACTATGCAGGGTCGAAATACTTTCTTAGGCAAGTATAGTCGAGTACAAACATGCTTGCTTCGGACATCTGAAAAAAAAGCTGAGACGCCGATTCATTTGCTGTGTTGACTCGAAGGCTGCTTTAGTTTTATCGTACTGGTGCGAAGATGTAGAAAAGAGGTTGAAGCTGAAGCTCGGAGGCAAAGAAGAGGTTGGCTAGGTGTACGCTCTGTACATTTTTTAGATGCTCGTTTTGTCAATAATATGCGAAGATGTATCGGATCTGCGGTCTCTCTTGTCTTTCCGAAACATCCTCTGTTAGTGCGGGTTTGTGGTGTCATCCATAGATCCCATAGGGACAAAAATAAACACGTTGATAGCGCTGCCTGGATTACTGCGGCAGTTGTACAAATAGTAAAAGATTACTATTTTACTGGAAACTAAATAAGTTAATTTATCTTCTGCACTCAGGTAGATTTTTTGAACAAATATTAACCCAAGATATTGTTTCTATATTTTATAGTTGCGTGTAAACCGATATGGGTTTCAGAGCACCGGGGTGTTATCAAAGGGCGGCTAGCCGTTCGCATAGCAGACGATACCGCCGTCACCTTCGTCGTCTGCTTCTTCTTCATGGCTGTCCTCCACTCGTTGGTGCAGCTCCCTGTCCTAATTTGTCTCGTTTCGGTATAGTACAATGCAGTAAACTACTTACTAGACGCTCACACCTACCTTGCATACATTTGTAAGTGAGTGATGCTGCATACAAGCTGATTGAAACGACAACGCTGATCACGCAAACTTGCTTCAATAAATTGTTTCATTGCAGGCCAATCAATGTTCACATAAAGTAAAGGTCACGTAGTAACTTTTTAGAATGTAGAGCAGTGAAAACTACGCGTGGCAAAGCGTTCATGTGCAAACAAGTTACGTACTACACATAGCTCCAACCTAGATGCCAGGAGCGCAGAAGCTGTTCAGAGCTGGCTGATATATCCATCGCATTTCACGAAAAGTTTGCCGCAGTAAGTAAAAGTAAACTGATAACGTTCCAGCATTGCTGTAGCTGAAGATGCCGCAACACCTCGCTGTCAGTATTCGGCAAACTTTCTGTAAATATTATAAATGTTTTCGCGTGCCTTTAACGAGCAGTGCGGCACAACTGTTTGTTTTCCGTCCACACTGTCATCTAAAGCGCGTCACTTTCCAATCTTCCAGGCGTTCGCACCACGCATGCTTCTGAACGCCTAAAAAATTGTGGAACGGTTTTTTATGCCTAATATTCTCAAATCTTACGAATAAAATTGTTGAAAAAAAGAGGCTTAGATTGTGTTCGTTTGCCGCCACCGGTGGTGCGCTGTCTACTTTTCAATGGTGGCGACGCCTTACGGCGCTGATGCGAAGCTTTCATCATGAATGACTCTGTCCACACCAAACAACTGTGTTGTGTCGCGTGACTGTGGTGTCGCGGTAGCACACCAATGGGTTAGAGTTCTTGTGAAAGCCCCTAGGTAGAGGTAGGCACGCATCAGATCTATTCTTTGCGAAGCGCATGGCTCCATGCGTGAGGTGTGCATGGAATAGTTTTGATACAATATTGTGGAGCCCCATTTGAAGCAGACGTTCCATAAGTGTCCACGGGGGTAAGTACAGGCCTTCTTGAGAGTCACACGTATGACTCTGTCTCATTTGTGGTCATCTGCTTTCAAGTTCCTCAGGTAAGAAAGCTATGGGTTATGCGACAGATAACAAATGCCTGAAATAGTCGCATTATGTGCGTTCTTTCATTCCCCCTCGCTGGTTAACCACCCGACTAGGAGGCAGGACTTCATAATCAAACTATTTCCACGAAACATGCATTCTCAGTTCCGATATCGACGTCAGGCACGGGCAAAAGTTCACAACAACTACTTAGATTCTGAGGGTGCCTCTTTTTCGATGCAGCTGGACCAGTGAACGGCAAATATACAGAAAGCGTCATTCATTGTGGAAAACGAGTCAATTGTATATCAGGCCAGCAGACAGACACAACCGGTATGGAAGAAGCAGGAATCTTCCTCGCCCTACGAAACCCAAGGTTCAGTTTCGTTCTAACAAATTCAAAAGCAGCCTACTGAAAGTTTTGCAAAGGCTACATTGGCCCCATTGCGCATCGACCTCTTACACAACTTTCGTCCTCACGCTCAGAGGGCGAATGAAAAGATCTGATATGGATACTCTGCCACTGCGGTTAGAGGCAAAGAGCTCTCTCATGCCTCTGACCGAGAAAAACTCTTCCTGACCTCCGACCCCTGCATATCGCACCGAACCTCAGCTATGCGTATGGGCTCGTTTCTAACATACACAGATAATTTAGAACATCGAAGACTCGAAAGACGGAAGCGTCCGCTTCGAGGGCCAAAGCTCAGTAAAGAATCACAGGTAGCGTGGCGTCACCTGCAGGCCTTGTCTTACCGCGATTCATGCATACTCTCCAAGATAGATCTCGACGCAAACGCACCACAGTGTAGGTTCTGCGTCACTAAAACAGCCACCCTATACCACATGGTATAGGAAATGCCCACACAATGCACCTCGACAACCCAGAGCCCACCACGACACTGCAGGTTGGGAGACAGCTCTGTCCCGCTCGGACCCGAAGACCCAAGAGGCCCTCGTGAGACAAGATAGGACAGCGGGATGCCATTGGGATCCTGGGCTAAGGAACGCACTCACCGACATTCCTTCCTTGGTCACAAATAATTGTTTTATTATCTCTCTCTTCTTTACGAGACATGGAGGAGGACAAAAATTTAGGAGAGGCCCTGACGTCACTCGTTGTGAAGTTGTGGTTAAGCTGAAAGTTGGCCATATTGACTGGGCAAATTCTTTTTTCCTGTTTACGTCCGAATGTAAAGCAGTAGGCGCAACTCTCTCTACGGCTCGCAAAGCACGTGGGCTGCGCAGCGCACGTGTGATGACAATTCGTAACTAATAAAACGGGGCTCATCACTCTGGGCCAGCGTGACACTTCGGCGAAATCATTTCGTCGGAGAATTAAAAGCGAGTAATGGCTCGCCGTCAACGAAGCAAGAACAAGAGAACGCACGCACGATGCACTGACAACCGCGAGTGTTTTCACGTCATTAATTCAGCAACTGTACAGACAACATGATCGGTCGTGCGCCTACTTTTACGATTGCACTTCGACACGAGGCCGACACAGCGCCCGGCCACTGTGGCCTTGTTTCGCGTGAAACGCACCAGGGTCACCATTCCGCGACCATGGTTACTTTGATCTCGGTGAAAGCGACACTTGAAAGCGGTTGCTCTAACGTTGAGATTACAATGCTGCAGGCAAGTATGACAAGCAGAACAGAAAAGGTGTTTTATTGCGCACATGCATGTTGTTACTGTACCCATACCGTACACGAAACTACGTATGTGCACATTGTCTTCTTTGCGTTTCGCTTGGCACAACAGTTTCCTTCGTTGCTACCAACAGAGGCACTGCCCAACCGTCACTGACCTGCAAGGCTTTTGTCGTCGTTGCACTTCATCATGGTGCCCAACATCATTGAGCTGAACACTTCAAATGCTTCATCTGTCGCACGACAAATGGATATATTCATGTCTCATGCGGCGGATGGTCTCGTTCTATGCTCGACACATGCTCTCGTTCTACGCACTGGTAAGGCTCTGTGGCCGACGAATGGTTTGGTAATTCCTGCTAAGAGTACAGCAACTGCCTGGAGAAAACTGCGTAACCAGTACTGTGGTGCAGAGTACAGATATTGTTCTTCACAGCTCAGCACAAGACCTGCTGAGTCAAACATGCCACCGCCAACCACGGCCGCTCACTACTAGACCAGCTACATTGCGCAACACGTAACCATAGGAACGACGCCATTGTGCCTAGTGATAATTGCCGCCACGATGTCATTTCCTCCAAACTTTTGATTTAGCTCACCGTCTGGGCATGCCTTCTCCTTTCTTTCCTTTCTCTGTTCAGAAAACCACCCGGTGTGCACCTGCCTTCACGTGACCAATGTCTTCAGTGACCAATCAAAAAAGCTGCCGCAATGACCACGGGAGAGCATTCTATCGCAAGCCGAGTTGTGTGCCGCAACTCTCTGGTCACTCGGCCTCTCTGCCGGCCTACCGCGGGCTTCGCCAAGCTGAAGTCGCAGACAACACATGGCGACGAAGTACTGAACTCTAAACTCAGGCGACGACATCAATTGCCCGACTTAAGTCCCTCTTTTCGCCAACTTTTACTGCACGTCGGTGCCTTTACTTAGCTCCACGCTGGCGCCATCTGATTGTCTTTTCTTTGTGTTTGCTTTGGTTTTCTCGCGAAGCTGCCCTTCCGATTCAGCATGCTGCCTTCTGTACGTGCCACGCTGGTGCCGTTTGAGTGACCCTTCTTTGTGTTTGCTCCGGCTTCCTCGCAAAGCTATCCTTCTGAATCAGCTTGCGGCCTCTCTCCCGCACCATGGCTGCCCTCTTCGCCAACCTGCCTCCGTTCCTCAAAGTGCCCGGCACGCCTTCCATTCCGTGGAACGAATGAGAACAAATTTTTAGGATCACCTCAAGGCGGCCGGCGGAGGCACCGGGTTGACTGACAGATGAGCGGCAGCGCTCTTCAGCGCTTTCGGCGTTGAAGGTCCGCGAAAAAACTTCGTAGCAGAAGCAAATTTTGAAGCGCAAACCGTTCCAAATGCTTCACACACTGCATCGCGCTCGGTGGCAGTGTCAACGACGGACAAAGAAGCTGGTGGCGACAGAGATTGGCGTGGCAGCATTGATGACGCAAACAGAGTACGACACGCCACTCCAATTTCTTGATGAGCTTTTTGCCGAGACGACGAATGTGCTAGCTAAGTGGCACTTAATCACAACCCGCAAACAACTACCCCGGGAAATCCTTCACAAATACATCGCTGCCCTCAAGGAGAAAGCCCTTACGTGCAAGTTTGGCGCCGCTTATGGCGAGAGAATTGAGACAAAATAATAAACGGAGTGGCGAACGCGGATGTACGAGCCAAAGTACTGTCTTACGGTAAATCCCTCGGGCTACAGAAAGCCGAACAGCTCGGATGAGATGTCGAGGCACTTCGCATGGCGAGCGCGGCGTTAAGCGAAAACGAACAGTTCGCCAGTGCCAGCAGCATGGTCCAGCGCGTCGCAACAGCTCGAAATGGAAGCTCATTTGCTTCGCCGGCAGTGCATTCTCCTCAACATGGCCAAACCGGCTCGTCAGCGAGCCTGGACGGCTTTGGAACCATTAAGTGGGTCAGCTTTCTTCCAAGCCCCACTGGGCCCTTGTTTCCGCTGCAGCCGATTCAGACACTTGGCAAGTTCACGAAAGTGCCAGACCAGGAACGAAATCTGCCACTTTGGTCCATTCAAAGGCCACTTCGCAGCAGTTTGCCGTAAACGGAAGTGCTCTGTACAGGCGCTCAGCCCTGTTCAAGACTCTGAATTCCGTGCTGCCACATTCCTGTCTGTGAACGTTATGCCGAGTAGCCCGAAGGACCTTCATATTCCTGCTATTGTTGGCGGCCAAGCCCTTATGTCCCTTTTGGTGTATACCGTCATCACTGCGTCGCTATTGAAGAAGAAGGACTAGGACCTGTTTTTCGCTTCCACGCAGAGACTGCTCCAGACGCCTATCCAACTACGAAACTTTTCAAAACACCACATACAGGTCCTTTGATCTTTTCGCACTGACGTGCAGCACGGTGCAAAGCACGCCTTTATTACTTTGTACGTAACAGCACTTCATTGCAGAGGCTAGATGCCATATAACAATAGGGTCTCCTAATCAATGGCACGACAATATTTATCACCTTGCCACTCCAGTTTCTTTGTAACTTCCTGCAGGTGTGTCTCCAGAGTTTGAGCATCTGTTCGACGGGCAGCTTAGACTCATCCGTGACTTCGCCACCAGGTCAAGCGGCGGCAAGAAATCGTGCCATTGCCAACCAAACTGCATCGGCTGGCCCTGGCCCTCTGCAAAGAAGTCGCCAACAAGCTGCATCGACTCAAGAACAACGACATCATCGAGTGGGTGTTGGCATCAGAATGGGTGTTGCCACTCGTGGTCATCCGTAAGAAGGACGGGGACATTCGACTATTCGTGGATCTGCGACAACCCAACAAGGCCATTGTCATGGACGCCTTCCACTGTCCCATGTGAATAAACTCCATTGAACTCTGAAGGGTGCATCCTCCTTCTCTAAATTTGACTTTGCATCAGCCTATCACCAACTTCTCCTAGAAGAATCTAGTACAGGCTTAACCACGTTCATTACGCATGAAGGATTATTTCGTTTCAAACAAGTATGCTTTGGTCTAGCCTCTGCACCTGCAGTATTTCAAAGAATGATGTCTACCTTTTTGCAATCCTCTAAGAATGTTGTTTGCTACATAGACAACACACTTGTGCGATAAAGCGCGAAGTCTGAGCATGATGAGAATTTAGGAAAAGTCTAGATTTGTATTGCTGCCCAATGGCATGAAGTTGAATCACAAATTTCTTCTTGCGGTAAAGAAATACACATACCTGGGGCATATAATTACAGCACAGGGTACATCGCTCATGGAAATCAAAGCTCGCGCAATTCTCAATGCTCCTCCTCTTACATGCCTGAATACCCTTCAGTCCTTCCTTGGCCTTACAGGGTATTATGGCATACTACTTCACCACTAAGCGGATATTGTGGAACCTCTCCGCACCGTGCTGAGAAAGGTACAACAATTCTGCTGGTCGGGAGACGCACAACGGAGCGTTCAACAAATCAAGACTAGCCTTGCTTGTGCTCCTGTCATAAAAATGCTTGATCCATTGTTGCCAGTGGTTGTCAAAACTGAAGCCTCTAATGTCGGTTCAGGTGCAGTATCGCGGCAACGTTCGGGTTCCCAGCTACACAATGTAGCATTTTCATCGAGGATATTCACCCTGCAGAACGGACGCACTTTGTGGGAGAAAGAGAAGCCTTAACATGCTTATTTGCATGTGAGCAGTGGTATATCTACCTGTGGGGCAGGCGTTTTGCACTCAGGACAGATTACCAGTCGGTGGGTGCCCTGCTTGCAGCAGGTAATTTAGGCAGACGTCCTCTGCGTATTTCCCGCTGGTCGGTCAGGCTACTGTATTACTACTTCAACACTGAGTACTTCAAAGTTTCCGAGAACCGTATAGCTCATACCTTGTCGAGTCTTCCAGTGCAAAACAATAATTGTACTATTTTGGAGGAGATTGTGTCTCTTTTGACCACTGTAATTAATGAGCAAGCTCTTCAGGCAGCTACTGCTTCTGATGAAACAATGAAATGGGCCATCAACTCTGTCTCTCCAGGATGGTTCCAGAGAGAAGCTTGGCCCTGCACTAATATCATACTTCCACGTACACGAAAAGCTTTCTTTCGTTGACAGACTTCTATTGTGGGGTGAATGTGTCGTTATTCCAAATATACTAATGCGGACCTTTCTGCAATTAACACATGAGCCCAATCAGGGTATTGTTGGCTCTAAGCAGCTACAACGTGAGCGCGTAATAGTGGCCTTACATAGATAAGTGTGTGTAGGGGTTCGTCAGGCAACGCTCCATCTGCCAGGTTGCGGACAAATCCGCTAAAACTGAAGAGCTTCTCTTTCAGCCAGTACCATGGCCGCAACAGCTGTGGCAGCAACTGAGTATAGACATAATTATTCCTCTGCATACAGCTCCTAATCCTACACAAGCCATCACCTTATTGCTCTATAATTCTAAATGGCTTGAAGTCGTTTTTGCAAATTCAGTCACAAAGCGCAATATCATTAAGCTACTGAGTGCTGCTTTCAGCCGAGAAGGTCTGCCAGAAACCCTAGTTACTGATAATGAACCCCAGTTTGCGTCCTGAGAATTTAAGGATTTCTTAAAGGAAAGAGATATCATTCATCACATCTCTTCCCACTATTACCTTAAGGCAAACGGGCTTATAGAGAGATTCAACTGTGTTCTCAAAGAACACAATCAAGTGGCCTATTTGCAAGGAAACAATGTCATTTAAAGCACTACAAAGCTCTCAGGATCTTACAGTATAAACTCTTTATCATCACTGGTTGTTCGCCAGCTGTCCTACTTCACTACCGCAAAACTCGGCCCACATTAGAGATCAGTAGGCATAAGCTTCCAAAATTGCAACGCATCCTCTCCTTCCGCAATCAGCGAGAAGGTTCAGCAAAAGCCGGAAAAAAACGAAATCCGTTGTGAAATGCCCAAAGGCGCTAAATAGACTCTCGTTAAAGTAAGCGACAAAGTTAAAGTTAGGCTATATTGGAAAGACCCCTTCAGGTTCAGCCAACCTCTTACCGTTCCACAATTTAATTCATCGACATTCTTTCTATGTGATAAAAAACGAGGAATGCGTCAAAGGTAATGATCTTTCCGCATGTGACTGCAGCATGTCTCCCTTTACCATTTCAGTCTGCACTGATCTCTGGCGCACAACTATCTTTATTCATGATGACTCGAGCAAAGAAGCCTCTCGCTCAAATACAAAAGTCTTCCATCAGCACTCAATTTATAGTGTCACGGCTGTGCAGCACACCTCTGCGTCTGCTATCACCCAGTGCGACTCCTTCCAACATGACCTGCACCCTTGAGTACCTGTAATCAAGGAAAATTCCTCGGGTCTTCCAGAGGGAAACCCTCGGTATTCCTCACTTACTGTAGCTGGTCCAAATTCCAACTTGGCAACGGGAGATGTGGGACATGGGTCTTCCGAGTCTCCTCTCAACAGCAGCAATCTGCCAAGTTTTGCGAGAAATGGGGTGGAAAACTGAAGTCGGCTGCAGACAGCCGCATTTCTCAAAGTTATCCTGCAGGGCCAGGATTGCTGCGTCCACAAAAGACACGCAAGACTTCCACCTTCTTGAGGGACTGTGCCATAGACCAAAGTAGTCAACTGTCTGCAGTATAGCTACAAAATACCAGTGCTTGTTCATGCATTTCGTTGAAGAGTGCAAGTTGGCACTTGTGTTATGTGTCCGCAAAGTGTAATTCATTTCTGGTAGTCTGAGTTGTTTTTGGGACCATGAATTTTAATTCACATATCAATTTCTGTGTCAGTTCCCAAACGTAAGAGGTGCGAATAACCGCTAGTAATTATGAGAACAGATTGAGGGTCTTTTTTATTGTATAAGGATGCACTTTTCCGAAGGGGAGATGATGTTGTGTCGAGCGAATATTGGCGTCACGGTAGCACAACACTTGGATAGAGTTCTGGTAAATGGCCCTAGCTGGGGCTACAACCTTACCAGGTTTGTTCTCTGCAACCAACCCGGTATGCATCTGCCATTATGTTACCAGTGTACTTAGTGGTCAATCTACTTCTTCCCAATCCTCAAAAAACCACCGCAATGAACAAGGGACAGCATTCTCTCCTCAGTCAAGCCAAAATTTGTCTGCGTGTCCTCACTCGCCGGTCGCTCGGCTTCTCCGCCAACCTGCCATCGGCTTTGTCGTGCTCCAGCCTTTCACAACAACCTGCTCGCGCAGATGCCCCTGCGTGAGGTTGTTCTCGTGCTCTAATATGTTTGGTTTATTAGGAACTTTTAGGTGAGATGGTGATTATTTACCAAGTATAAAATGGCATTCGGTACTTCCGACTCTGACTTCTGTATGATACCTTTAATGTGCAACGGTCACACGTCCTATTTACGCTGGAATAAAGTGCATGTCCACCTACCAAAGCGTCTGTGGAAGCGCTATGGGGAATACATACGTGGAAGCTCACTAGAGCAAAGACGCGAGATTGGGTTAGAGGTGAGCTAGGCCCGAAACTCCGCTTAGCGCTACAGTGTGGGTTCCCATGAGTTGTGTAGGGCAGCTTCAAAATCTGGACCTGCTCTTAGACAAAGACTCGCACCACACTTTATTGTAGCCAAGCTCGAGAGAACACGAAGACAGGCAGGATGCTTGGTTCAGCCTCTTTTCAGTAAGAGGGGTAGTTTTGGGAGCAGGGTCACGTTTTACCCTGCCCATGCCTTCTTAACTAGCTTGATAATTTATGCCGTTCAGTAAATTTGTCCCCACTACCCTAATGAAAATTGGTATGGAATCTTACAGAAAACAAATGGACTCCGTATGATTTCCTTATAAACTATACGGAAGAAATATGAATTTTTATGGAAGCATACGGAAGTTGTATGGCATATACGGAAACTTTTTAGGGAAAATATGGAAGGATACGGAAATAATATGGAACATACGGAAGATTTCTTATGGAAGATATGGAAAGTTACGGAAGTCATGGAGTATATACTTGAAAAGTTCTTACGGAAAATATGGAAAGATGTGGAAATATGGAATGCTTTACAGAGTATACGGAAACTTCCTTAAGAAAGTTATACAGAGCATACTGAAACTTTCCTACGGAAATATTGAATAATAAGGAGTGCGAGCACACTAATAAGACTGGAGATATTAATGTCACTAGATTCAAATGGCAGTCTGAGTTACGAATACCATTCGATCCGTGGTGGTGCTGCACCGCAGCCAGAAAGAGTAATGTCATTGTGATTGAACGTGACGTCAATGTCGACAATTTAGAAAGAACTGGCCACAAAAAATAAAAAAGCAAAATGTATAGTGATAAAAAAGTGAAGATATACAGAAATAATTAGTGCCGTGCTGAAATAACGAGCACATAAACAAAAAAATCGTCGACAGGACGAGCACATACTTGCAAAGTTTGTTCATTGAGTTATTCCTCTTAAAAACATGCTAATTTGCTAACTAAATACGTATAGAAATTTTATGTCGCAGAATAAATGTTCACCATGAGCCAAGATGACCCCCTAACTAGTATAAACACAGCCGATAAAATACCCACAAAAAACACCGCGTGCGCGTCATGACAAAAAAAAACTAAACGGCAAAATGAACGTCTTGGGTCTATTCAGGTTTTCTAGAACGCGAAGTAACAGATGAACACCTGGTATCTTGTGGCGCGACTGCACACATGTCGAGCTACATGCTTATTAGCTTTCATGCAAGTTATCAAGAGAGCAAATTTAAAATACAGATGCATGAAGCAAAATTGCCTATCTGCTTTATTTTACGATAGGCAGTGAATCTTCATGCACATGAATAATGCCTCTATGAAGTACACAGGAAAATGAAATGGAACAGAAAAAAAGAGAGAAAGAAAGAAGAAAGGCAGGTAGCTCAACCAGGTTGATGATTTGCTGCCCTACAGCGTAAGTAGGGGTGGAGGGTGTGGTCAGAAAAATAATTAGTATGAGAGCACACCTGATATGTACGGACACATAATGGTGCTTATCATTGATGCTCGGATGGTCGTGTATAGAGCTGGGTCATTTTGAGATTTTCACAAGCACTGTTTCAGACCACCATTCAGATTACGCTTTAATTGTTGTGTTATATAAGACACAACTTATGGGCCAACTTTATTAAATAAGAAGATTATAGATGAAACAAATGCTTTAAAATATATCATGGCTGCATGGACGCATATAAGCAATATAAAGCGCAATGAAGTGAGGACATATGAGCTTCTTTGATGCTTCAGTTCTACATGGATGCTTCAACTGTGCTGCAAAGAAATTTAACTAATGTCTGTGTGTGCAACATTGTCCATTTTAAACTATCCATATATATACCTAGAATTCCCAGTGCGAGTGAAGCTACGTAGCGCTCCATACCTCTTCTTTATAATAAGGGCAATTTTTCAAACATTGAAAATTTTTCATTTTCTGTCTCTTGACTTCGTACCCGCAATTCTCGGTTTGGCTTGATCACAATTGTGCAGCCCTTATTTTGGAGGAATCAAAAAACGTCGACCAAAATATAGTTTAGAACTGTTTCTCGGTTAATATTGCCTTCCCTCAACTGCCACAGCTTGCGTTGAGTCATAGCAAGTCTCGCGCATACCTAGGGCCTACCCTTCAAGGAGAAGCTGGTTCGGCTTTGAAATGCTCAGTTTTTTCTCAAATAAATTTTTGGGTTGAGTTTTCTCACTTTGAGTCCCTTCACAATCAAGCAGACCCAATTTTCCCCTTAGTCCTTAATTTTGTTATACTATGAAATAAATAAAAATTTTATTGGTGATAATAAAAATACTATTAACTGTTGTCCAAAAAACACAGTCCCACATCCGTACTTGAATGCAATATTGCTTTTATTTTGTTTTAGTATTTAACGCATTAGAAAAGATAGCAGTACACAAAAAACATTGAAAAAAAACTAAAAAAATGAGACTTAGTGCGATTCCAACCTGCGCCACTGAGGCGTGCTCGCGTACGTGAAATTAGTGCGTTAGCTTGCTAAGCTATGCGCGCCGAAGTGTGCGAGGTTGTTTAAGTTATAGTTACAAATTGGCTGGCTACACACTATGTGTTGGCATATTAATGTGCAATATGCGATCGTATCTATTTTTTGTGCATATGTTTCGTGATTGTATATACGTCACTTGCTTTTCGCATGTCTTTCAACTATAGATTGCCGCCCCCTCGCGGATGAAAACAAGTGTTTTTACGGACACACACAAGCTTGAGCAGTTGAAAGTTGTTTTCCGGGGTTCTCTTGCGATTGAGTCGGCCACCACAAGAAATGAGAGTGAAAGGCCATTACTCCCTGCCTCTAGCTGTATTCCACTTAGTAGTTCTCTCGCTCGCTGACAAATCGAGCGCGGGGCGCGACGCTAATGCGCACAACCATGCCTCGCGTAGCGGCGACATCAGCTGATTGCGCCGGCCGGCTTGCTTCGATTTGCTTCAGAGCAAAGAAATGTCATGCCTTGAAAGATCGCATACTGCACTATGTCAAAATGTTACTGCTTTGTAGTCATCTTATGATTCATTGAGAATTGATAAATCTGATATGACTACTATAGAGCTTTGTGTCGGCGACACGCACCGAACGTAAAACCACACTACGTCTGCCATAGAAGCAGTATGAGGCTGGCGTCTGCTAGAACAAAAAACTAAACAAAAGAAAGACCTGCGAAAACATTCATAATTTGTAACTTGTTTTTCGAATAACCGTTTATCACTTTTAAAGTTATTTTGCCAGATAAGATGCTTTTTTTTATTTTATTGTAGCGACAGATGTTTTTTATTGTCCTCACATAGATATTCAAGTCCAATCTATCCACAGCAAAAGCCACACCTTGCTTGTCTTCATTGTTTCCGTGGACATGCCGTTTCGGTGCGTCCCTCATGTGTTCACGCTACTACACACGAGAGCAAGAATTGTTAAATTTACGCAAAGAAGCGCCGTTCCTCGTTCGTGTGATGTGCGAAGATTGCGCGCTATTCTCGCGGTTTTTCGAGGGCGGATCAAGTGCGAGTCGTCCAAGGAATCGGCGGGTTGTGCAGGCACTCGAAAGACTCCGAGGTGATGGCTGACGCCTGTGGTCGCTTCCCTCAGGACAGTGAGAAAGAAACTAAAGGTAAGGGGGGCACTTTATTAGGTAGACTAAGTATCCACTCAGTACAAGTGTGTGTTGGCGCACTCGAACGAGGCGTCGTGAAACGGCAGCCTTACGCGCCTTTGCGAGTACGGTTACCGATTTGCTTTGACAACGCTAACGCCAGCAGAGCCACGGCGCATCGGCGCGGACTTACTGGAGCTAACGCGAACACTGTTGTAACATGCATGTGTATTGTAATCGATTTTTTCCTTGGTGCAATGTAGTGAGGAGGGCGCACACGGCGCTTGCTACGTTGTTGATTAAACAAGGCCTGCAATGCCATTTGATGCAAAGCAGCATTTTTGTTCACGTTCGCGGGCGATACAAAACGTAACTTTGCTCGATTCACCTAGCCAACTACCAAAGTGGGTTGATAAGCATACGTTCACGGAAGAGCGTTATTATGCCCCTAAACCGTGACGTATGCTTGTTAAAAAATATATTGTGTGTGTCTAGTGTAGAGAGAGGGGTGTTAGTGCAATCTGTATGTGTACCTGCAAAACGCATTTGCTTGTAACTAATAATGTACCGGCCAGCACCTACATTGTACGCCTGACTTTGAAGAAAACTTGCATGCACAATGTGAAATTTTGTGATCTGCCAGAGTTGCTTTTCATAAAATAATACACTGCCAGCATGTTCAAAATATGTTTCGCTGCTGTGTGGCAAAGGTGCGGTTATCACGCTGTTGTGTAGTTGCTGATGCGAGCCCCTATAGTTTTGATGCAATAATATTTCTCATCTAACTCATCAGGTGTTTGGCTGTTTCAACCTAAACAAGCCAAAGAGAGAACAAAGACGGGTAATGACAGGACCAGTGCCGACTTTTGTTTGCAGGAGAATACCCATGTTGGTGTATTTATTGTGACAGCCTGTTTGTGTTGCTTCTTTGCCCAATTCATACAACGACACAGCTGTCAGCAATATGAGAGAGAACACTGAAATTAACTTTTAAAGATCACGGTGACTAAATGCCTAGTAATTCACAGCACAAAGTAAAAACTAAAGACATCAGTATGATCATTGTGGGACGAGTACAGTCTGTCATATGAAAAATGTATTGTGCACAATGTTGCCTAAGTAAGAAACCTCACTATGTTTACAAACAGTGTGACGTCAATTCGAGCACCGTGCCAGCCATTCCCTTCCTCGGTGCAAGGACTGGTTGGAAAGAAAGTTGTTGGGGACTTTCCTGGTAGCCCACTGAGATGTATGTGATTCTAAACCTGGAGCCTAATATGTACGTAATCTTTTGTGCAGTTACATCGCTGCATCTGACACCTACAACTTATTTGCATATTTAAATTGCTCCCTTAGGACCTAACGCACAAACTTGTAGTGTGCATTGTCACTTCATGAATATCGAGTGGCAAAGGTACTGAGTATATGTGAAACAAGAGTCTCTGCTTATACATTTGGACATATGAGGCCTTTGATAAAACAAGTTATACCTTTATTGGGCTTGCGTACTCGTCGGGGCGATGCATACATGAAGGTTCAGCAAATGATATCTTCCAGCCCGGGACCATTCAATTTTTTTTCCGCACACAGCGCAAACACCAAGATGTACCCACTTGCAGATGATCGCGTCAAGTGCATATTTACCTTGACTAAAATGTCGAATCAAGTTTTTTCGACAACCGATTGCAGCCACGAGTGCTAACGTCTTCGCAAACAAGACACATTGTTATTTACACTGCACACACCACGCACAATATTCTCAGTTGAACCGATATTCTCAATACCTTTTATTGCACACAACATGCCGCAATTGACAGTGCACATTTTGAAGACTATACTGCTGTTCCTCGCACAGGCCACCATGTGTAATCATTTCTTCAAGATAACAGACAGCGTGGCAAATATTTTACCACACAGCTAGATGTTTGCTGACACATACTACAGGTAATGTCGACATTGTAACGGGAAGTGTAAGCTTTGGAAAATTAAAGCTTGCCCCAAACCCCTCACGACTGTACCGGGCTGAGCCACTGGCGGGAGTGTATTTGCAGCCACACCTTTCACGTGCGCCAGTCACATCGTGCTGTGACGTACCTCGGCAGGGGCTATCGCTGCATACTTTGTGTGAATGAGGGTCTTGTTAGAGAAAGCAGGCATTGTTGATTTCGCAACTTGTTCATTTACAACTGGACCTTCATTTACACGAGTTGTCTGAGTGATATTCAGGCGAACTTTTGTGCAACAAATTATACAGTTGGCAGTCTGTGCTTGCCCCATATTGTTGTTACTGGTGTTCCTCGTTGTTACATTGTACTGTTCATTACCGCTCACCTACAGAAACAAGCCTAGCTTGCCGCTGTTTTGGACAAGATGCAGCTGGAAAGTGCGCTAGTATTCATAAGTCTAAATGCTCAAGCAAAAATTATCGTTTATTATTCACTTAGTTGCATTATTATCAGTACATTATAAGTTATCATTGATTAAACATGAATCCGTGTTCTTTCACATAATGCTCACAACTTTAAATATCAAATTGAATGGTGTTTATAAAAACATTGGCTTTAGCTAAACTTCATGCTGTTTTCTCGAACAGCTGACAAAACGCTATCACATGCTTACTTGCCATGAATTGGAATGTGTTTGAAATACATTGCGATTCTTCACCGGACTGCCAGTAACACCTCACAATTTGAGAACGTTTATTATCCATGGTCTGATTCATTTTTAAGAACGTAAAATAAGAAGCGGCAGGCCGGGATACTTACTTGATACTGGCATTCGTTTTGCGTGACACATTTTCATGGAAACTTCCTATAGAAAGGTTATGCGTCTTGCATGTGTCTCTGTAAACCAAGAACTTTCGGTAGAAGTATATTTAACTTAGAAGTGGTTGTAGGACTGTGGAGGCTGTAGGGCTGCTTAGCCACTATGGTAGGTGGAATCCCTGGACATGTGTTCAACCATGCTGCATCAGCTGCTTGGTGTTTTCATGGCATCTTTACAGATGTGTTGGGTGAGTAAGGCAAGCAGGTTTCAACACAGGGAAAAATATAATATTGCAGCACCTCCCGTGCGTGCCTAACATCCCAAGTATATCAAATATTTATCTTGCACCTTGTGGCCTGTAAATTTCAAAGAGACACTTCGTTTTGCTTTATATTTGAGTCCTGATGCTTCGACAACAATGTATTTGTATTTGACAGCAAATGTTCTTGAACAAATAACTGATCTCAATAATGACAAAACACCCTTCGTACTTGGTCCTCAGCATACGCTTGCACATATCTATAGTAGATTCAACTGTTCAATTTTTCCTGTCATGATAATGGGCAAGTAGCAAAGGCAAGTTCAGATTGGAGTGGTCGGTGACGTCTGTTTAGGTTGTGTCATATTGCTTTGCAACCAGAGTTACTTGTGGCCACATATACAATAAAGACATGTGAGGTGCATTATAAAAGAGATTACTATATCACATTTCACTGCATCTTAATATGTGTCAAACAAATGTAGATATATTTAGCTTGCCACCATAAAGAGATCCTAAACCAACACAAGGTTGAAATTTAGTCGCGGTGTTGCAGCTGTGTGTGACTCTACAATGGATGAAGGGCCGTGATTATTTTCTATATGTGGTCGCAATAGTTATGTTACACACATTGGATGATACAAAAGGGGTCCTCGTTTCTTTCGCTTTTTTTGCTATGCTTCTTGTTTTTTCTTGCCATGTGCTCCTCCTCACCGTGCAAGGAGCAAGAGCAGTGGGCACACAAACACGTATTTAAAAAAATGTTGTTGTAAGGTGAGCACTGAGGGGCTGAACACTTTCAAAAGGCTCAAAGAGGAAAAGGTATCGTTTCTAGCTACTTTTTTGGGCACCCATAGCTAGTTTTGCTGCTGCAGTTGTCATTGTTAATCAGGACACTATTCTGAAGTCGTTGCACACATTTGCTTGAAATGATAAAAAATAATTGGAGGTGGTTTGGCACCCTTTATTGCAGTTACATGCAGAACCCGGTTTCAATGTGGAAGCAAAATCTGTTCATTATAAATCAATCCTAATGATATCTGAAATTCAAGAAATATTCACAGAAAGGCCCAGAAAAACGATAAGTGGTTGCCCCTAGAACGTGAAGGAGCTACCCTTCTTCTAAAAGGTCAATAGACAGTCTAGTAGTCTCGATAATACATGCACTCTAAAATATTCTGGTGTGGTTATCTTCATGCATGTCATAATGAGAGGGGTTTTTAATATAACTGTTGTCACTTTGCCCTGCATTGCTGAAATTGTTCACATAGTTATAATACATGAATCACTTTATGCCTTTTGATTTTATGCAAATGGTTTGCTTACCCAGTCGGTATAACTTAGTCTAGATAAAATGATAAATGCTCTAAAATTTCTTTTACTATACAGCAGGTTTATTTTTAAAATATCCGACCACAGATGTGAACGCAGGTGGTGGTGTGCTTAATCAATGCTTCACTAACATCACTCTAACTACACCTGCTACAGTGCGTAGTGTGAGAAAAAATGGTACTTAACATTACTGGCAGCATACACTTTTATGTCTCAAAATGTGTTAGAAGGCCTGGTGAAAATGTGTGTACTTTTTTTGCTCCAACTAAATACTCTGGTCTGCTCAAAGCAGCTTCAGCTCTTTTAAGGTTCTCAAACTATTTGGTGTTCAAAAGAAGTATCAATGCCATATTCTTCCTTTGTCGGCCTACTCACTACTCTAATAATGAGAATTACCCGACAACATTACCCAGGAAAATACAGGGATGTTATGAAAATTAATGTCCATTCAATTGTCAAAAACGTGAACCCAATAGTAACTTGTCGCCAGATTACGTTTTTGTTCACGTTTCTTTTCCCATTTTCGTTACAGTTACGTTTGATAACATCCCCTATAGTTTGGCATCATTGTTTGTTCTCATTAAAATGTGTTCAGCAAAGACAACGAACCCTTAAATTTATAGTTGTTTCCTTTACTCATGAATCTTAAACAATGAATCTAAGTATTCTTAGCGGTGTGTGACTTGTTTTTTTTTGATCACTTGTGTGTGTGTTCGTGTACGTGCGCATAAGTGGGAGGACGAACCATTGCCACTTCCTGTGACTAGCAGATTTTCTGAGAACTAACAGAGGCATAATGCTGCCAAGAAAGCTATCCCAAGAAAGCGGCCCACAGCGTCCAGCTAATGTTGTTTCCGTGTGCAGCTGTAGTTGTGGTTGGGCTGAATGACCTTTCTTTATGTACACTACATAACAAACTTGCTCCTTTAGAGTCAAGTGCGTCTTCGGATCGATTGTAAATGTTTGCATATGCGAGGCCTTAAATTTTATAAGAAATTCCTCAGTATGCTACGAGGAAATGTGTGTTCCTCAAAAATTTGTATATCATTATATACAACTCCTAAAGCCTCGTCTACATTTTTGTGCAGGTTGACCTCGAGCAGAAAACGAGGAGCGGCAGCAGCCCCAGAAAAGGGCAAGCACCCTCCAAGCTCCCCAAGCTCTCTTCGACAGGAACAGCAAAGTCACTGTGTGGCATAGAAAATCATTCTAAGGAGTGCCTTATCTGTACACTGTGCTGCTCTATCATCGCGAAAGACGAAGTTGACTACTCCAGAGGAACTTCACGCTGTGCATTGTGAGTGCTTCAGTGGTTTTGGTTTGTCCAGACAGCAGTCAAGAAATCATGTGTCAGATTCAGTCTGGATGGCTAGAGGGAGTCGGGCAGGCATGTTTGGACTTTTGTCTAGCCAAGTAGTGCCAATTTCCGCACTGGCTCTTTTAGAGTTATTGCCACAAATGACTGAAGCTTCGTCACCTCTGTAAATGTACAGAAGTGGCAGGGAAGATTAGCTGCATTAACTTTTTTAATAACTGATGGCTGCCAACACTCTTCATTGTACAGAAGTTTTATTCCTCACTTATGGGTGTAAAGTCCTCCACAGAAAAAATGCTACACGTCCACTTACAGAAGGCCGCAAGGCCCTACTTGTAGGTTTTTTCGGCTTGTAATCATAAGCACCTCGTTTGGGTGAACAAGAACATTTTAAACATGTACAGCGAAACATTCGGGTGGCTGATCGTTTTGTCGTTATCATGTTTCTCGCAATATTCTTAAGCAAGATGTGCACTACGTTGTCAATCTGGTTCATGTGCATAGAGGACATTACGCAGTTTTAGGCTACTTCAAGCACCGTATTGTAGTATAAAAAGCCTGGAAGCAACCTATCAATAATTTTTAACACACTTGCTGAATCTGATGCATGATACATCACTAAACTTTCCTGCGTATTCATAAATGTAAGCTCGTCTTAGTGTTATTTAAAATTAGGATGCGAGCCGACAGATGGAAGCATCTAGTGGAGTAATCAGAGTGAACAGTGGAAGTTCCTCAGAAAGGCTGGCCGATTTCGCGATAGAAGGACCCATTTTTTGGCGTCGCTTTGTCATGCTTGGCGTGTTAGTTTAAAGGGGGTTAGTAATGACATCGCCTTTTGGTGTAGGCGTGTGTGCCTGCTGGGAGTGTTTGTTTGAAAAAAAACTATAATGCTGAAGAGTGCAGCCCTCGCTTCCTTTCAAGTTCGGTTGCGATGATACAAAGTGTTTTCCTGTCGGAGGTTGGGAGTAAGGGAAGCAAAAAAGGTAAAAGAAACAAAAAAAGAGAAAAGAAGAAAGAAAAGGGGAGGCAAAGTAAAAGTACTGTGCTACACTGCTCCTACTTTGCATCCCCCCTTTTCTTCTTTTTTTCCTTCTTTTCTTTTACACCTTTTTTACATTTGCATTGTCCCATCTAGTGCATGAATCAATCACAAATGGCTTTGCTATAGCAAAGATGCCTATGTGGTGTTGGATTGAACAGTGCATATTACTTCATTCAGTTTGATTACAGGCTGATAAGTCTTGCAATTAGGGCTTCCTGTCTATCACCACACATGATCAAATGAAAAGTTTGCGCTTGGCTCTTAGTATACTGGTATATAGCTTGTGTCTTGGACTACTCAAAATAATGTTATTTTTCTGCTGTTTATGGTAATTGTGATGACGTTTATTGAACCGGAGAAGTCGCAACCGGAGACGTGTATGCGCCTTCCAAAGAGAAGGAAAAACCCCGTGCTCTGATTGCACGGGGTTTTTCCTTCTCTTTGGAAGGCGCATACACGTTAGTGCGTATGCTCTACTACATAATGAATTTATCCAACATAAAATTATCTTGCCTTGTGAACATTGTCAGTGCTGACTTTCTTTTTTTTCCTATGCAGGCATTGTATGTAAGGATGGCAGTAACAGAGAGGTGATTGCTCGAGCTTTGGAAGAATAAATACTGGCAGTGAGGCAATTCCACATCAAACGTTCCGGTCATTTTGCCAACCATCCTAAAAGTGTTTTGGAAAAAAAATTTTGCTCATATACTGTATTGAAAACAGCAAATGGCTAAAATATATCGCAGAGAACAAAATACTAGGCCACCTTGGTGCCTTCTAGACTTCCCAGCATGTCGTCTGGGTGTTGTTTGTAAAAAAGTATTTCAACAATACTGCCTCTTCTACACCAAATTTAGTCTAGGTATTAAGTAATAGTGATTATGTGTAGCGCATGGAGCTCAGTAATATTAGTGCAATTTTTTTGCCACTTCAAAAGCAAGAAAGCAGTCCTTTTTTATGGCAAGGTATGTGATTACACTTTTTGTTTTGAAGACGAAAATAATTTTTTTAAGTTTCCTAGTGATGGCTGTTTCCGCACTTGATATACAACAGCTTCCGTTCCGAAGTTCCCCATGGCCATCAATAGGAGACTTCAAAAATCTTTTTCATCATTGAAACGAAAATTGGAATCATAACACTTGTCATATAACAAGAACTGTTTTTTTGCTTTCAACTTACACATAAAAGTAGTTTTCAGTTATACAAATACATAGTGCAAAATGCATTCTAATGTGAACTAAAACAATTATATAGTGATATTTGTAATCTTGACCAGATATAATTTTTTTTCGTGAAACATACTTTCTGTGGAGTGAGTATTTATGGCTCAAGTATTCATACAAAGTGCAGTATTGCCATGCAAAAAAATGCAAACGATAAACAGCTTGGCTGAATTCTTCAAAGCCTATGTTGCAGAAAAATTGTACTTGTGTCACTCAGCTTTAAATACTTTAAAAAAGCGCCTTTACTTAATGTGTAGATAAAATTTGGTATGGCAAAAAAAGTGCTACTGTTAATTTTTTCTCTCAAACAACACCCCCACGACGTTCTGCGAAATTCTGGAGGTACCCACGTGACCAATACTTTTCTCTCTTCAAGATATTTCAACAAATACCTGTTTTCAAAAGAGTATATTACCAACTTTTTAAACTATATATCTGTGATTGTCACCAGGCAGTGTGGTTTGGATGTTTGGTGTAGAATGGTGCAGTGGGAAAAACAACAAATGTCTGAGCATCCTATGACGCTCGGGCAATTTTGACAGCATTGTTTTGTTAGCAGCAATTCAATTCTTCATGCTAAGGCCCATGCTAAGGCCCAGAAAAAAAACACAAGTAACCAAAGTAGTCCTAAGAGTCATGCAGTCTCGCTGTTCTAAGGCTTGTGGAGCCTAAATTAGTGCAAGCTTCACCATTTAAAAAAATCAGATTCAGCCAACAGGTTTTGGAGGAACAGTGCATTTTCAGCTAAATGGTTTCACACCAGTTACTTGGATAAAAAGTGGCATGTAGAGGCAAAGATACCATTTTAAAGGCATTGTGGGTATTAACAAAAAGGTCTGCTTTCTTTTTTGTGGGGTGCTTTGTCTGAACGCTGTGCTTTTTTGGTATAATTTATTGTCTAGTGAACATAGGCCTTAGAGACTAACATTAGCCTTGTTGAGCTCGATTTCTAGGTTATAGTCATTGTAGCCATATTAAAAGTTAAGACTTCAAACTTGAATGTTCTTGTGAAGATTTTTTCTTGCATAATGATATTTCAGAGTCTTAGTCAATTTTGTTATAGGAAAACGTGATGTCATAATAGGGTCACTTTTTATAGAGTCAGTTCAGTTCTATTTCACTTTTTACATTCCTAAAAAAGCAGTTATTTTCAATAACGGTATTTAAAATGGAATGAGCATGCTGTATGTAGTGAGGTGTAAGCACTTACAGATAGCACATGCACCCAACTTTTCTGTCGGCAGTTTATTTCTGTTATTCTTGACTGATATGTGTGGTTTCACGTCCCACAACCACTATATGACTATGAGAGACGTGGTACTGGAGGGCTCTGGAAATTTTGACCACTTGGGTTTCTTTAACGTGCACCCAAATCTGAGCACACGTGCCTACAGCATTTGTGCCTCCTTCGGAAATGCAGCCGTGACTTGTTACCGTGACCTGCGGGTCAGCAGCCGAACTTTTTTTACTCTTGCTCCCCTAATCCTGTGCAGTTCGGTTATAGTAGTCTGGCTTGCACAGATCTTTAATGGCACCTGCCTGATCCTGCTTGCTTTAATGGTGATTTTAACCTTCATAAGTTGCATAGTTTTACGTCTCAAAATTGTTCAAGATGCCAATTTTGTGCACAAACTGTAAAGTTTAAAGGCAGCAAATGTACATGTACGCACTATAAATGTACATTGAGAGCTTTCACTGGCAGTTCCTAAAGTTGATTGTGCAGGAAGCATTTAAATCATAATTTTATAAGGACATATCAATAGATTATCTCTATCATTGAAAATCGTGACAACAACCTAGTTATTTTCACTGTGATAAGCATGCTGTTTTCTTTCATGTGGCAGAACTAATTTATACACTTCTTCTATTATTCACATATGCATAACATGAAGCATTGTGTGCCTTACATTTTCAGTTTCATTTTTTGTGTTATATTTCTTGTGCATGTTAACTAAGAATCTAACAAGTGTCTCTGATATTATTTGTGGCAATTATTTACACTTTCAGGTGCCTATGAAGGACCCATAATTTCTATGGCAGTGACCTCCCAAATTTACAGTGGTGCCGGAGCCTCAAGCAGCAGTCCGCCGATATCCACAAGGCGTTCATGAGATAAACACAGTGCCACATTTTCACAGTGTTATGATTACTATTTATGTGTAAAGATTTCGTTCTGAAATTGCTGTTACATTGTGCTTTGTGCCACCATCCTGTGGCTTAGGTGGAGCTTGTAAAATTATGGTGCAGTCATCTCATTTGCGTACCCTCAACACTGTAATGTCGCTATTCACAGTTGGAGCATACAGACAGATAAAAAATATATTGACTATAGCAGGGCGGAAGTGTATAATAATGAACGCTTCTCTATTGCAAATAATAACTTTATAAGTTTTTAAGTCTTGCATAGAACAATACATTGTTGTGATGGAATGTAACCACCATTTATGATCGCTAGCATGGTAATTTAGTAGCTTTGTAACAAATTTTATTCAAAAGCTAACTTTGCATTCGCATCACGACAATTGGAAAGATGCTGATGATTCAATCCCTCATCATGCATCTTTAAGAAATATTGTGATTTGTACAGTATTGCATGTAATCAAGAGAGGAACGTCTATTCAATTGACACAAAATATTGCTTTGCACTAGATTCAGACGGTCATTTCATTTCCGCATAATTAATACAGCTTTCCTTGTCTGCAAAGCTTTCCGCATCATGCGACTTTCCTTATCTGCGGACCTTTCCGCATCATGCGGCTTTCCTTATGTGCGGACCTTTCTGCATTTTGGGCTTTCCTTATCTGCAGAACTTTTCGTATCATGCGGTTTTCCGTAGTCCATTAATGGCGTATGTGTGGAGCCGCACATACGGAAATTTCCAGTAGGGTAGTAAGAAAAGAAAAAAACTAATTGGCATCATCCGCAGGGCAAGGTGGTGAGCTCGAGATCTTAAAGTGACTACCTGGAACACCAATTGCAGGGCATTGAGTATGCTCAGCTACTTCCAGTAGGTGCGGCATGCCCAGCTCACGCAGACCACCCACGGCCTTGCCTACTCAATATTTTATGCTGTATTCAGTCAGGCGTCTTCGAGCGCCCTGGAGCGTTCGACAAAGTTACCACGCCTTCGGTCGGTATAGTTGGGGCGCCAGGACTAATTTCAGTTGGTTCTTTCGGAGCATCAGCCTCTGCCTCAGAGCACTCCTGACCAATTTGACTTCGAAGTGAGAGCGTGGCGCTTCGACCGGAAAGATGAATCACATGACGCAAGCTAGCCAATCACGTGGCTGCTGGAAGGTGAACAAGGTGAGGAGCGTGAGCGTGCATTCTGGATAAGGGCATCACCTGGCGCGTAATACTTCGAACACGTGCGTTGGTAATGCCATTTGTGCACCTGTGTGGGGCCAATGCACATCTTTGAAGCCATAACTGCACCAAGTCAATAAAAAGGCGGCTAATGAAGGCGGAGAAAACGTCGATGGTATCGTTACAGCGCCTCGCAGACGACTTCGTGATTTGCCTTGAAGATAGCAGCTCGAACAAAACGCTCGCTAGATTTATGCGTTGAGGTCAGAAGCATTTCGCTGCACCAAGTCATGTCAAAGAGAGAGAGAATAGTAATATAAAAAGGACAGATATGTCAGAGACGTCCACTGAGCTTACCTTTATCATTTGTTGACGCAACGCAGAATGTTTAACCTGCAGCTTTCCGCGCTGACTGTACGGTGACGCTACTGGCGCGCTGCTCTAAGCGATCTGTGATTTCTGGTATATTCGCTTGGTACGCTGCCTCTCGCGCTCAAATTGAGAGCTGTCTCTGTACCTGGCGACTATCAGTCAGAGTACCAGAGCGGCCAATCGAATATGCCATTACACATCCAACATGCTACTGCTCCAGAGGAAGTGGCGCGTGTTCCAGAATTGAGCTGCCATATTCTCTTGGTCTGTCGGCTCCCCAGCAACATAAATACTCACGTGCACAAATACAAACAAGCGCAGGCTTGGATGCTTGAAATACAAAATGGCTCTCGATCTAGTGTATATTACGCAGACTTAGCCAGGCGGTCGTCCAATTGATATTACAAGGTATCTCTACATCACCAAGAAAGCACGCTATTGGGCTATTTTTCTGAGCACAAAAGGAAGCGTGCTGACAGAGTGACTCACTGTAACGCTTCATGCATGTAATCCAGGTCCGAGATTCAAGTTTAGGACTCTTACAAAGCATCTGCTTATTACATGGGCCCCATTGCGCGCCCGGTTCTTTTACAGGCTGTCACTAGTACTACTCCGAAATACAAAATTTGGGCTGATAGTCGCCAGGCATTAAGGAAAAGAGGCCTACGCAGCAGCCACTTGGGCGCTGATCCGCTGAGTGGCTACCCCCAGTTGTCATGACTCGAATGCGAATACACTGAAGCCAGTAATAAAAGAAAACCCTTCAGATTATCATGACTTCGACTGCATTTTTCTGGCTTCTGCAAACGAATGGGTGACGCGTAGGAGCGAACTTTATGAAAGGTGCTCTACTCAGTACACGTAGTCTGCAGGGCAGGTAGACTACTCCATCCAGCCATCGTGGAGCACTTCTGTCAAAACAAGGATGAGTGGCACCAACACTGTGAACAGACACGTGATGTCTTCCACGTGGTTGATGCATGTACCAAAATCCTATTCAGCAGCCCCTTTCTCAAGCTACTTTCCAAGACGAATGAAGCACTGCCTTTCTGAAGTGCTGCTATAGGGTTATCAACTTTATCTGCAAATAACGGCGCGAGATATGACCTTGTCATGACGTCTACTGAACGAAAAAAGTAAATCATGTAGCAGTATTGCGCTTGGTACCTTGAACATCCTTTTTGTAGTAGCTATATTTTTCACCGCTCTTTTTATATCTTATTTGTAAGGCGTCATGTCTACTCTAATGTGGTTGTTGACTATGACGCTGTATGCCGCACTTTCAATAGGGTTGAAAGCATTCGATAGCAAACTCCTTGTGCAATCATCAATGTGTGACGCCTGGTTGTCATGCTTCTGTTGTACAGCGCATTACTACGTACGTTATCTAAATTCAGCACGCGACATTTCGCCTTTACATGGTAGTTCTGTGAAAGTATCCCAAGCACAAGTGCGCCTCGGTAGAAGTACATTCAACTGCTGCTCCGCCTTGGTGATCCCGTGGCAAAGGTACTCGGCTGCTGACTCGAAAGCCGCGGGATTCAACCTCAGCTGCGGCGGCAGCATTTTCCATGAAGGCGAAAATGCTGTAGGCCTGTATGCTCAGATTCGATTGCCGGTTAAAGAACCCCAGGTGGTCCGAAATTCCGGAGCCCTTCACTACGGCGTCTCTCATAATCATATGGTAGTTTTAGGACGTCGAATCACACATATCAACCAATCAAAGAATCAACTGCTACGCAGAGGGTCTAAATGAACATCTCACCCCACCCCTTTGTTTTTTCGGTTCTCATTTTTTTCTACATGCTCGCGGCGATGGTGCTTGCAGACAACCGTTGTGGCGCGAAAATACAACGCCCTAGTTCGATGGTAAAATATTCTTAACGAAACTTTCACTGAATAATTCCTAGACTTAGAAACGAACATCCATATTTGGTGGCAGTGCCCTCTGTGATTTCATTGGTTGTGCTTGCCATCTTTTGCATCTTGTTACCGTGCTCCTGCCTGTCGACAGTTGGTGTCTAAAATCAACCTCGCGCAGCAGGTTATTGTGTCGCGAAGTGAAGCTCTGTTGCCAGGTGGTACGTGCTGTCGATTGTGAAGACATTAAACATCATATATAATATCTTTCACTTGCACTGTTAGACATCGGTGCTACCGATAAACAGAAAAAGAAGCAAGCTCACAATGAGGTTTTAAGAACGATTGCACAGGTATTTATTTTCTGCTTTTACACTGCTATAAAAGGAATACTTATATTCGTACCATTCAGTTTGCGGGGACTGTTTTTGTCGGAATACCATGATGACTCGACAGCAGAAATTTTCTTCACTGCGCAATAGGTGACCTTTCAACTTTATCAATGTAGCCAGTCTGTACAGCTTTTTATTCTTCTGTTTGCATTATTAATGAAGCTCAGGCAATATTCTTGAAAAGCAGCCTAAATTTGACATATGATAGTCAACGTAATGTTATATGTAGTAATTTTACTGTATTATAGTGATTTGATATTGAAGTGCGAATAAATTGAAGTGGGTGAATATAGGACACACTGCCGGCAGTGCAAAAATCGGCAAACTCGGTTAGAGCACTTGGTGCTCTATCGACTGACCCAGAAGTACAGCCAAGCTCTCGTCCTCCTATTTGTCTCTGAAGAGGATTTTCTTCTCATGAAAAACACTAAAAAAACACTGCCATATCCAAAAAGCGAATGATGACAAAGAAGCATATATATATATATATATATATATATATATATATATATATATATATATATATATATATATATATATATATATATATATGTTAGACCAGATTGTAAAGTAAATATAAAGAAAAGTGGGAGAAAGTAACTTGCCGTAAGCAGGATCCGAACGAAGTGCATGGAACGCGTCATTCGAAGGTCGCAGATTCGAATCCTGCCCACGGCAAGTTATCTTTTCACCCACTTTCCTTCATATTTACATTAAAATTCGGTCTAGTATCTTCTCCTATACTTTGCTTGGCATTATTGTCTGTTTGATCCTAATATATTGTGTAAAAACAAGGAAAGACCGAGCCCCTAGGTATACACTTTTTCCATATATATATATATATATATATATATATATATATATATATATATATCTATACTTATATATTAAGAACACGATCTTTATTTACAATATATGAATACAATATGCACTTTGTATTTACTTACGAGGTACTCTTTTCAAAAAATAAAAAACGGCGTCCCTCAATAAGCTCGGGGACTCGCTTTTCCTAAAAAATGCTTGCACAACAATGCATAAATTATAATAATAATATACACGGAATGTTATTTCACAAAGTGCAGGAAAAGTGGCTCTCGACTTTTGATGACTAATTTCTCTTTGAATATTATTACTTTATGGTCATCAAAGTATGCTGGTAAGAAATCATAATGATGTGGTGTGGGACGCCCACCTTTAACGGGTAATTGAGGTCTGTAACTTCAGGCGCCTGCTCGATCTCGTCATTGCTGACTTTCCCAATGTCTTGCATTTCTGCTAGGAGGTGGCTGCAATGCTTCTTGATTTCAGGGTATTTGTACAACGGTGGACGTTCGTGATGTTTGAGCCGGCCATACACGCGGAGTTTTTTGACGACACCTTTTCTGTAGGAAGACTTGTTAAAAAACCGGCACTTGATGTGTCCCTCAAAGGCGTCTGCATCGGGCAGTGCACACAGTCGAACTAAATCTCGAAAGTTTCAGCGTCATATTCTAGTCTCGCGTAAAATATCGGTGTTGTAGCTGCACTTCTCTATTTGAACGATCTTGTTTAGGTGTTTGTCGGTTATAGGCTGGACGTGTTGCTTACGCATTATTTATGTTATTCCTAAACAGGATTCTATGTAAACCTGCTTCTCATGTCTTAGAAGTTTGGCCATAGACATTTTTATTTCAATTCTACTTCATTGCGCATGTGTAAGATAACTTGTCTTTTTCTCGTGCAGATGCATTTGCACAACAATGAGATGCACCCTTTTCTTAAGTGTGGTGCTATGGAGCTATCTTACTCCCATTTACACGCGTACTGCTTGTTGCCCGAGAGGTGCGTATATTCTACTTTGCAAAGCTAAGAGGCAATTCAGCACGCATGCATTACCTAAGATGTTGAACACCAAGTGGCGTTTTACCGGATGGAGTACTTTGATATCTGGTAATATTAGACGCAATGGTATTTAATCACTTTTCTCGTTTGGCGAACACATCCGAAAACACTTCGTACACTCACAGCCCCAAGAGAGTGCTGGCAACTCTCTTTGTAGATGTGAAAACTTGTCCTATATTTACCTTTCTTTTCAAGAAGGCTGGGAACTATCTGCTGCACAGAGTAGGCACATTCTCTCGACAGAGTGCCTGTACTCTGGCTGAAAGAGAGTGAACAAGCTTCTTCGCTAGAGTACAGTCACGCTTCTGAAGTAGATTTCATACGCTTTGTGTAGGAGTTGCGCTACTTTCTCACAAATTTCTACCATCTGCTCGGGCTAGAGTGCAAGAACTCCCTTCAAGAGTAGAATTACTCCTGCTGCAAGGCCCAACATTTAAAAATAAAAGTCAGGCATTTTTTACATATAAACAGTGAGCATGCCACAGAGATTGCTTGTAGCTTACGTCACAAATTTCTGTGAATCGCGCCTCTGACACCACTGTTGGGTAACGCACCACTGTTAGGTATCGCATGTTTCTCAGCTCCCGGCTGCAACTGCGCAGAGCTGATAAACGCAGTGGACATGGCTACGGTGAGTTAAGGCAACATTTATGTACTGCATAAACAGAGGTGTTAGGAGAGTGGCAGCTAAACATCGGTAAGTCGGTGTTTCACTACGCATAGCGTTCGAATTTACCTTTAGCGGGCCCGTGTCACATACCTGGCAAAGCCCGTGCAAGGGAGACAATGAGATGCCGTTAGTGCAAAGATCAGCATCAGTTATCAATCCCACTCGACTTAAAGTTGTTGCAGGCTCAACAACGATAGTGACCTCTTATATGGAGAACAGCGAGGCCTCGCAGTGAGAGAAGAGGCGTACAGAGGAGGGAGTAGAGGTTGACAAGGATGACGCCACATTGATTTAACGTTTTAATGACGTGACACATATAAATAAAGCGGCCACAAGTAATAAGAGGGAGTAATAGGAGCTACAATGTGGTCACCTATCACAAGAACCAAGCTATGGGGATTCCAGTGGTCTTCAGTTTAATCACCGCCGAGGACTGCTTCTGGGAGGTGAATCCGAATTGCTTGGCAACTGCGCTAATGCCTTCTATCAACTGGAAACTAGCATCATCAAGAATCAGCAGAGACAAAAACTTTTGTGTTGGAGTACGATCTTCGTACTCGGCAAACAAATTGCTGTTCCTTAGGAGTCTGGCCGGCTTGCCTGTACATGTTATTCTACTCCAGTCTTACATGAAGACCCCAGTAGAGAGAAGAAATGTTCGACTTGAATACAGCGATTATGACCTACTGGAGTATCTTAAAAATGCTGGAGTAATCTCAGTCACACGAAAAAGTAGATGGGCAAGAAATGAAGATAGAATTCCCGCACCGCAGCCCATACGCAATATAACATATCAGTTTAGGCATGACATGCCATTGCCACAAAGAGATTCTCTCAGTTTTATGGTTCACACTGTCGAGGAGTACGTTAGGCCGGCTGTAAGGAGCAACACCTTCGAGAGATATAGGCATATGATTAAGGCTTGCAGGGGAACCAGGAGGTGCAAGGTTCGCGCGGGCACTCATGATTACAAAGCATGCACCGTGAAGTGTCAACCTAAGTGTGCTAACTGTGCTGGACCACATCCGGCGTCGTTTTCACACTGTTGTCAAAACTGTTTGTGATCGGCTGCACAAAGTGATAAAATTGTAAAAGGGTACCATAACATACAAAAAAGTTTAGCGCCGAATGCGGATATAGACGAAGATGTTCCTGCAGCACAAATAAATGCCAAACAGTGGCGTCATGACTCATGATTGGAAGTATTAAAGCGCTCAGCACCAAAACCTCGCGTTGGCGAAAAAGTCCTGGCCCAAGTACATGCTGAAGTGGCCCCTTCCGCCGGGCTAAACTCAGCGAAGGAGTCATTCACTATCAAAGGAAAGGGTCAAAGGAGCCTGGAAAGGGTCAAAGGAGCCAAAAAAAAGGGTCAAAGGAGTTATTTGGGCAATTAACTTTGCGCTCCTAAAGTGATTCTACGATCCCTGCCACAAGCAGGCACTTTATCAAAGTAAAACTTCTGCTAGATCTTGAGCCTCTTATCTTGTAGTATTCGTGTCTACCAGGCTGTCTAAATAGTACACAAGAAGTATTATATTCCAGTGCAACTGCAACGATTTCCAAAATAATAGTGGAGATGCTTGAAAATTCATCGCTTAGCACGGGTTTTCAATTTGGTGTATTTCTGAAACAACAGTATCCACTACTTCTTGCTTGTATATTTAAGTGGTGTATCAAGCAGAACGTGCTGCTGCAAGAAGCAGGGTGATGTTTTGTGTTAGATGCAATATTCCATCGACCCTGGTGACTACTTCAAAAACAGAACGCCGGAATTTGCTGGATACAAGTTCAAGTTTGGTAACGTTACCGCAACTGTAGTTAGTGTATACGTGCACCCTCAAGCAACAGTTTCGCACGCAAAGTTGGCTACAGTGTGTAAATCTGATCATGATCCCATAATTTCATGTGGGTATTTTAACGCGCACATTGAATAGTGGGGTAGTGAGAGTTCTGAAGTAAGGGAATCTGCTATAGTAAAGTGTGCGAAGACGACGGCTACGTTATAGTAAATGACGGTTCTTTGGCGTTTCTACGAGAGCTTAGCTACTGCAGGGTGCTAGACATCACTGTGTGCTTCTCTGAATTAGCGGCTGGAGCAGACTGGACTGCAGACGCTGATACAAGAAGCAGTGACCACTGGCAGTATTCATATATTACCCAAAGTTGAAGCTAACGAGAGATACCACACAAGAATTACAAATTGCACAATCTTCCGAGAATGACAAAGACAAAATCTTGAGTCTTGCTATAACGCAGAAATGTATGCGTCGAAAACAAAAAATATTTCATAACGAAAACTACACATGCAGAAACCAATCGAGATGGGTATGCGGGTGTTGGCGCTGAGTATGAGCGGTTTCGGGCAATATGACTTTTATCTGAAAGAAAATGTCGCAAGCCGAGAAATTTAGAAGATTTTAAGGTCGCACGGAAAGTACAATCTGCAATCCATAACTAACTACAGAAGCTTTCAACCAAAAGGTGGCAACATTTATTTGGCTCACTTTCTCCATTTTTTCGGCGCCCCAACTGTGGAGCATGGTACGCGCCCTCCGACAGTGAGTAGCCCAATCAAGACCACTACAAGCTGTAGCGCTGTATCGAGTAGGTAGCGAACGTGTGATTGCCGAAAAACTTTGCGATCTTATACTGATAAATGGAGAGGCGATCCAAACCAGCGAACATAAATCCTCATGAGTCAGCCTCAGAGATTTTAACGAAGTTCTCTGCGGTCAGTTCATAATATCTGCATGACAGCTTTACACCAGACGAGTTCCGATAATTTCTGTCTTCAATAAAATGTACAAGTTCACCAGAAACAGATGGAAATAAATACGCTGCACTTTCTAACTTTTGCAAGAAATAAAATTTACACGTGTTGGAGATTTACAATAAACGTTGCCAAGAAGAAAAGGTTCCAAAAAGTTGGGAGATGTTAAAAGTAGTAACGTTGCTAAAGCCAGGAAAGAGCCCTATGCAGTTGAATTTGTTTAGGCCGGTTAGTTTGACAAGTAATATTTTGAAAGTGAGGAATAAAATGATCATTGAACGACACTTATGTTATCAAGATATAAAGGAGACTACTACTGGGAGGCATATCTGACTTCAGAAGAGGTAGATGCAAAATGAACTGCAATTTGAACTTGATCACAGATGGGGAAAACCAACATACACAAGAAAACATCCCGGCCGCTGTATTCCTTAATGTCCAACGAGCATACATTACAGTGAGTCACGTTCACGTTGTTGAAGGCCTGGCGTTGAAGGGATTTGAGGGCGAGATACTGCGTTGAATAGCTGACTTCTTGAAGCATGGGCAATTTTTTGTATTTACGCAGGAAATCCCAACGTCAGAACATGTCGTCAACCAAGGAGTGCTACAGGGCAGCGTGCTAAGCGCTATTGTCTTTAATGCAGTCATTGCGCAGCTCGCGTATATATTTCCACATAACTTCAAATGTTATGTATGTGCTGATATAATAGGCATAAGGACGTCTGGTTTATCATTTTAGATGTTTTTCTAAAAAAGTATGGAACCCAATCTGGCTAAAACAGCCCTCTTCGGTTTACATCAACATACCTAGAGATCTCAAGATTATTCCTCAAAGCCAGCCAGTTCAATTGGTAAAAACTCGAAGATTCATGGAAGTGATTTTAGACCGGAGGCTAACATGGTCGTCTCGTGTCCAGTCCTTTGGACAAAAAGTGAATAAAGTAAATCGAATACTCCGCATTTGTGCGGGTATAAATAGGGCACCGCGGTACTACAGAGTTGCTATTGCCCTACACGTTGCGTAGACACGCCCCATCATAAGTTACTCACTGCCTCTGCTTCACGGACATCCAGCCTCCACCGAAAGGAGACATCACTTGTTATTGGCAAGGAGATTGAGGGTGTGTATGGGGGTTGCCACAGTGAACTTCCAGTAATTTAGTGTATGCAGAAGCTCGACCACTACCTTTGGCAGTACTTCGAGATAAAAAAAATACCTAGAAATTTATTTACGATTTCCACGAAGCATGAAATTAAACCTTTATCTTGTGCACTAACACAAAAAACTGCAACGTGACTACAGGATAGTGTATCACCATTCCAAGCAGTAGTGCCGGGATTTGAATGATGTAAACTTTCAAAAGCAGCTTGGACGCTGCAGCTTCTCAACGTTATTTGTGAAACAGATGGCACAGGGAAGAAAGCAGATTTGGCGCCTCTAGTAGAGGCACAGATGGTACTTTATCACTTTCATATATTCCTTAATGAAAAAAACGAAGATACACACAGATGACACATGCGCTGAAGAAGCGTTGCCTGTGCGGTCTTTATACCCGAAATCAAGAAAAATATAATGTACAAAATATAGCACAAATCTTCATCGACGACAGCAAAGTTGGTGGCTATCTTCAAAGCAGTTAAGCTTATCTGCGAGAATTCTGTGAAACGAAAGTAGGTGATATGCAGGAATAGCAAACCTGGCCCTCAGGTAATCAAAAATGCCTCTTGCTTCGAAAATGCGAGGTCACTTACAAAAACGGGGAAATAGCACAATCCATTGCAGAAATTGTAGAATATGTCTCAGCGCAGGGTCATAACATTCTATTCCAGTGGATACTTAGTCACATTGCAATGAAGGGAAATGAGGAGGCTAACAGCCTCGCCAAGAAAGCATTGACAGAAAGACAGGATTGCGAAATCCCTATGTCTGAAAAGGATATCGGGCATTTTATCACTCAAGGTGTTAACCATTGTTCGATGGAGAAGTGGTTTGGTAGCCGTAAATAATAGAAATCAGGCCTTTATGAAGTTTATCCGCACAAAAAGTTTTTTCATAGCGATAGATCTCCCATGACACTTAGAGACTTTGATCCACAGAATTCAATAGAAAGTTGCATATACAAACCGCTTCCTGCACAAAATACATCGGACCAACTTTCCGGAATGCCATTGTGGTCGAGCGGAAGAAAACGATCGCCATATTTTTTGGAGTGCGGTAAATACGCGAATAAAAGAGAAAAAATTAAGGAACAAACTAGCAAGTTTAGACAGACGACTTTTCCGAATAAAGAAATCACTCGGACCATGGCCTGAGTTGCATTTTAGAAAAAAAATAAAATCTTTCTCACAGATGTTTTAGTGGAGACAGGACCACATTAGCGCCCATAATAGACAGCCAGGAATAATATATATGAAACGTGTTAGTGAAAATACCGACAGTAAAAAAGGAAAATGTCGTGTGAACAGTTTCTGACAGTGCGAACTGCTGCAAGCAAACTGTGCATCGGCATGATATTTCAACTGGCTTCAGTGTCTTATTATGTTTTTTTCTGATTGTAAATTGTCAGGTTTTATCAGTATTATTCTTTTTTCACAGCACAACTTATTGGTATGGAGTAGCCGAAGCAATATGAACCTCAACCTCTCAACAGCAAAACATTTAGAACAATACAGAACAGAACAGGTGTGCTAGATATTTGTCACTGGAGCAGACAGCTTAGGGAGCTGCACTGAGGTGCGACATGAACCTGTGATTTCTTCGAATGCTCTGCAACACTCTCGGGTGCTCTGATTCTCTCGGGTGCTACTTCTCGTCACGCCATTTGGTTGTTTTTTAGGCCTTGGGGATCCTTTGCGTCAGCAGCGTCCAATCAGAAACCGCCGCTGGTTGCGGACTATGTTACTCCCGTGGGCGAAGGGCTTGTCACACGTTGCGTAAGACACGCGCAAAAGTTTCCGGTAATTGCGTAAGCTTGCTAAAATCAGACTTGCGGCTGAAGGAGATCGCCACACATCGCGTGAGATGCCACAAGATATCCTGGGTATCACGTAAGCGCGGCTCATCCGTTGGTTTGGACGCTGGTTACTTATGATGATACTTTGCTGAAGCACTGAATAGTGAGCCCTTTAGTGCGAGATGCAGTGTAAGTGGTTCTGAGAAAACCATAATGAACCTAACAAATGACTCAAACTACCCTTATTTCATGTAGTTCTCTGCATTTCATTTTTGGCGTCTGTGTCTGTACAGGAAACACAAACCTTGTTCAATATATGATTATAAGTTTTTGTTCAAACCAACAATGATCAACCACGTTCATTGGCTCGAGATTGAGCATATACAGTACCAGGCACAGAGCGAACAAAATCCTTTTGTGTCGTTGACTTCTACCTTTATCTGATAGCCACGCCACGTTCACATTCGCTCGAAATTCACGCGCGTCTCGTATATTATGCCAGGGTCCAACAAAGTTTAAACGACCTATTTCTGTCAAGAAATCAACGTCTAAAACAACATCATCAGAAGAAAACGAAAACAAGTTGAGTTAACGGGAATCCCAATCCCGAGCTCTTAGTCGGGGACAGAGGCTGCCGGGCACACTATCCGCGCGCCAGGGTTACTTTTTTCATTTCTTTATTACCTATGTAGACACAAATGAAGAAAATTATATATATAACAAATGGCATTACAAATGCAACGTAAATTTTGACAGGTCTCGAAATACAGAAGTTTTTCACATTTCTTGATCTGCAGAAGCCTTTCTTCCTATCGAAACCATTCAAGTACATCTTGTATAAGCCTTTGTGTTTCAACAAATTTAGAGGAAGATTAAAAGGTTTAGTGTTCAACCAGGCTTGCCTTTAGACAAACATCGCGTACAGACATTCCCCATTATGATGCACTTTGCAGGCCCAGTAACATGTTGTCGCTGGTGAAATAAAACACTAAGCCAGGAGTTGACGTCTGCTTCTGAACTAGAACAGCGAAATTGTTGTTCTTCTCTTCCACAGTCGTCTCGGCGTCAGAAAGGGTAATTCATAAATTTATGTGTCATTAACCTGCCTGCCGAAAAACACCGTCTCAATGCCGCACAATAGGTTGAATAGAAAAAAACAGAAGAGGCACTGTACAATGGAAAGGCATGTGTTGTTGCACCAAATAAGTCAATAGGTCACTATCAAGCTAGGTATCAAATAAAAAAACAATAAAATAGAAAAGAGAAAATAAAGGTATACACGGTAAAATGTCTGTATAATCTAAAGTAACTCGACAGTCAAGCCAAAGAGAGAAAAGTGTGTTTGAGTCTAGTAACAAAAAATACTTCAGTTTTTGGAAACCGACGGGAGCATCTTAAGGGGGCCTCCGGTAGAACCTTGTTGTTTACTTCACTGAGTCACCGTAAAATCTTGTAGGGGCGGAAATAGCGACACAGCAACTTTTCTGACCGGCCACGTTGTCGCCTACACTTCGTCGCCTGGATTGAAGTTTACTTTTCAAGAATGAAATTTGTAGTGGCGCGTGACTTCAGAATGGTGACACTAAATACGGTATCGAGCAATTTAACGAGCTTTTTCAGCACGTTGAAGCCGAAAGAGGTGGAAATTGTACCTTCTTGGACTACAGTGTCATGAGCGATTGCAACGTAAAGCAAGTTAGTTATCGTGGTCAATGGTTACATACATTGACAACATGTCTGCCATGATCTTTTTCGTCGTTCAGTGAGTCCGTTTTGTTTAGGGGAAGGGGGCAATATGCCGTTGTGTTACTGTGTTCCATGCACCTTAGCCTGAAAACTTTCTGTATCCTCTCTGCAGTGCAAGCTGTGCCACAATCTTTAAAGACAACAGTTGGAGCGCCGTGATGGGGGGCAATACTTTTAACAGAAAGCCCAAGCCTTGCCATAAAGGCGAAGCAATGAGCGCGATAGCAACGAATTGGAAGGTAATGCGCAGAATTGCAAGACAACCGAAACGTGCCCCACGTGGCTCAAGCATTAACGACGCACAAAACGTACTCTCGGCTACAGATTACTGCATATAAGCGTCTCAGTGTTACTTCAGTGTGTCTGAAAGCGCTTCTCTGTATGTGAAAATGTCCACAGCCTCCATTTTCACAAACGTAGGATGCGCAAAGATTGCACCAAATTTGTGCGCCCCACCGCAACTACAACAAAATCATTTCAGTGCAAGCCCAACGCCAGCCAAAACGTATGATCCTCCCCAAAGGTGATGGCGCGCGAGAGATTGTGAACTCCTGCTTGCCAATTGAACGTTGAAGGAGTGCTTCTCGGTTCCACAGTGCTTAACCCTTCGCATTCTTCACGCGGAGATCCCTGGTTAAATTCCTTGCACCGGAGCTTTATATTATGTATACTATATTATGGTGAAAGATGTTTGTTGTAAAGGCGGTATGATGGATAGATGCAGGAAGAGGACCAGGCACATAATACAGTCACTTCTTTCTCCTTTCCTCCACTTCTACTAAAGACCTGTGTAATTTCACTCGTTGCAGAGGACCCCATTGGGCAAGTTACTCAGTGTCGCGAGTAGTACGGCTTCAACTAGGCGACATGTACGACGTCAGTTTTTCTGGTGCGTTGGCCAAAAGATGCGAGGCGTGATAGCACGCACGTAACGTCGCTATGGCTTGACTAAACGGCAAAGATACCTGTATAGTGGGTCAGAAAGTTTCGATACTAGCCACGCTTGCGGTATGACTTCCACAGCCATCCCAGATCTCCTTCGCCGTACGACACACCTCGATTTTGCTTAACGTAGCGAGCCTTTGAACGGTCTTGGGCTGCGAAAGCCTGGAGACGAGCGATGAGTCGTGCATCCTCTGCGCGACAGAGTGTCTCTGCAAGGAATGGGTTTTCTTGCTCTGATAACAGGAGAATTTTTTCAAGTGTATTGCGTGGCTCACGGATGTAGACATGGTACAAAGAGCAAAATCCAGTGGTATCTTGTAGCGCAGTGCTGTAGGCGTAGGCAATGAATGGTATAAAATTGTTTCGCTTTTTGTGCTTGGAATCAACGTACATAGCGAGCTTGTTAGTGAGCGTCCTGTTGAAACGCTCAGTTAGACCATTGGTCTGTGGATTGTATGAAGGGGTGGGACAAAACTGGGAAACAGACCAGTGAAACAAGTCTTCCATGACGCCGGCTACAAACAGTTGGCCACGATCGCTGATGATGGCACGAGCGGGCCCATGCCAGAGGAAGATGTTGTGGAACAGAAAGCCACAAACCTAACGCCAGTTGCAGCGGAGATGGCAGTGGTTTCCGCATGCTGAGTGAGGGTGTCTCTACCGACTGTAAACCAGCAGTTTTAAGTGATAGATCATGGAAAAGGGCCCGTCAAGTCAACACCGAAGACCTCAAAGGGAAATACGGAGGTGGCATGGGATGGAGAAATTCTGGCAGCGTACTTTTTGGATGCTTGGACCATTGACTTTGTTCACAGCCTGTCACGTATTCAGATGTATCCTGACGCATTCGGAACCAGTAGAAATGTTTCAGTGTGCGGTGACAGGTCTTGGCAAGCCCCATATGCCTAGTTGCCGAATCTTCGTGCATAGCTTGCCGTACGTTCGGTCGCAAGTATTTGGGGACAACCAAATGTAGGCGGGTCCCCTTTGGAGCTTTTGCTTGTAAAAATGCCATCCTGAATTAAAAATGGGCTTTGAAGCGGCTTATTGACGGCAGATCAGAAAAAAGAAGCCAGTCTATGGTCTTTCTGCTGTTCTTCACGGCACGTTTCCAAATCTGGAAAACGTGAGTCAAGAGAGGCCAAACAGTTGTCTTAATTTTAGGCGTCGCATTCAGTCGTGGGAAGGAGAAGTCACGATAGGACGTCCGCGTGATGGTGGCCACTCTTGAAGCAAACATCAAAGCCATAATTTTGCAAACGGAGCGCCCATCGTGCAATCCGACCGGTGCCGATCTCGTAGATCTGTGAGCCAACAAAGTGAGTGGTGGTCTGTGACGATGCAGAACCGGCGGCCATAAATGTACAGGGAAAGCTTGTGAATGGCAAAGACAACTGCAACACATCCTTTCTCTGTAACAGTGTGATTGTGCTCAGCTTTACTCAAAGAACTGCTCGCGTAGACAATGAGATGTTCGGCAGTGCTGTGACGCTAAGCCAATACTGTGCCAGTACCGAATCCGCTTGCGTCACGGTGCACCTCAATTTAAGCTGATGCGTCGAAATATCAAAAAATAGTCCCAGAAGCGAGTAGAAGCTTCTGCTGAGAAAACAATAACTAGCAATTTTTCGTCCCTATGAGGGGTATGTCTTTCTTGAGCAAATGAGTAAGAGGCCTAGCAACATCGAAAAAGCTCGGAAAAAACGCCAGAAATACAATAACAGGCCCAGGAAGCTTGGGAGTTCTCGTTGTGAGCATGGATGAGGGCAAGTCTTGACCGTGGTGATTTTCTGGGGATCAAGCCGAACGCCATGTTCGTCTACGAGATAGCCAAGAACTACACTTTCACGCTCACGAAAATGGCACTTTTCATAATTCAAGATAAGTGCTACTTTCTCAAGGCACGTAAGAACGACATCAAGTCGACGATTTTGTTCTTCAAACGTGCTGCCAATGATTACGACGTGATCAATATAGCAAGGATATAATCCCCAATTTAGGCCAGGCCAGGGAGAACTCTGTGCCAGCGCTAAAACGTGGCTCAACCGTTACACAGACCAAAGGGGAATACGTTAAACTCAAATAAACAAGCTGTGTTTATGAACGCTGTTTTTATTTATCGGCATATTGCATGATGATTTGCCAAAATTCACATCCTAAGTTCACGGATGAAAAGCAGGAAGCAGAGTGCATTCAATGACTAACGTCATCGATTCAGCGAATAAATATTCGTCTTTTTTTAACCGAGTTAAGCCGCCGAAAATATACAGAGAATCTGCAGGACCCATCCTTCTTCTTTAAGAGTATAACTGGTAGTGCCCCGGAGGCTAGAGCTGTGTAACTTTCTTGGACAGCATTTCTTCCACCTACTCAGCAATCACTTTACTCTCTGGCGGAGGTATTCTCTATTGCCTATGACGAATGAGATGGGCGGAACCAGTAACAATCGCATGATGAGTGCGTGAAGGTGGTGCAGAAGTTCTGTTATTATTGAGGGCGACGTCAAAACCAGATGCATGGTTAGAGACCATTCGAAGTAACGCTTGTCTCATCTCTGGCAATGGCGACTTATTCACAATACCCATGAGTATGTCACCACTAGGACAAGCCACATCAGACGCATTTTCCTTTTTGCAGTCGTCGCTAGTGACTGCAATGTTAAAGTTGCTCCTGACGTCAAATTCAAGCACAGTCAGCTTCATTCGACCAAGCAGTCCAATCGGTTCGAAACAGCAAGAGACCACCCATACCAAGGCTTTCCCACTACTTGCAGAAATCACGCAATGCGGTACAACCACATTCTTCTTCACACAGCTCAGCTAGATATGGTGAACTATAATATCAAGTTTATCTTCTGTGATACCACAAACATAACCAGGCACTTCAACTATTGACTGGGCCGGCAAAACGGTGTAATCAAAGACTCCTATAGTCTGTTGTCATCCCGTAGGTTCTTCACGAGAACCAGACAGTAAAACTTCACTGATTGCTCATACATACTTAAATGGTTAGGGATCCGGACGCCGGCGGCAAAATTCAGCCGAGAATGTTCATGTAATTTCTATCGCAATAAAAAAGTGAGTGACGTATACTGCGGTAGCTTTTGCTAATGTCTTCGTTTCGCGGTATCGGGACACGTAAACTGCAGCAATCACAATCCACCTGTTTTCAGATGATGACTTGGGAAGGATCTTAGGAAGTCTATGCCGGCCTGATGAAATGGTGCCTTCAGTGTCGTTATTGGGCCCAGGAATCCTGCTGGTCGTATAGGTTGAGACTTACGTCGTTGTTAGTCACGACATATGCAAACAAGTGCTTCCCTGTTTTTGCGAGACATGGATCATAGAATAATCAGCGAATTCGTTCCGACGTTCGTGTGTAGCCAGAGTTTTGGAGGATGGTTTGTTTTGACAAGCACATAATACATCGCAATGTGCGTGCGGGCGGCCATACGCACAGTGCGACCACAGAAGTAAGTTCAAAACTTTGTTACGGCTCACACATCTGCTAAGCATTTTTTACTTCGTCACTAAGTGCGTCGGCAAAACTAGTAGATAAGTAGATTGTGTAGTGTTGAATTTCTTGTAAAGTACTCCATGCCCAAAACAGAAGAACGGAAGTGACTGAGTGAAACTGCGAGGAATGTTGAATTCGCGCCCTCCTAGGTATTATATGAGTGGATTGAGATCAAAGTCGTCACGCTGTTGCAAGACAAAGCTGGGTACTGACACGGCAGAATAAAATGATCGTGCTGTTCATAGCTGGTGTTGTAGTTATTCACTGGTTCGCGTGAAAGACTGTCAGCGTTCGCCGTCGAAGTCTTCACTGCACTAGGCGTTCTGAGGGGTCTTTAGGGCTCGCAAGCCAGCACAAAAATGGTGGTTGCTGAATACCCAAAATGAGCGGCCATTCAACAGGGCGGCCGTACGCACAGTGTGACCAAAGAAGTAAGTTCAAAACTCTGTTACGGCGCACACAACTGCTAAGCATTTTTTATTCGTTGCAGAACAGTTTTTCTCAACAGGTGACAAAGTTTGCTTGCATATTCAATCACGCGCTTCACGCAGTTATGCTACTGAAGCAATACAGCACCTAGCCCGGCGTTGCTGGTGTCTGTGAGCAACTCCGTGTCAGCATTCTTGTCAAAATGACCCAGATGTCGTCTGCTAAAGGTCTCAGAGATTGTCGAAGATGTAGTGATGATCTGGTACCCAAACAAACTGGATACTCTCTTTCGTGAGTTCATTGAGAACTCTTGAGATAATTGAGAAGCCTAGAAACTACCATGGGTTGCGTTTATTTCTTGGCACGGTAATCGAGGCACCTGCGCTGGTTTTCTCAGGTTGAGTGTGGATGCCGGAATGACTCCCGACGTGGCCAAGAAATTTTTGTTCCTCTCAGAGGAAATGACACTTATCAGGTTTGTGAGAAAGCAGAGCTTTTGAAATTGCACGAAGAACTGTCTGAAGATGCTGGAGATGTTGCGAAAACGTGTCCGTGAAGATCGCTACGTCGTAAAAGCACGCAAGACATAATTTTTTAACGAGTCTAGCGAGAGCTCCGTCCATTGTCCTTTGGAAAGGTGCTGGCACTGAGCATAGACGGAAAGGCCCCAAACTTAAACTCGTAGAGGCTGTCACGAGTGATATAATCTGTCTTTTTGTGGTCACGATCATGAACTGTCATTTGTCAGTTGCACTACGTAAATCTAGAAAAAAATACCAAGATTGCGTATATCGTTGAAGGAGTCACCAATTTGGGGCAAATAATAAACGTCTTTCTAGGTGACCTTTGTCAATTTGAGATAATTGACGCAAAAGAGCAACATCCCATCATTTTTTCTTCACGAACAAAACTAGCCAAGCCACAGGACAGGTCAAGGGCTGGGTGACGTCGTCTTTAAGCATCTGTTGAATTTGGTTCTCAATAGCTTTTTGTTATTCTTGCAGTACTTGATAGGCATGCTTTGCAATAGGTCTTTCTGTGGGTCCGATGACAATAAACTCCAGAACAAGTAGCGTCTGGTTTATTTTCAATGTTGTGGAGGAGCAGTCTCAGAAGGAGCCGAGTATACGGAAGGTCTTTCACGGTTGTTCTGAACCAGACCCTGTTTTACGTCGAGAGTGCTAATAAACACCTTGTTAGAGAGTTCATACGGCCAAAATGCTGTGACCCTGTTTTACGTCGAGAGTGCTAATATACGCCTTGTTAGAGAGTTCATACGGCCAAACTGCTGTTATTGTTGGAAAACCACGGGCATCAGCAATTTTTCTGATGTATGAAATGGCGGTGTGTCGGGCAAGATCGCGATATTGTTCGCTGAAGTTTGTGACGCCTGATGAGAGCCTGTCTGTTGTGAGGCTCAACGATGCCTCGTGCCCAGCAGATCAGTCGTGAAAGAACACAAAACGAATTCGCCTTCGCAATTACAGTTTTCGACTCACCCTGTGCCAGTCAGATGGTTACAAAGAGGCTGCTTCGAGAGGGCAGAATCACGGAATCGTTGGCTGTACGTAACGCTGTCTTTGGGGACGGGGTGATTTCACTTTCAGCACAAAGATTTGTACAATGACACAATTTATTCACGGTGGTTAATCAGTGCGCCGTGTTCTCAAAGGAAGTTCATTTCCAAGATGATTTGCCGGGAGCACACAGACAACCTGAGAAAAGACCTCGTGAATATCGACGCATATAATTGAACACGTGCAGTGCACATTGCTCTCGTCATCACCAGATGGCAACCTGCTTTGTGCAATTTTTAAATCAAATTTGTCACCTGTGTTTGTGCAACTGAGAGAAATATGATGTCATGACATCAAGGTGCAAGTGCTTTTAAGCACGATAGCGGTAAAGAGCTCGTTTAGTGAAAATTTCTCCATCGGCATCGGGGTCGGCGTTGTTGTTTTTCAGCATAACTTCATCATCTTGTGTATAACTGAAAAATTGAGAAAATGTAACTAACATACACTATAAAACTGTGGGTACGTCTGGAAATCAAATTCGGGCATTTGCGAGGCAAATTGTTTTCTACCTAGGGTGTTCTACCACATAGCCACGTTTTTGATTGTGAGTACACGTAAAATAAATTCTATATGAAAATGCATTGAAAGTACTTTAAATCTTTACAACACAAACGTGCACTGTACAAGCTTTAAAATACAGCGTGAGATATTGCAGTAATATTGCATGGTACAAGCTGTTATTGACATTGGTTGTTAGAACATATCATTGTCATAACGACACATCAGCTAAACTTGCCGTGGGCAGAAGCCGCGGGCAAGCGCCTGCCCAGAGCAAGTTATTACTTCATTTACTTTTATTCCTTCTGATTTACATTCGCTCTAACAACTCCCCCTATGCTTTCCTTGTCAATATTGTCTTCTTTATTATATGTGACACTATGATGAATCGGCGACGTGGCTTGGCTCTTACGCCATGTTTATTCCATTGTCACTTCTTCCTCTGGCTCAACCAACCATCGCTTCATACGTCACAAGACTCCCCCTCCTCCCGAAAGATTGCGCGCGTTACATATTACGATACATGATGAACAAGCAATCTTAGAGGACAAAAAAGGTTCAAATGGGCTGTAGTTTGACATCACATTGAACTTCCGTAAGATCGCGCAAAGACTTCGCAGGAGAGGGCAGCAATCCGGGGTTATCAAGTACGGCTCTGGTGGTCGAGGCTGGCTGGCGCGCTCTGGATAACATAAGCATGCTTTCAGCGTGGAAACAGATGGAAGCGCAGCCAGAGTTCTTGCGAGGAATAAACGAAGTTGGAACGCCTTGCAGGATCGATAGTTTTGTTGGCGTTGCATTTTTCGTCGTGAGTGATACAAACGCCGTGCATGCAGTTTGCGTACCCGTTTATCGTGGCTGATTGTGCACTGCTTGTCTTCCTGTAGAGTACAAGCGTTTGTTTTGTGGCCTTTAGGGAGTTTTCTATGGCGATGGCGCAGGTGTTCAGACACAAGGCGCATTCTTGAACGCTGGTGCAGGAAAGTTGCTTGGATTTTCTTCAGCGAAAATGGCTCAAATCTGGAATCAGTCTCTTCTATAGTGGCCGTTGTTCGCGACATTCTTCAAACCGCAAGTGTATTGCGATGTGGCTTTAGATTTTTGTTGTCCTTGTAGTGTAGCCGTTTTAGCTCTTGAGATCTTCTTGTTGCTTTCGTTGGCATTGCTGATGTTGCACTATCTGACGAGGTGAACTTTCTTTCCCGTTTTGTTTGTAGGTTGATGTGACCAGAAAATAGTTGATAGTAGTCACCATGGCGAGATTCGTGTCAGGAAATGAAGATAGTGCACCAGAATTGACAGAAATATCTCCTGAGACCTTTGCAGCGACATTCTTAATAGACGTTCCTAGCACAGGGCAGTGCTTGAGAGTTGATCGTTCCGAGCCTCCTATGTTGGTTGGGCTCTCACGTGGCAGGGAACTTGACGGTGACACTGCGAAAAGAGGTTTGGTCAGATTTTACTTGGGGCTGTTTTTTGTGTCGCTGTTCTGACGCATGAATGTGAACAGTTCACCCTGCGCTTGGCTGAGTATATTCGGAATTCCGCAGCTCTATCGTGACTATAGTATGCGTGTTAGCGACGAAAGAGCCAATTGATTGAAAAGAAGGAGGTGGGCCAAGTGTCCAAGACGGCGAGTAAGCTGCTCCAATGCGTGAAGACCGATTTTCACTACTCGAGTCGTCATGGTGTTGTTTGGTATTTTTCTCATGCGTCAGCTGATCTACAGGGAACAAGACATCTTTATGACACGAATAGCGACCATTAGGAGCCTTAGAAGAGCTGCGTGGTGAAAAGCCAGGTGGTGGACCATGTATGCGAGACGAAGCATGCTGGGCAGCAGTAGGGTGAGCCACGTCTCGTGTGATATTTTGAAGCAACGATTTTGAAAATGCGGAATTTCGTGCAAAACAGAAACCTGATGAAAAGCTATGTCTTTTAAGAAAAGAGCGTCAACTGTGGCGGCTGAGTGGAATTCTCTCCACATAATTGGTAATGAGGTAATCCTTATTGTAGCCGTTAAAACGGCCGATCATCTCTTCTTTGATCTTCTGCCACGATTCGTCATTGTCGAAGATGTGGGTAAAATAATATTTGAATGCCTCACCAGTCACGTAGCCGCTGAAGTTTTTAACCATCTCCCGTGCCGACCATGATGCACCGGTAGCGTTGAGTTCGAATAGGTCGAACGAGTCCTGTACAGGTACATCGTCCACTTCTCCGGTGTATTTTCTGATGGGAAGGTCAGTCGATGGTTTTGTCGTGATGCCGATAACTGCATGCGACTGAGATAACCTCTTCTGTGGTCGATATTCAGTTGAGGCGTACTGCCGGTGGCTTCGTGAATGATGTGAGGTTGTTGAGCGGTGGCCAGGTCTTCATCCCGCCGACTCGTGGGACGCTATGATGAATGTGAGACGTGGCCTGGCTCATACGCCATGTTTGTTCCATGGTCACTTCTTCCTCTGCCTCTACCAACCATCGCTTCATACGTCACAGACACAAACACACTCACACACACACACACACACACACACACATATATATATATATATATATATATATATATATATATATATATATATATATACTGGGAGTTTTATTTCAATGGGCTAGTTAGTCTTTGCGAAAGTATACATATGGCAAAGCGGGAGGGTTGTCAACATGGATAAATATATTTATTTCCCAGTAGTTTCGAAGGGTGTCCTCCCTTCGTTATGGGATGAGCTACACTCATCGCCTGAGCGTTTGTCATCCGCTGACGAAGGGAGAAACCCTACGGAAACTGTTGGGAAATAAATAGATTTATCCATGTTGTCAATGCTCCCGTTGTAATATATATATATATATATATGATTCCAAAAAGAAATTCTGTGGGTCCGGTGCAAATATAATTAAGAATAAAAGAGCACACTTACGAAAATTTGATAATTGTTTGCTCTACGTTTCGGCCGTGGCACGGCCTTCGTCAGGACGAAGGCCGTGCTGACGAAGGCCGTGCCACGGCCGAAACGTAGAGTAAACAATTATCAAATTTTCGTAAGTGTGCTCTTTTATATATATATATATATATATATATATATATATATATATATATTGCCACGTTTTATTCCTCATGCTTTGTTATCGCCCCAATACACTACACAATTCTTCGCGCAAACCGCGCCTGCAGTTTTCGAGAAGCTTTTCGAGACGCCCACTCCGCGAACTGTATTCTGGAACACTCGTCACCACCAGCGATAAAGCTAGAACATTCGATAGGAAAGAGTATAAATGCCGACGCACTTCACCGCTTGTGAGTAGTTGATCGACGGCCAATGCTCCTTCCCTGCTACCTGTGCAAGACTGATACTGTCATCGGACTTTCAGTTTACAGGGCACAGGTTTGCCCAATAAACAGTCAAATCCCAACATAAAGTCTTCTGGTATATATATATATATATATATATATATGAACATCCGCGGGAGGTTCAATCCTTCAATATAGCCCACTCATATTGTCCATCACACTAACAATGAGCGTTGTATAAACTCAATGGACTTAATGGACTTAGAAGGAATATTCTTGAACAAAGCATATACTGTGTTTAGACAAGCTATACTGCTTTCCCAAACCGTTGACGTGTCCGATGGCTTCATCGTTGGAGCAGTGGGTTGACCGAAGAACATAAAATTGAATAAAAGGGGCATTCCGAAAGGTATTTGGCTCTCCTTTCACTCTGAAACAACTGAAAATATAGATCGCATCAAGTACGGGGCTATTTGGCAAGTTGCTCTTCGTGTCGGGTCTGGTAATTTGGTTCCCATCGAAATGTGCACCCCCACCATCACTTAAGAAGAGAAAAGTCAACTGGCTGCCCTCGATGAGTTGTGGTGAGTCTGGTCACGCTTGCGCCGTTAAAACACCACAAAACTTCCTCGTCGAATTAAGGTACATCTTGACAGAAACCTTTGAGACATAAGTCATGAGTCTGTTGCTAGGCAAGTCCCGAATGGTGCACCTCCAGGATGTGGCGCTGATATTGGCTGGAGACTATAACGTTGATATATTTGTACGTGACACCATTGGCTTGTCACGTTTCTCGATGCCGAATTTTGACTTCACTGTCCAGTCGGACGTCACGCAGTCAACTATTAGATTCTGTGGTTTTCGCATTAGTGTCAAACTAACCACAATCGACCATGTTCACAACCATTTGTGTTATTTTTAAACCACCTAGGTTCACTTCGTACAAGAACCTAATGTGATGCAATTGCATTCATTGCTTCGACCTCGCACCGACACTGTGACTTTTTATTTTCTCATTTAGAACAGCTGAGGCATTTTAGAAAAGTGAAGGTAGTGCTCGCCTTATTTTAGGTTGCTCTAAAACATTGTGCCTTATCAGACACTATTCCATTGAACGAAAGTTTGAGTTTTATGGTGTAAAAGGATACCAAGTTCTTCAAATTGATCGGATTTGCAACACGATACAGAGATCATTGAACAGCAAGGGCAATGGCCTGTCATCGGTACACTGTAAATGAATCACATTGTGGCCTAACGACAATAATTGACAATGTACAAATGAGAGACTGTTTTCGATGGGAGGCATGGTTGCAGCGACATAACCATGAGGAAGTTGAGAAGTTCAGCCCCCCCGCTCCCGAATATTTCTGCACAACCCTTTCTCCCGCCAACTTACCACGTTTTTGTCGTCGCTTTGCACTGACATAGTTTAGAAACTCAGCACATCAAATGGAAGTGGCGCCAATGAGCATCGTGAACCTCCGCTGCAGGGCAGCAGCCTCTGACGGCTACAGGTCAGAGATATACTCCTTATTTTGCGAATCTTTCGCTACAACCTGGACAGAGTCCTCCCATGAAACACATCTCCCGCTTCAATATCAATATGCCTGAGGGTCCAGATGATGACTTTTTTGACATGTCTGAATCCTTTGCCACTATTACGTACATGGATGCTACCACGCCTTCTTCCAATAGCTCGAAAAAAACACGTCGATGTACCACCTAACAATTGCTGCCACGGATCGCAGAGGTCGCACATACCACCTAACTCTCTGCCAGCAGAAAACACACCTAAGCCAAACTTGACCATTGTATTAAAACAAAAAAACCCAGGTAATGTTATCACACGATTAAATCCACCTGCGTATAAAGCAGCCTTCGAAGAAGCAGCTCCAGATGAACCACTGCAAGTACGGCGAAATGAACGTACGAACCTTCTGTCTGTAGATACCCGTAATGCAGATGCCTCCGAACATGTACTGTAAATCTCAAGCATTGCATAAGTACTTGTACAAGCCTACAAACCACAACCAAGCAACTGCGCAGTAGGTGTCATCAAGAGAGTACGAGTGAATCTTGATAAAGCAGACATCGTCGCTGCCCTTCCTCAAAGAGCTCCCGTCAGGTCTGTAAGGTGGCTAAAAGCGTCAAAAAACGTCCGCATTGTGTTTGTCACGAAAAGCGCTCCTGAACACGTAATTTAGGCTATACCCGACACCGAGTGTACAAGTACATTGAGGCTCCAAGACAGTGCACCAAGTGTCAGCGTTTAGGCCATGTTGCTGGTGCTTGCAGGCTACAGGCACGGTATTCTCGCTGCGGTGGCCACCCTGATCGATCTGCATGTGAAAATGAGGAGCCACAGTATCCTAACTGCAAGAAAAAAACATGAATCTACGTCCACTCACTGCCCCATTTTGCACAAAGAGAAGCACATCCACAATTAGAAGGTGGAAAAGAGCATTGGGTACCGAATGGCAAAGGATACGGTTCATCATAAACAGAAACCTCGAAGTGGTGACCAAGCAATGATACCCACTGTAGACAAACTAACATCAGCACATCCGCCACGGGTCGACCACACAACTGAGTTCCCGTCTCTACCGGCCTGTCAATCAGATCCATCTCCTTTCACACGAAGTGCTCGAAAGCGTACGTCCGGCCAGTCGAGCAAGTTACGGGACCCAACTTCTTAGAGTGGATCACGCGAGTACAGCGCTCGATAAGACAATGGAAACATATAAGCATTGCAATCTGCACTTGTCGACGCTGTACGCCGCTTCCTCACTGCGATGTCCTCCCCGGTAGCTAAGTCTATATTGACACTGCTTGATTTTCTGTCTCCTGTTCTGGCACAATGGCGTTAACGGCCCAGCCATCTGGTGTGAAGAACATTAGAAAAAGGCAAACATAATTCAAGGGAATGCCTGCGGTCTGCCCCGTCGTCTATCTGACTTCAGCCAATTTGTATACAAGCACCGCTTTCCGATGATCGCCACCTCAGAGTCTCGAGTGCGCACCGGCATACGTCTTTCAGGATACACCATCACAGTCTCATCAACAGGAACAGATGTTAGTAGAGTTCTTTAGCTGTTTGAAACGTTTTAGCTTTCAATGTTCACTACGTATCAGCTGACACATACAATGAATATGCTGCAGTGACAGTGAAGATGGACACTTTGGTATTTATGGTTGTAAAGGAAAACTGTCGATCGGCGATGAAACCAGACCGAACGCCGTTCCTTGTTTCCAACTTTTAGATGCGGAAGCATCTTATACTCGCGCCTTGTAGTGCGCCGTCCGCGCCGTCCGCACCGCTTCTCGAACATTCGACAGCTGACGCGCGCGCATGCGCCGTCGCGCCGTCGCCCACTCTTCCACCATCTGTGCATCCCTTCCTCCTCTACACACCGCGCGCGCTTCACTCCTCCACCATCTGTGCACCCTTCCTCCTCTACACACCGCGTTCGACATCTACAATTCTCCTGATTCTCCAGTGGACGCGCATGTGGCGTCGCGCTTCGAGAACATTCAACAGCTGACAGTGCATGCGCCGTCGTGCTGTATATATACTCAAGGTCGGCGCTCGCTCGCTCAGTTGCCGCTCGTCGGTTGGTTTGTACGGCGCGTCGACGTCCAAGGTCGCGGTGAAATGAATTCCAACGAATCCACAAACACAATGATCGACGTCCCTTCGACCAGCGCCGCCCTTTCGCATACGTGTGTACGTGTTCACTCAGTTAACACCCCCTCCTACAACCACGTTAACCAATTTAGCCATCGACCCAAGTAAGTCGCAATATAACACCCCATTTCACAACCACGTTAACCAATTTAGCCATCGACCCAAGTAAGTCGCACTTTAACACCCCGTTAACCAATTATATGCTCCGCATCCTCCTCAGTGTTCCCCCGAGGGAAGCTGCGGGCAATTTTTTTTTTCTTCTCTTCAACATACTCCCGCCCCCCAGAAGCGTTGCTCAATGCCAGCCTGTACAATTTCTGTACTGGTTTTCTGAAACAATTCCCGTCTTGAGCTTTCACTCGACAAGCTCGTATTATACCATTTTGTCCAGGGTAAACGTCAGTGATTCGCCCAAAGGGCTTAACACCTCTGGAATCGCCAGGCTCTTCGATTATCACCACGTCATTTACTCAAAGGCAGCTGCTGGGATGAGCAGGGTATAGGTGAAGTGCCCATAGTTTTAATAAATACTCTTTTTTCCATCGCATTCACATATGATCTATTAACTTCTGTCGGTATCTCAACTTCTTGCTGACGTCTCTTCGATTAGCTTGAGCACTGATGGCATCATAGTCATTGTTGCTCTGATCCGAAGGCGCTAACAATGAACGTGCAACAAGAAAATAATACTTCAAGCTGAAGAATACTTTAGCTGGAAGCCTTCGCGAACGACATTGAAGAACTGCAGCATGGACATACTCACCCAAGCTGCTCAATATGTTGTGTAGCACGGAAGCCATGCTGGTGCTGCCGCTTCGAGTCCTGTGTGCACGGTCATCAAGCAGTCGGTTATAAAAGGCTTGCACTGCTCCTGACTTTCTAGCTATATAGGTGTATAGATGAGCAGCTCCTTTAACTCCGCAACAGATGTAGCAGCTGCCTCGCTTGGCTCAAAGTAATTGGCAGCAGACCCGTTTTCTCTCAGTGCATGACTGCGCTTTGCATGTGTGTAGGCCAAAATGACGTCGTACGGTAGGGCTTTCTGTAAATGTTAATCAGCATTGCAGAAAAGCTAAAGGTAGGAACATTTGGCGCGGTTAGACAACAGATATTCAGTTGCACAGCATCAGAAAGTCGCCTAAGGCTGCGGACGTTGCTTCCCGACGTTATGTGCGGTAAATTGCGAAGCGCTGATAGGTGGCGTTGCTCGATCCGTTTTCGATCTCCGAAGCCTTCCTTCGATAACTCGATGGCGTCTGCAAAAAAGGCTTCAGAAGTATGAAAAACACATATCGCCGCTGCCACTTCACCCACAAAATAATGACGTAGATAGAAGAAGTTCGTTGTTGTTGAGAAAGTATTGTTCAGGTAGACTGTTTGCTCAAACTGCTCCCAGAAAGCCGAACATTCATGTATATCACCTCGAAACGTTGGCATGCCAAGATTCGGCAGCCTTCTGCCAAGTGCGGTCGGTACGTCAGAAGGTGACGGGCTTGCATTCTGGGGAGCAGCCACTGTTGTACTGTCTCGATGCCTCAAACCGTCTATCTTGCAGCGACTCTCAGCGAGCATGCTTATAGCTTTGCCGTTATACTCTGCTGCCGCGACATACTCAGTTTCGAGCTGCTCGTCCGCTAGGTACTCCTCGAGCGCATCACTGATCTTCGAGAGCTCGTTGTTGCTCGCTGACAAACGGTCATAAATATCTGTAAGCTTGGGCTTGTCCGCGGTAAGGTCAATTAGCAGTGACCTTGCTTCTTGCACGAGCTTGGTGATCTTGGCTCGTTGAGCGGAGCGCTTGGTCTTGAAGCGATCCATCGGATCTGGTGTTGAAGTCTAGTCCTGGTCGACGCAGATCAGGAACTATCCGTTGCAGTCACCCGACCTGCGAAACGACGCGGTCGAGTAGAAGGTCTCCTCGAGTCGTGCAATGAAGGAGACATGTCCGCACGAGGGGTTTCGGTAACACGATGTGAAGGATTACTGTCGATTGGCGATGAAACCAGACCGAACGTCGTTCCTTGTTTCCAACTTCTTCTTTTTCTACTCTTCCAACAATGGTTATTGCAGCATACATACCACCTCGAGCCACATTTGATGTGGACAGATTGCAGGACCTTATAGATCAAACACACAGACCTCACATACTAGCTGGGGACTTCAACACACATCACCTAGCCTGGGGCAGCAGGAGGACTTCAGTGCGCGGTAGATGCCTTTTCGGGATTGTTCATCAAAACAACCTGGTGAGTAATGATGATGGGCAGCCAACCTTCTTTGAGAACGACCAATGAAACGCCCTGGACGCTACTATGATCACCACCTGCCTTATGTCTATGGCAACCTGGTTTGCCAAAATTGAGTCATAGGAGTGACCACGTGCCCACCTACACCTCTTTGGGCTCTCCATTGCTAAACAAATAGCGAAGGAGTATTCGGTGCACTGACTGTAAGGCATATAAAGTTGCAGTCGAGGACGCAGAGCCATCTGAAATAACGTATGAGGAACTCGTGGCTGCTCTGAATCGAGCAAACCAAAGTAGCACCAAACATCTAGAACCACCTCAAACTGGTCGACGTGGAGTATGAGAGGCTGCGGGCCGTTTGTCGCCGATTTGAAAGACGTGCGCACAAAACATTGTCTGCAGATGATATTTATGATGCCAGGTGAATAAAAAAGCGAATTAAATGCCACCTTGACAAGCTTGATAAGAGGCAATCGCGGCTCTGCTGTTCAAAACTAAACCCAAGAAAGCCGCTATCAAGTATATGGAGTATTATTCGTAGCCTGAAAACCCCACCGACCCAACTGCATTCATTCAGCTCAGTTGTTTTGTCTCGTAACAGCAGCGAGTTTGACACAGGGAAGGCTTTCTGCTCTAAGATGACTGCAGCGGCTCTAGCAACGTTACCTCGTTCATCACGACCACTTTCATTGCCTCCAAGCACCATTGAGGTAGATGAACCTTTTACTATCATAGAACTTCTTGGTGGTTTGGCACTGATGAACAACGCCTCATCTGTTTGAATCTGAATGCGTCGGCCACGCTGAGTTAACCCAATTAGGCAACAAGGCAAAGGTGCTTCTACTTGTCTTATTCATTGCCAGCTGAGAGAGTAGCCGTCTTCAACCTTCCCGAAAACGAGCCCATGTTATTCCAATTCTAAAGCCAGGCAAGCCTCCCGACGAAACTCAATTCCCATTGCCCCGTTGCTCTTCTCAGCTGCGTAGGAAAGCTATTGGAGAAGATGGTGTAGATACGCCTGGAGTGGATACTTATGAACAAAATGCGTGCTTTCAACAAATTTCTGAATTTAGAAAAGGACGCAGCAGCATTGACAATGTAATCATTCTCATCAACTGCGTAAAGTTGAACGACGCAGCTAGCAACATCATTATCAGTGTATTCCTCGACATCAAACGAGCGTTGGAGACGGTGACTCATGAGTTAATCCTGCATGCCCTGAGGTCATTAGTTATAGGAGGTCGTATGTACCGCTAGATCTTGGACTACCTCAGAGACAGGACAGTCTACATGTACGCAAAAAACGGTCACACAACTCCACACACAGTGCATCTAGGAGGTCCCCAGGGCACTATCCTTATTCCAATCTTATTCAACATCTCTCTCATCGGACTAGAGAAGTACAACCCAGCATCGGTAGAAATCTCTCCTTTACGCCGATGACATTTTTAGATGGTGCAGTGGTCGCAACAGGCGTGCTCTACTAGCAAGATTGCAAAAAGCTCTCAGCTCCATCGAAAAATTCCTTGCTCAAACGAGGTCTAACGATGTCGCCAGAAAAGTGTGCCGCTATTGCTTTTACGAGGCGTGATGTCTCACGCTACACATTAAACAAAGCTCATTTTCTCATTCGGTACGTGACAAGTCATAAGTTTTTGGGAGTGATAATCGACCGGCTAATGACGTGGACTCCCCGAATTTGGTTAATTAAGGTAAATGTTGCGCCATACGCGAGCCTCTTTCACTTACTAACAGGCAATGCCAGTGGCTGTACCATTATTGCTATGTTACAAGTGTATACCGCTCTCTGCAAAGGTATTCTACATTACAAAATTCTCGCGATGCATGGAATTTTTCGAACGAACATACAGGCACTGACTAAAGTCCAGACACAAGCCCTGAGGGTGTGCCTTAGCCTACCAAACAAAACCAAACAAAATTGGAACCATGGCTGAAAGTAGGCGCCTTTCAGCTCCTGTTGTTCTGCAAAATGAGTTTCTTCGAGTCCACTTGCGTTATGAAACCAGAGCGCCTGATCATCTTCTTGCTTCAGACAGTAGCTCTGTGCGAAGGCTCCTCCCGCTACACTATCAGACAGCATCAATTCATGCAGAACCGTCGTGAAAATTTTCTTCGTGGACCATAGTCACCTTTTTGCCTTGGTTCAATAGCATAAGACGCACACCCAAACCAGCCCTCACACACTTCACGCTAGAGCATTTAGAAAACTGCTGTAAAGCCCACTGTCAAATTAAATTTAAACTGCCGGCTCCGTTACGTCTACATCACCTACATGCTATAAGCGTCTGGATTCCACCTGTCAATGTTACCATCTCTGCCACTCTCAGTCACTGCACCTCATCTACAGCCACTGAACAGGCTGCACAGTGAGCTGCCAGAAATTACATCATTGATCAGACACCATTGATCCAACACCTGCCCACTGCGGAATACAAGGCAACGTCCGGGCTGATGGCACCACCATAGCAGGACCAGACACATCAACGGAAATTGTCGAGATACCTTTCTCGAGGCAAGATGCAGCAACGCTGGTGTTCGCCACATGTCTGGCGCCTCCAGCGATCCCTCTTGACAAACCCTAGCCAACAGTATGAACCTCTGTACAAGAGTGATCTTTCCTGCGATTTCAGAATGCCGCAAAATCTCAACATTCAAGAAGGAACGTGTTTACACTACATCCGAAAAAACGTAGCTTATACAAACTACTTCAGGAACAAAATTGGACTGTCCGACTCAGCATTTTGTGCCTATTGTAACCTCGTTTCAGACATCAAACATGTCTTCTGTGAGTGTACGAAATACGCACCAGAGAGACAGTCTCTGAAAATTGGCTTAAAAATGCAACAGGACACGAAATTGGAGTTAAAAAAACATTCTAGGCCCATGGCTGAACACCTCCTGTGCGATAGATTCTACAAAAGCGCTACTGACATTCTTACGGGCCACAGGCTTGTACGAAACGTTGTACATTGTGCAGTGCGTGTGAGATACTTTATGTGTTATGTGACTGTTATGCGTGTATGTAACTATATGTGTTGTGTGTTTATCTCTATATATCGCTGTCATCACCCGGCAACTTGAGTAGCCTATCAGGGGAAAAACCAGGCAAACCTCTACAGCTTCCCAATAAAATAATTCTCTCATCTCTCTCTCTCTTACAAACTCAGTGGCGGCACTATCACAATAATATTGCTGGGCGCTTTTACAGTGATTAATGTCTGCATACGAAAAATGTACGTGTCGCGGTGTTTGACAAGGCTCTGGCACTCTGTGAAATTTTGGGCAGGAATCTCAGCAGCGAGTGTTTTAGATTGGCTTGGCAATGGCATTATTGCTGCATCGTTGGGGATAATAAACCCAGTGGGACAGATTTCGCCGGAGCCGATCTCTACGATAATTTTCAAAAGGTCGAGGTTTGTTTTAATGCTAGAGGCCAAGCACAGTTCTAAGGTCTGATAAGCTACGTTCAAGCATATTAGCGAGACTCTTCGTACGTGTGCTCAGATTTACTCACATTTGAGACTAACGTTTTCATTGAGCCTTCGCAGTTTCTGCTAATATCTAAACACACACTCACGCGCGAACACAGAAAAACACACGCGCGCGGCCGAATACGCGGCTCATCCTACCGAGCTTAGCTTATAACGAAGTGCATAAAGTATTGGTACATATCTTTACTATGTCTTAAGGCTAAAGGCAATACAAAGTGTTGTTTAATGACGAAGGTGCAACACAGTCAAAGGTGCGGGCCAATCACAACATTGAATTGCCTACTATAATACTCATCATGTAATCTAAGCTGATAAATAACAAGGTGATGATCATAAACCAAATCTATCATATTGAGAAACTCAGTGCGAGCAGCTGTAGTGAGCACAAGCTGTCTTGTTCAGCAGTGTGGCAAACAACCAAACAATAGGGAATGTAAACTGAAAAAATATACAGCAAATATATATATATATATATATATATATATATATATATATATATATGTGTGTGTGTGTGTGTGTGTCTATACGGTATGATACGGGCCATTGTTTGGGGACAAAAGTAGAGAAACTTGGTTGGTTCGGCTTATGTTCGCCATCATCACTGGTCATTGCCTGATCTCACCTGTGTATAAACATATTTAAACTCAATTTGACCGTAACAGTTTTGTGGTGGAGGTGCTAGGTACCTCCCTAAGCAACACGGTTCTGCAACAACCTGAGGTACGCCAGAGCCACCGCATTGCTGGGCTACCCCCGTTACCGCTGGCGGTCGAGATGTTTCAGAGTGAAGACAGAACCCTGAATCCCGCTGCTGACAGTACTGCACCACCAGCTCCAGGAAAATCTTTACTCCCAAGCTCAGCAATGGCTGGTTCTTGGCGGCGTGAGGATCTGATAGAGCCCCGTGCTTTCGGGAGCAAGTGTGGCGAGAACGTGGACGAATGTCTGAAACATTACGCTTGGGTGAATAACCACTACTTTTGGAACGCGGCAGCTCAGTTGACTATCGTGGTGTTCTTCCTAAAGGGCGAGGTGCTTACATAGTATGAGGACCATGAGGATTCCCTCGCAACATGGGTCCCTTCGTGTCCGAAATCAAGGAAAGACACCATAGCAAAGAAGAAGCAAGCTGAACAAACGCTGCGTCAGAGAGCCCAGGTCCTAGGTGAAACGTGCACTATGTATATCGCGGCGAATCTGAATCTATGCACCCCGTTACCCTTGCATGTCTGAGGAGGACAAAGTCGGCCACCTGTTAAAAGTGATCGCAGCAGACGATTATAAATTTCTCATTGGCAAAGACAGCATTGGTGCAGTAGCCGATGTCATACGGCAGTGTCGCACTTAAGAGACACTCAAAATGAGGCGCATTGCTTTTAAATTTGATTGTTTACCAAATGTGGCCACGGTAGTTATGTCGACAACTACGCGCCTTCTAATCTCACATCTATCATACGTGAGAATGTGCGTAAAGAACTCAGTCTACACACTTGCGTGACGCTTTGCAAAGCTACAGCGCTTGCCGGTTCCCGACCAGCATCAGCATCCTGCTTCCATTGCCGCCAAGGCGTACAAATACATTTCTGGCACACCACCGAGGCCGCAGCGCCGTCACTGCCAAGACAGCAGGTACTAGTGCCGCTTCAGTTATTCTCGACAGCTGGCTGCCGCCTATAAAAAACCAAACGAACACGCACCTGTGTCACCACGCCCTCGCGGTCATCTGCAAAATGCATGTCGCCAACCTCCTTTGTGGTACAGCTGTAGTGGTCCAGCTGTAGTGCGCACAGAAAGATGAAATCAAGATACGAGTCATCGTCAACACTTCCTCGCGATGGCCTTAAGAATGGCGTTTTCTGGTAATCCACGTATCCCAATAGTACCTTACGGCAGCAGAACCAGCGTGGCACCTGCCGCGTGGAGCGCCGAAGGAGGTGAGGCCACAAAACAAGATTCATCGAATGTACCTCCGCTAGTTACGATGGACAAAAATAGTATATGTGTGTCAACAAACAAACTGTGTGCAAAGACTTTAGTTAATACTGGTGCCACAATGCCTGTAATGTTTGTTCATAGATAGCTTAAGCTGCGAAGGTATATTTTCCTACCAGAATTTCAGTAGATTTCGTGGCGTGTGCGTAGACAAAGCTCAACCCGCAGGAGTATAAGCTCTCAACGTGTTGTTGGCGGCAAATGCGTTCTCAACTGGGTTTATGATTCTGAAGTTGTGTACACATGATTTTATTCTCGGCATTGACTTCCTACAAGAGTGTGGCGCTTTCGTCGACTGTGGTTCGAAGGAAGTTTTTGTTAGTGCTGGTGATGCCCTACCCGCTTTAGTTGAGTAGCCGCCTCCTCCAGAAGACTTACTGATTGTTTATGAAGAGCTGACATTACCACCATGGTCTATGAATCGAGCAGCTGTATCCGCTCCTACAGCTGTAGTATCAGACTTTTATGCCGTCGTTCAACTTGTCATGGTTCAGTGGGAAAGATTATTTGCATTCGATAATTTGTTTACTAATAGTGGTGTCTTTTTGTGGGCACATAGCTCTTCGCCTACGCCGGTTATCATTTCTCGAGAAATAAAGCTCGCACTGTTTCAAGGTGTATGGAAAATTACATTCTTCCCATCAACGACGAGAAAAGTAAAAAACACGTGGGCACCTCTAAACACAGTACTTTCCACGAGTCGCACATTTTGAGCATGGTTAGCAAGACGCTACAGTCACATGAATAACAAGAATCGGTCCAACTTTTACAAAGACATGGGTCAGTGTTTGGCTTCAACGAAAACGATAAGCGACCGTGTTTACCATGCTCTCAAGCGCAGCATACTATTGATGCAGGCTTTGCCCATCCGGTTCGGCAAAAGCCTCACAGGGTGTCGTCATCCGAGCAGAAAGTTGTAGCTGAACAAGTTCAGGACATGTTGTGGAGGGCGTTATTGAAGAGTGGGGCAGCCCGTGAGCAGGACCTGTGATTTTGCTTCACAAAAAAGACGGTTCATGGAGGATTTGCGTTGATTATAGACAATTTAACGCCTTGACTAAAAAGGATGTATATCCTCTGGCCGGGTCGACGACATAATTGACTGTCTGAATTCCGCTTCCTACTTTCTTCACTCGACCTACAATCTGGATATTTTCAGATCCCCACGCACCCTACCGGCAGAAAACGCATTTGTTACACCCGATATACTATATTAGTCGAATGTGATACCATGTGGGCTATGCAAAGCTCTCCGACTTTAGAAAGGTTTGAGGACTTGATTCTTGGCCGACTAAAATGAGAGATCTGTTTGTGCTATCTGGACAACGTTGTCATTCTCGGGCGCACATTCGAAGGAAATAGCGTTCATTTAGGGCTTGTTCTGGACTGCATGAACAAGGCTCGATTCAGTGAGTGGCAAGCCTTGTCCTTGGCCATTTGTTAGACAAAGATGGGGTCAGGCCTCACCACCAGAAAATCGAAGTGGTCACCGCCTTTGAGCCACCCACGTCTGTAAAAGAACGTTGCAGCTTTCTCGGCTTTTTTTCTTGTTTTCCACGTTTCGTGCCAAAATTTGCAGATTATTTGTATCCATTGAGCAGCCTCCTGCAAAAAGACAGTGCTTTTTAGTGGACATCTGAATGTGACGCTGCATTTTGTCAACTCAAGTTTCTGCTCACATCGGAACCAACTCTCCGTCATTTTGATCAATCTGCTATTACAGAAGTACCCAGTGATGCAAGAGTTATTGGCATCGGAGGCGTTCTTGTTCAGCATCATAATGACAGAGAGTATATTGTTCTCTAAATGAAATGCTTGGCCATTGTATTTGCTATTTAGAAGTTTTGTTACTACCTGTATGCACGTCCATTCACTATTGTAGCAGGCCATCATTCCCTGTGCTGGCTCGTTACTCTCCGAGACCCTTCTGGCCGCCTTGCGCAATGAGCTCTACGCCTCCAGGATTTTTACTTTAATGCTTCATACTAAAGTGGACGGCATCATACCGATGCCGATTGTCTTTCTCGCCTTCCATTGTCTACCAGTGAAGATAATACAGACACGTTCGACATCTGCTTTGCTACTGTTTCACGAGCGTAGTCGGACATCACCACGTTCCAGCGAAACAGCGCAATTACTTGACTTGACACTCTGTCTGTGCCCGAAGCCCCAAAGGCAGTGGTCGCTTTGGTCTTGGCGATAAGCTGTTGTACAAGATCACTTCCTCGTCGAAAGGTGTGCGATTTTTCTAGTGGTTTTTCAAAGTCGGTGGTACTACGTCTTCCATGCTCTGCAGGATGATTCGATGAAAGGTTATTTTGTGTCCTTCCGCACTTTACATGGAACAAAAGAGCACTTGTAATGACCTAAAATGTGACAATGTACGAAGCAATACGCCTCACGTTGCAACAAATGCCAGCGCCACAAACATCCTACAAGAAGTCTGAATGGCTTTCCTCAACCTATAACGCTTCCCACAACACCTTTCGAACCAATTGGTATCGACCTGCTAGGAAAGATTCTGTGGCCTTGCAACAACAACCACTGGACCATAGTCTGCGTTGATCACCTCACCAGATATGCGGAAAGCACTGTGATACCATCTTCCGCAGCGAATTTTGTCGCCTCTTTCCTGCTACGGTACTTCGCCATGATTCACCTCGCGTCATTAATAGCCATTAAGGTTGCCAATTCGTCGCCGACAATGTAGAAGAATTGCTCCTCGCACTTTGCAGTTTCGCCAATCAACGCCACCTTATTCCCAGACGAATGGCTTTTAAGAATACACAAACCCAACGCCTACTAATAAGCTGGCTATGTATGTATGCTGGAATTAGAGGAACTGGAATGACATTTGGCCATTCATCACCTATGCTTATATTACAGCGAAGTGTGAAACGCTCGACATTCGCGCAGCTGCCTGGATACAATACTTCCTTTTGTGTTCCATACGAACAATTCAGTTGCTTGAGCACTGTGCCGAGCTGAAGCTGGCCAAATTGCTCATATTCGCACACTGTCATCTCAAGACCACTTTGAGCATGGGTATGATGAATGCCATGACACAGTTTGTTTCTAAAAATAAGACCTTATGGGGTTCTGGACCTCCCAGCGGAAACGTAACTTATGAAAGAAATTTTAATGCACTATGTCGGCCCATTCGTTACCGTAAATGACTTGAGTGACGTGACTTACGTAGTGGCATGCTTGACGTAAGCTGGTTGTCGGTCAAGCCAAACGCACTTGGCGAATTTATCTCTTCTCAAGCAATTCCGTTCCGCACTCTGCCAGTGATTCGACTCGCCCAGCGGCCTTCGTCTGTGACCCGGGGATCGATACGGTATGAGCCGGGTCATAATATGGGAGCAGAAATAGAGAAAGAGCAAGTTAGTGGTTTGGCCGATATTCGCGGTAAATAAATATAGTTACACTCTATATACCCGTAACAATATATATATATATATATATATATATATCGAAACTTGAACTTGGCGATATTTAATGCTAGAACCTTATCTAGCTGGCAACTCTAGCTATACTATTTGAGGAGCTAGAGAACATTATATGGGATGTTATAGAGCTCAGTGACGTTAGGAGTACAGATGAGGACTAAACAGTGCTAAAAACTGGCACGTTCTTTGCTCTCGGGGCTTGGCTGACAGAAGAAAACTGAGAAAGGTGTTCTTTATCAACAGAAACATAGCCGGCAACATAAAGGAATACTAGCAAATTATTGAAAGGCTGATAGGTATTACAATTAAACTCAATAAGAGATACAAGACGAAGGTGGTGCAGGCTTATGCGCCTACGTCCTGCTATGATGCCGCGTCAGTTTAAAGCTTTTAAGAAGACGTGAAATCGACATTGAGTAAAGTAAAAACACCGTATACTATACTGATGGGAGACTTCAATAAAAAGTAGAAAAGAAACAGTGTGAGACCAGCCAGTAGGGGATTATGGCATCGGTACTAGAAATGCCAGAAAGAAGCTACTGGTGAAATTCGCATAAAGCAATAATTAACGGATTTTGAATAACTTCTACCGTACGCGAGGGAACCGTATGTGAACATAGAGGCGACCTAATGGCGAAAATATGAACGAAATAGTTTTACACTGATTGCATACCCAGGCATTGGTGCAGGATGTGGAAGTGCTTCGCTCGGTACGAAACAATGACAATATAATGGTATGGTCAGAAATTCACCTAGATGTGAAGCAGGAACGACCCAAACTGATATGAAAGAAGTCAACCAATGAGCTAGCACTGAGAGGGAAAGTACAGAAATTCAGAGTCTCACTTCAAAATAGGTACTCGGCTCTTATTGAGGAATAAAGTCTTAGCGTTCACGCGATAAATAATAACGTGACGAGTGCCATTACGGAGTGTGCAGTGTAAGTCAGAGGTACAGTAGTTGGACAGGACACTGGCAAGCTGCCCCAAGAAACAAAAAATCTCTTTAAGAAGCATCTAAGCATAAAAGCATTCAGTAAAACACACAAAATAAAGTTTGTGTAGCTTTCGAAGTTTATTAGTAAGTGTAGGGTATCTGATGTAAGAAGGTATAACAAAAAGAGAATTGAATACGCTCTAAATAACGGAGAAAGCGTCAAAGCAGTGAAGAGATAACTTGGGATAGGCTAAAACCAGATGTGTGCACTAAGGGATGAGGAAGGCAATGTAACTACCAATATGGATGGATTAGTAAAATTAGCGGAGGAGTTTTACAGAGATTTGTACTGTAGCCAGCACAATCACGACCTTACTATAAAGAACTAGCAGTAACCAAGATGACACTCCAGCAGTATTGATAGAAATCAGAAAAGTTTTTGAGAGCACGTCAAGAGGCAAAGCTGCTTGCGAGGACCAGATAACATCAGATCTGCTGAAAGATGGAGCACAGATTGTGTTGGAAAAACTGTTGACCCTGTTTACGAGGTGTCTTCTGACTGGAGAAATTTCAGAATCTTTGAAGAATGCTGACATTATCCTATAACATAGGATGTTCTCCATAGGTTGTTCTCCATAGTATACCAGCTATTTACCAAGATAATTGTTAGCAGAGTTAAGGCATTAGTATTCTATCAACCAAATGAACAAGCAAGATTTCGAACAGGCTACACAACAATCGAACACATTCATACTGATACAACTCATCATTAACATAAACTAATGCACCATAACGGCGACGAAGATGACGATTGAAAAAAAGCTCATGTTGTTGGCACTCCACCATCTTCGTTCAAGGACACTGTGTACTCCATGTACAATGTGTATATATAGTTCTACCCTCTGCCTGCTCTCACCCCGTGACATTTTGGTGGAGGTGCTGGGTAACAAGATGGAGTTGTGTAGTGGAAGACGCCTGGTTTCTTCCACGATGGCACAAGAGGGTCCGACTCCAGCTCCCGCAGCGGCCACCGCAACAACGACAGTTTTTCTGCCCAAACTAAAAGACCCTGGCACGTGCTGCACGACCATCAATGTCGACATACATGAATGGTTTCCACTGTTACGAGCGAACAATCAGGACTTATCACTGGGACGAAACGCTCATGCTGGCGAACTTCCTAGTTTATCTAAAGGGGACAGCCAAAGTGTGTTTTGAGAACCACGAAACGGAAATTGGCAGCTGGGACGCGTGCAAAGAAAAGATGCGTGAACTGTTCGGCAAATCAATTGGCAGGAAGACAGCGGCCAAGAAGGCAACTGGCATCTCGCACTCAAACATCATCGGAGTCGTACCTGTCTTACATAAAGGACTGCGCTTACCCTTCGCCGCAAAGCAGATGATGGCATGGAGGAGTCCGAGATGATAGCGCACATATTAAAAGGCATTGCCGATGACGCGTTCAATTGGCTAATTTTGCAAGGACTGTAACACAGTAGATGCCATTATCCGAGAGTGCCAGCGTTTTCAGGCCACCAAAACCCGACTGTATTTACCATGAGTTCGCTCGACTTCCCAACACTGCACCAACATGGTTATGTGAAGACATGACTGTACCACCGACACCGCTGAGTGCAGAACACTTCACGAAGATCATTCGTCGAGAACTTGAAGCTATGTCTCCCACTTCAACTTTCTCTCGTGCATGTGAGTGCAGCTCCCAAATTGTGCCTTTAGTGCATGTCATCGTTCGCCAAGAGCTTTCAAACGTCGACCTGCAATATGTGTGCACCACCACCCCCTCCCGATCGATTGACCATCGTCCGCCAGTTTCCTACGACCAAGGTCAGAGGCTTCCAGCGCGCTCTCGCAATTCCGCTGCGTGGAGGACTGCTGATGATCGGCTTATTTGCTTTAAGTGCTATTGTGTCACGCGACCCGATTTTGCAAAGCAGGTAGTATTGGCGCCAGCCTTCGTATGGCTGCAACCATCACGCAGAGGGAGATGATGGCCCTTCGGAACTCGCCACGAGTCACCTCGGCATGCCGGGGGTGTCGGTTCGTCGATGGTGCAGGGTCGCTCACTATCTCCTTTCCGCGACCAGTCGCGCTCAGCGCTGTCTCGTCGCCCATCGTCGCGCTTACCCCAATTTCGCCGTCCTCCTTCGCCTACTGCACATTTGGATCGAAATAACTAGACGTTGCAGCTCCCAGAGGTGATGCTGTATCAAAGATTCGCCAGCCTAATCCTCTGATTATGCCGGCACGACGCAACCTATTAGATGATAATGCAGACGATGCATTTGCTGTTGCCCTTTTAGACACAGGGTCTCACGTATCAGTGATGAATTCGGAGCTTCGCCGCCGCTCTAACAAGATTTTAACACCGCCCACAAGGCCGGTCATCCAAATCGCTGACATCGGAACTTTTTTGTGCTTGGGATTTTCTCCACACGTGTTAGTGTTGCTGACCGCTCCACAACTGTGCTTTTTTCTGTGCTGGAGAAGTGCTTCATGAACTCATTCTGGATATAGATTTTCTAGACGCCCACTCCGCCCTTGTTGACTGTGGAATAGGCTTGCTTCAGTTTGACCTACCTTATTGCTATGACACTCACACTACACCTCGATCGCGTTTCTGTTCTGTCGAGTACGTTCGCCTAGCACCCCAAGGCGTTACCTTTGCAACCATGAGGTATTTTTATCTGGTACGCGATGGCGAATATGTGCTGGCATCAAATTTGGACGTGTTATTAGACAGAAATGTGGCTCATCTTCATATTCTGTAGACAATTACGAATATTGTGGCGTAATTACCGATACTCAACTTCAGCTGGTACGCTCGAGTTTTTTCAGATGACATTTCTCTAGCCAACGTCTCTTCCATCAGTGAACATTCTGTTTCTGCCGTCATTGCTGACGCTTCTTTGCCCGATACTGCATCCTCTTCACAAAGCTCCACTGATGCCGACTTTGACAAGATGATCACGTCAGACCTCATTCCAGCACAGGAAGCCGATCTCCGGCATATCTTGGCATCCTTCAGAGACATCTTGGGCGACAGCCCTTTAGGTCAGACGTCGGTTGTTACTCCCACGATCAACACTGGAGAGGCCAGCTCAATCCGACGACATTCTTATCACGTGTCACAAGCAGAGCGACTAGCCATCAAACGTGAAGTTAATAAAATGCTCTCCAAAACGTCAATGAACCGTCTTGTAAATGGGCGTCACCAGTCGTTATAGTAAAAAATAAGGAGTGCATCTGGCGCTTACTCGTTGCCTACTGTCGCCTAAACAAGGTCACGCGCAAGGACGTCTACCCAATTCCACGGATTGACGATGCCCTCAACTGCCTGCACGGGTCTGCCTACTTCTCCTCTGTCGATCTGCGTTCTTGATAATGCAAATTTCCATCAATGAAATAAACCGTCAATAGACTGCATTTGTCACACCAGATAGACTTTTTCAGTTTAAGGTGCTGACCTTTGCCTTATGCAGTGCTTCCGCTACATGTGAGAGAATGACAGACTCCCTGCTACGGGTTTAAAAATGGTCAACGTGCCTCTGTTATCTTGATGACGTCATTGTATTCTCACTGTCATTCGAAAGTCACCTTAGCCACCAGTCAGCTGATCTGGAAGTTTTCAGAAGGCAGGCTTACAGCTCGACTCTTCTAAATGCCGTTTCAGCCAACAAACAATAACTGTGCTGGGCTATCTTGTCAGTTCTAGAAGCGTGCAACCCGATCCAGACAGACCTTGCGTCGTCAAAGATTTCACCACATCACGTTCCACGAAAAATGTACGGAGCTTTGGTGGCCTCTGTTTCTATTTCCAAAGTTTTGTCCACAACTTCGCCGACATTGCCCATCCTTTGAACTAGCTACTGAAGAAGGACACGCCGTTTTCTTGGGGTCCCCAACAAGCCAATTCGTTTCGCCGACTTACTGTGTTTCTCACTTCCCAGCCCACCTTACGCCATTTCAATCCTTCAGTGCTCGCTGAAGTTCGCACCGACGCCAACAAACACGGTATTGGCACTGTCCTCGCACATAGGTAACAGGGTCAAAATCGTGTAATCGTCTACGCAAGTCGCCTCCTCTCACTATTCGAGTGCAAGTTTTCCGTCACTGAGCGCGACTGCCTCTTGTATGGGCAGTTGGAAAATCCTGACCGTACTTGTTCGCCAACCACTTTTCGGCCATCACGGATCACCACGCCCTGTGCTGGTTGTCCTCTGTCAAAGGTCATTCTGTACGCCTGGGTCGTTATGCTTTAAAGCTAAAGGAATATAGCTTTGACGTGACCTACAGGTTTGGCCGAATGCACCAGGATGACGACTGTCTATCTCGTCATCCCGTCGATCCCCCTAACCTGTCAGCGTACGATTTTGATGCCTGTGTCTTCGCCATTTTTAATTTCACGGAGATACGTAGGGAACAACTCAGTGACGCTAGTTTGTGGTCTATCATACGCCGTCTAGCTCCTGACACCTCGGATCCTTCCCTTCGCCTGTTCATGCTTCATGAAGGAATTATCTATCGGCGGAACACAAGCACCGAAGGCCGAGAACTACTTCTGGTAGTTCCTGCAACGCTCCGTTTTACTGTGCTCGAACAACTTCGTAATGCCCCGACAGCTGGACATCTCGGAGAAGCCCGCGCGTATGACCACGTACGGCGTCGATTCTTCTGGCCCAGCCTTTACCGCTCTGTGTGCCGATATGTTGCATCATGTGAGTCTTGCCAGCGCTGCAAGCATCCTTCATTGGCACTACCTTGCCCACTTCAGCCTATCGACATTACAACAGACCCAGTTTGCCGCATTGGCCTTGAACTGACTGGACCATTTTTAACGTCTCTGAGTGGGAATAAGTTGGTAGCGGTGGCTACAGACTACGTGACACGCTTTGCCATCACGCGAGCCCTACCAACAAGCTGTGCTACTGATGACTCGGACTTTCACCTTCATGGCATTATTCTCCACCAAGGAGTGCCGCGCCAACTGCTGATCGACCATGGTTGTTCATTTCTCTCCAAGGTTGTGGACGACATTCCTCACTCTTGTTCCACACGTCATATTCTCACCACTGCCTACCACCCACAAACAAATGGACTCACTGAGCACCTTAACCGAACACTGACGACAATGTATATCTCTGCAGATCATCATGATTCGGATGCCACAATGCCTTACGTGACGTTCACCTATAACTCGTCATGACATGACACCACTAGCTTTTCTCTCTCCAATCTCTTGGACGGCTGTCACCCCACTTTGCCTTTTCACACTCTTCTGCCGTCACATACTGACAATCCTACAAAGTACTCTGGCGATGCAACAACTCGGGCTCGAGTGGCCCACCAAATTGCCCGGGACTGCCTTTCTGCCTTACATCCATGTCAAAAGGACCACTATGACAGCCGTCGCATAGCTGTGTCTTACTACCCAGAATCGTAATTCATGATCTTCACTCCCTCTCATCACGTTGGCCTCTCCTCGAAGTTCCTTGCTCGCTACAACGGTTCTTACAATGTCTTGCGCCAACTGTCTGAGGTCGTCTATGAGATCGCTCCGTTTTACACTCCATCCTCATCGCCTCTGCCGTCCACTATTAATGTACATGTCTCTCGCCTCAAGCCGTACTTCTATGTGCAGGATCGCACGCTTTCTTAAGCGCCGAGAGGGCGCTTTTACCGGCAGAGGTTATATGATACAAGTCATCATTAACATGAACGCATGCACCATAAAGACGACGAATATGACGGTTGAAGAAAAGCTCTTGTTGTTGCCACTTCGCTATCTTGATTCAAGAACCATGTGTACTCCATGTACAAGCTGTAAATGTATTCATACCATCTGCCTAATCTCACCCCGTGACAACACTATCAATCAGGTAAGAGAGAAATGCTCAGAATATAGAAAACCACGATACATAGCCTTCATAGATTACGAGAAGGCGTTCAAGTCAATAGAAATTTTAACAGTCATGCAGACACTGCTTAGTCAGTGCGTCGACAAAACATATGTTTATATCCTGAAAGAAATATACAGAAAATGAACTTCTACCACAGTGCTTCATAAAGAAAAAAAACAGAATACCAATCAAAAAGCGTGTGAGGCTGGTGGATACTATCTCCCCAATGCTATTTACCGCGTGCTTTCAGGAAGTTTTGCGAGGCCTAGAATGGGAACAGCTAGGTATTAGAGTCCATGAAGAGTACCTTAATAACATGCGCTTCGCCGATGACATTGCACTGCTGAGTAACTCACGATGAATTTTAACTCATGATTATAGAGTTAGACAAGGGAAGCGGATAGGCAGGTCTTAAAATTAATCTTCAGAAAACGAAAGTAATGTACAACAACATTGGAAGAGGACAGCTCTTTGAGATAGGTAATAGGGCACTTCAAGTTGTGAAGGCTATGTGCACTTAGGACAGGTAATAACCGTGGAGCCAAACCGCGAGAATGAAGTAACTAGGAGAATAAGAATGAAGTGGAGCACATTTCTCAAGGACTCTCAAATTAATACTGACAGACTACCACTATTCATCAAGAGGACATTATATAACAGCGGCATCTTGCTGGTACTTACCTACTGAGAAGACACCTGGATGCTAACAAAGAGGGTTAAGTTCAAAATTAGCGTGACGCAGCGAGCGATAGAAAGAAAAAATAATAGATGTAACCTCAAGGGACAAGAAGAGAGCACAGTGAATGAAGAAAGAAACCGGATTCAAGAATATCAAAGTCGAAATCAAGACGAAGGAATGAACAATGTACGGGCGTATAGCGCGTAGGCAGGATAAACATTGGTCACTAAGGATAACTGACAGATTCCCAGAGAAGGCAAGTCGGTTAGGGAGAAACAGAACGTTGCACCCCTAAATGCTCCTAAATGTGAGCGCACGGACCTGCAGCCTTTACTCCTTGATTTAAAATGTAGCCGCAGCCGTGGGGATTCAATCCTGTGACCTGCGGGTCAGCAGCCGAGTACCTTAGCTACTAAACCACCATGGTGGGGCGCGTTCCAGGTAAAGAACAGCGAGAATGTCTACCCCGTGACTTTCATGGTGGATGCGTAAAAGAGCGATGCCAAGGAATCTTTTATTTGTTTTAGTAGCTCTCACATACACATTTAGGCACCTCAGTAGTGAAAAGGAGCGTTGTATTGCAGCTGTCTTCGCGGGAAGAGTTGCGAGATTTTCAAGAAGATGGTGCACGATTGGCAGGCATACTTGTGGGCTATTGGCAACCACTTGCATCGAAGATAACCTAAGTGTTTCTCACATCACTTACTTCCATTTCGTAGCCAACACTGCTAACTTCCCTTCAGCTGTAGAACGTACCACCCCCGACGTGGCAGCTGCGTAACAAGCTGCTGCTGTGCTCGCTGCGCTTCGCTTTGATAGTCGAGAGCAACCTCAGAAGTGGAAGATCTTCACCGACTCCAAAGTGGATCAGCACTCTGTGCTATCGGCACTGCGTTGTCGCCCAAACGAATAGCTCTTGTTTGAAATTCGGCAGGTTATTCAATTATCACTTGAGAAACGGCACACATGACGTTTCAGGGGCTTCCAAGTCACTGCGGCGTCATAGGAAACGGACACGCCAATAATACCACTCGGGCTGCTCTTGACGGCACACATGAAGATGCCATGCCACATTCAAAGTCTGACGAGGCCAGCAGCCTACCATGGCTTGCACAGGGCACAAATGCTTTTTGCGGTGACTACCAAGCAGCTAGATCAACTAGATTACTAAGCAACACCGCCTAAGCTCTTTGATGTATCTCTGTAAGTCAAATGGGCTCCACCAAATATAGGCCACACTGCTTTATAATTTATGGATTGGTGTGGCATTTACGATATCGTATGCTTTCGCACTGCAATAGTGGACAATGCTCTCTGCAATGTTTGTATTTGTGAGGAGGGGCTGTCCCACTTACTACTATGTGACTGTTCGGTCTACGATGTGCAGAGACAATCACTGGCGTGAATTATAGAGCACCTTGGCTTTAGACAATTATCTGTTTCATCTATTCTGGCATGTCTAGGGCATTGCAGCCGCAGAGACCAAAAAAATGCTGAGGTTTTCGAAGAATACAAACTTGTAATGTGGCTGTGACAGTGATGTCACATTCCACGCGAGAAAATTGGATTCTTACTGGCTAGGCACTTGAGCATGTGCTGTGTTCTGTGCTATCTCTCTGTCTTTTTCCTTTCTCTCTCCTCTTTCTTTTGATCTCCCTCGTCTCTTTTCCACGTGTACGGCCACTGATGAATTATCCCGGACTGGTCGACCTCTCCACCTTCCTTTCTCTTCTCTTCTTTTTATCCTCTCGCAATGCCTAAGTTCAAAATAATGTTTTAATACACGCCAGAAAGCTCCTCGGAAGTACGAAAGGTGACAGATACGTAAATTTTCTGTGTCAGAAGAGAAGAAAGCACCTTCAATGTTTTCCGATGCCTTTTAAAGCGCTCAATTGCCCAGAAAAGGCTGAAGCAGCGAAAGCCTAATAGGCTGTTTCACGCCATGCACTTGCACGTTACTGCCTTCGTGTGACACGCAGAATATTAACTTCAACATATTACGCCTCGGCAACCTTTACATCGGTGTCGTATATGTGTACAAGACTGCCGCATCGGGAGAAATGCAGCCTAAACGTCTTCTACATGCATTAGGATGACCGACAGTTCCACAGAGCTATATTTAAGCATTTTGGAAAGCGGCAGCATCATAGAGAGCACTTTTGTCCTGTAGAGTGCAGAGCGACCAAAGCTACGTAAAAAAAGAGCACATTACGAGTTTTGTCGCGTATTTTGGTTTCCTCGCGCATAGACGGAGTGAACAAGCTCTTTTTTATGCGAGACAAAGTGAACATTTCTCAACAATGGTTACCTTGCTCTCACAGAATGCGCAATATACCTGTGCAATCGCAGTACTTCGCTCATAACAAAAGTCACAGAGCAACTGTAAAGGCAACAGATAATTCGAGAAAGGCTGCCGGAAAAGGACTTGTGTGTAATGTGTAGCCATCGTGACCCATAACACACAAAGAATTACTCATTGCGAATCACAAGCATGATTGGATGCGCTCTGTAAAGTAAAAACAAATATGCTCACTAAATTGTATCACTGTGTCAGAGCAGATTGACTTATAAGGTTTAACAGAAAAACTATTCCCATAGACATGCGGTCATACACGTTGATATGATATATATGTGGAGCTTAACGTCTCAAAACCACCATATGATCATGAGAGACGTCGTAGCGGAGGGCTCCAAAAATTTTGACCACCCGGGGTTCTTTAACGTGCACCCCAATCTGAGCGCACGGGCCTACAACATTTCCGCCTACATTGGAAATGCAGCCGCCGCAGCCGGGATTCGATCCCGCCACCTACGGGTCAGCACCCGAGTACCTTAGCCACTAGACCACCGCGGTGGGGTGGTCACAAACGTCGACAGAATAAATTCGCTCAGCAAAGTAAGCTAAACAGAAAATTGATTCCGATTGTTCTAAAACACGCTACGTATGCCTCTCATTCCACGCTGTCAGCGGAGCCATTTCTGATTGACAAACGCACTTCGACTCGACGAAAACAAGGCCAATATGCTTAGCAAGTATGTTAGATTACCTATGTCTCCGATCGGTTTGGACGTCGCAATGATGCGTTTTCGAAGACTAGTCTATTCAGTGGTGCGATGGGAGGCCATTGCTCCAAACAGCCACTGTATCTGTCATTTACTGTATTTTACTGCGAGTACTTTACTTTTACTTACCTCTTCACAAGGATACGCGGGGGGAGGGGTGGTCTCTGAACATTGATATACATGTGCGCAATTTGTCTCGAACTGTCACCTATACACAACTCACAAAGGGAAGTTTATGCATGTGCCACCTCCCTCCCCGAGAAAAGATCTGGCTAGGCTTCTACATGGTGGCTTTCACTGGTCTGCTAAGTCCAGCGTGCCCTTGATTATGGCGGCCTGAGCCATTGCCATACCGCTTTTCGCGTTGGAAATCAGCCAGACGTGCGTCATTGGCCTTCTTGCTAAAAATATTGGTATTGCGTCCTTACGTAACACGAGGTCAAAGCATTACACCTTCCGTGCCGGAAGATTCTGCAAATGTCTGACTGGTTCAATTATGACTGCATCCGACACTACCGCAACGACTGCTCCCGTACCTAGCCTTCACTCAGACGGCCGGTGGTCCGCTAAATTGCTGAGAGCGTCGAGCTCGACCCCCATCAGCTGAAGCAGCACTTTTCAGATAACGTTTTCTTCAAGTAAAAGCGCAGTACGAAAAACATATTTTGCTCTTAGAGTGCCACGAGCGGTACCACCGCTGAATACTTCGCCGGCCTCGGCTAGGCTTGATCCACCGTTGTGGTGGAAATATGTTTGAAGCGCAGTCTGCTAGGACATGAATTCTTGGAGCAGTTGCGACGTCTCCCTTCAGCTGGCGAAGAGTGTTGCATCTGTATAGGGTGCACCCATCCCCTCCGCGCACTTTTGATTGCGTTAATAATTCTTCGCATGAACACTGCCAGCAGATACACTGGCGCAATGCAACCACAGCGACATAGTTTATGTCGCGTATATGACACTGATGACACGAACACAAGACGAACCAAAGAATATTATATAGTCTTATTACTTTTCATGCGCTTGAAATCTAGCTCATGGCGTCTCTTTTAACGACGGCAAGAGCATGTTGCTGTAGCCACTGCTCTACCGAGCCGCAAGCACAACATGTCCCAACGACGCCGTGGTCTCTCACACCCCTTTTATACGCACTGACATTGATTTCTGAGTCAGCACATTGGAGAATGACTGCCCGATTTCTACTTATGTTGTGTGAATATAAATCTTGTGAGTGCATTGTAGCAGTGAAAGACGCACAAGGGGCACTGGGACGTTCTCGGTCGTTCAAAGTTCAAGCTAAAAGCTTTAGCTCTCGAGTTCCTGAAATGCTGCAATCTACACTTCTGCATTAGAATAAGTGTAGATTGCGCGACCGCTAGAAAGTGAACACCTTGACACTTCTCTCTTCAAGTGATTACCCCGTTATGGTGGTGTAAAAATATAGTGGCTTGTCTTTCCGCTACTCTTGCGTAAATAGGGGGATAAACGGCAGTTTCAAAGCACTGGTCTGGCAGCCTTTCAAGTTCAAACTTTCGCTTATAGGTTATTTTAACTTCAATAAAATTTCTTAAACATTATGTTTAACGACCATTCTTTTATTTGAAAGCACGCCGGAGTCGAGAGTCACTGAGAGTTTCAAATATATGCAGTTGCAATTCTCATGAGTTCATACATAGCAAAAAGAGCAGTTCCTACGAATCTCTAGCCGTCAATATCAGCTACTACCACAAGAATACAGTAATATGTCTTATAAGAAGTATGCCATTTAAGTGTTTGCATCTACAAGAAATAACACCAAGATCAAACGCTTGCCTTCCACTTACCACTGCTGACTTCCTTATCACTGCCTTTAGAGTTTCAACTGTGTTGTAATTCAATGAGCCTTGCTTATTTCAACAGGTAGACTAAGAGAGTGAGTAGGGTAACAAATTTATGAGATACCAATGTGCTCCAAAATAATATATTGTTTTATTATCTGTGCTAGGTATTGTGTTTATTCCTTCAGAGTGCAAGCCTTATGAAGTTTACCAGCACTGCTCTGATGGCATTAAAAAGGAAACTTATTGCCCAAATAATAAAAAAACTGAGAGGTGCATCGTAGGGGACGATGATTGCGTCTGCAATAATGAAGAATATCGCCGTAAAGATGGTCTTTGCGTGGAATACAGATATTGCGGTAAGTACAAACACTGACCTCAGCGAACGCAAATCTGTTCTTGAAACAAAAGGTGCGTGATTTTTTAGCGTAATCACCAAAGATGTGCGGAAAGAAAGGATGAAGAAACGCGTCATTATCAAGGCAACATGTCTTGTGTTTTTTTTTTGTGGCTGACCTTGTATAGTCTTGAAACAAGTGTGCTCAACAGTCTTTTTGGAAAGGGCTCCTCTTTATAAAAAGCGTTCAAGCGCAGTTACACACGACAAAAGAGTACCATTCTTCAGACAAAGCTGCATAGCCCAAAATAGCAGCCTAATGTACTAGTTGAACATAAATGTGGATCATTTTTGTTATAGCAAGGACCACTTGAAAAGACATACTTTGAACGAAGATTTTCTTGTTGCGCTAATAAACGCCTTTGGTGCACTTGTAAACAAGAGTGACCTTTAAAATGTACCAATGCAACGATGTTATCCACCCTCACTGCGTCTCGAGAACCACCAAGTTAACTTAGAAAATATTCACAGTGAAAAAAGAACATTGCGTTTGGCTTCGCAAGTTAGCTCGGCACAGTGTCTTGCACGATCCGCCTGCCATCAGCACTTGCATTTGCATTCGTAATTTATTGCAGCTTGGAAGGCTCACGGAGCGTGGCTGCTTGGGCTAGCGGCTATGACATGACGATAGTTATAGTGCGAGAATAGAAAGACAACGCAGAGACGAGAAGGGCACGAAAAACAAGAGCGCTGACTTCAATCTTAGTTTAATGCGCAGAGCGCGAAAAAATACAGAGGAGACAGTAACCCATGTGACAAACACCATGTGGTGCACAGAGCAATACACGAGTAAGAGGACAAACAAAATCATAGAAAATGTCAAAGAAAAGTCAATAAGAAACGTTCTTCGTGTCCTTGTTGTCTCTGCATCGTCGTTCTTTTCTCGCGATATAACTATCGGCTCCCGGAACAAGGATACGCATTTTCGACACTCAGCTTCTAGTACTTGTTTATGTGCCCGAACTTGACCCTCGGCCCGCCGAATGCAAGCCCTCTCACGTTGCAACTGTCGGGCCTTTTATTAAGCTTTACGTGGGTTCCTCATGTGAAAGGTCTCAGTAGAAACTGATGCCCCGGCTACCACGGCATGACACAACTTACAATGCTACCATTGGCGGGCGTGCTAGGGCACGATGCTGCGAACGTCGTAACAATTGCTACAGCCATTCGAGACTCCTCTGGACACCTCTGACGGACAGCTTTTTGTTTCTCCTAGACATAAGAAACTTTCGCTGGAGTTCAGCAAAATCGCCTCGTACGTAGTAAAATTTTGCATATTTTGTCTGAATCATGAATTCGTAGACGTTACAGATATTTTGGCTGGAGATACCAAGTGACAATGCCAGAGGAATAGGCTGAACAGCGCTTTGAACGACCTGCTAAATGGTCCATGAGCAGACGGCATGTACCACTTGCATATGTACGTGCCCCTCGCTTTGCACTCGCATGTTTTGTGCGAGCATGTACAGGCAGCCCTGCTAAGAAAGACTCCTAGCAAGTGGCCGTGAATCCCTCCGCGAACTTAGCTTTCTCGCGTTTACTGGTGGCGCCGAATTCTCGGGGTCCGCTCGCACTTTCCACACCGCGATGGAGATTGCTTTCAACATTTCAACCAGTAATCCTTCGAAGCGCAGCAGAAGTGCGTTGAGCCAAACTGCAACAGCGGGTAGGCGTTATGCCCGGACTAATTGTTCTCATTGCTTTTAGTGGCTCACTGAGGTTGAAAGCGTTGGCTCATGCCATAACGAAATAGTACTGAGAGCTGATGCCTCTTGACAACGTTTGGTGAGAAGCTCTCCTCGGAGAGGGACATAACCTGGCGGCCCTGTTGCGGTGAACTTGGTGGACAACGTTTCCAAGACAACGCGAAAAGGCCAGCTTTGCTGCCACGTGCTGCGCCATTAATCTCTCCACGCTATCTCAACTACTTGCCAGCTGGTCAGACAAACAAGCGCGTTCGTAGGCGCGCGCACACAAACACACACACACACACACACGCACGCACACAATTAGGTGAGTATCATGTGAAGTGCGGAAAGCATGCAAGGACAGATACATCGGTGGCTCAAGGTAAATATGCCAGATCATTTTATTTGCAGTTTGATTTTATGGTCACGAACAGAGCCAATTCTACAGCAAAGGCTGTTCAGAGTTCTCAAGAAGGGTGGCGGGCGCCATAATTTTGCCGCTGTGACGTTGTCCGAAACCACTATTGGGCGAATTAAGAAAACAAAATAAATAAAATACACCGAAGACACAATGGAGCTCGTACTCGGGTGTCGTGTGTGTCGGCCCCGCATTCTATCATTGAACCACGCTTCGGCTTGAAACTCTATTGCAAACTGACCTTCGAGAGACTTGATATGCGGAGAAAATCACGGTATTATAAATAATGAAGCATCGTAGATGAGCGATGCGAACCGGAGTCACACAACACGAATTGCGTAACGATTGGGTCCATCGAGTGGTGCAACACTTTGCAACAGCTTCAAGAATATATCTTCTCCTTCTTCAGCCACAACAAAAAATACTTTTCACACTTCCTTGCATGTACGTAGCGGGTACCATGCTTCTTTGAAGAACGATGAATAAAAGAACACTGAATGCCTTCATACCATAACAAAAACACGAAGATTTATGGCCTAGTAGGTACCCTGCAACTGTTTTGTAGCAGTTACTCAAAGAGTATTTAACAATGACTTTGCAAATGCGCTTTCAGCTTTCACTGTGACTGTGCTGGGCGTTCCGCACAGGCCTGGCGATTATTTTTCGCTCACATTCAACGACGCCGATGCCGGCATTGCTGCAAAACAAGCTCTTTAACGCTATCCCGTTCACATGTATTTTGACGTTAAGCGCAAACGGCGATTCAACGTGGAGTGGCCTTGAATGAAATGAGGTGACAGCGGCGGGCGCGCTTTTCCTTCTTTGCTAACGAAGTTTATAAAAGGGTGCGTCACTTTGTGCCCGATTTCGTTACTTTTTCATGACTCCCGAACGAGCGCAGTTTTGCCTGCTTGAGAATTCTTGCGCCGTAATTTGACTCGCATTAGCCATAGTAGGAACTGTTGTGAGTACCAAGTTCATTGTCGATGAAGCCATAGTCAGCACACCCAGGCAGCACACCAGGTGTTGGACCAATCTTGAACCCGTATCGGCTAACGTCGGCCACAATATTCACCCAACTTGGCATCTTGGCTTAGTGCAACTTCTGCCGGTGTAGCACCAATTTTCAAGCCGACATGGGCCCGACATCCTGTCGTTGCATTTGCCCATGTAGATCCGACGCCGGCCCACTCTACACATGCCAATGAAGGTCCGTCCTTTCACCGATGTAGTTGGCAATGCGATACCTGTATTCAGTATTCGACAGATTTACAGGTAACTTTTCAGTTAAGTTGTCATTTTAAGGATTGGAATAATGTGGTTCGGCACTAGCGCCATTATTTGTTCTTTCTTCTGTATGTGGTTTCCTCACCCTCTTGAATGTATATATATTCCCGCCATCTGTGCAAAATAATTGGTCGTCAGTGTGCGCTTTGTCCTATCTCTCTGCTATATCTTCCCTCGAAAACATTCTCTGCACTCTAAAAAATATATTTCTCTCAAATAATGCATTACCAACCAGCCCAAGTAGCCACTCGTTTGATTTTGTTACGGCGATGCGTGCACGCACGATCTCTACCATTCGCCACTCTCGTCTGCGGGAATAGCTGAGAAGTGCGCGCTCTCCCCACCAGGGTGGCCATGGAAACTTCAGCACAGGTTTCCTCTACTAGCCACGTTTAGTACTCAATGGTGCGGGTTCCGGAGAAAAAAAAACCTTCGAGAAGGATAACATTGACAAAGCAAACTTTGGACGACCACTTTACCCGGGATGAGCGACAGATGTCAAACCTGATAGGCACATAATAAACACTTTGGGGATGACCATTAACAACTGGTGATGGCCGGACTATGAACACGCAGTTTTGTACTCAGTTGAATTCATTAGGCAAATAAGGTATCTTTGAGGTAAACATCTTAATTGAGGAGGTACACGCATGAATAAATTTTCTTCAACCTGTGAGGTTGCTAGAACAGAAACCAGTTGTAGACAAATAAATGAACTTTTGATTGTGTAACTTTGTGGTAGCCTTTTTTCCCAAAACTGCCCCACACGATGTACAGTCATTTGCCCCACCTCACTTCCCCACCTCAATAGAGCAATTTCTATTCAAAATACGGATCAGTAGAACAATCTGTATTGCGAGGAAAGGTTTTATAAACATTCTGCCAATATCCATTTGTGTTTATATTGACAATTCTCCGGCTAGAGAGAAACATAAAATATTTGTCACAAAGTACCCCAATTTCACGATTGTACAGGCCCCCGACATCTAATTTAAATTCACTACAAGGCTTCGGATCATTGTGCCGCAGAAATTTTGCAATAGCCTCTGAAGTGGGCACAGGGAAGGGATCATGATAACGCTATGCCATGCCTCAAAAAGTATTCATGACTGCTGTTAAGTCACTAGAACAGGAAGTCAATGACAAGGATAAGTTCAATAAAGTGATAAGACGAAAATGTCAGTGAACCTCTGATGATGTACCTAAAATCTATTTTTGTAGGCATCTAAAAGCAAATATTGTTTCAAATCAGTGTTTGCAATGACTCGTGCAGAACCTGCAGTTGGCAATATTTTCTCAAAGGTACACTGAAGAGAACAAATGTCTGAGTTTAGACTGACACGCTGCACAACAAGACCTCTCACGCCACCACTTCAATATCAGGAGAGAAAATTAGGGTTGAAGTTTCTTTTTTATTTCTCGACGCTCAAATTTGAAAATTGTATTGTATTTTCACAACATTGGCTTGATGAATATTTCTGAAACTTCGTATCTTAGACCAATAGTACCGACAGATGACAGTGTACCTAAATTTTATGAATTACTATCTACGTAAGACCCAGTACATGCGTTTGAATTTCGTGATTACACGTGCTTTCATGCGGGAAGATGAAGGCGGCATCTCCACCTACACTTTCTTTTCGCGCGTTGTCTCACCTACCAAGCGCCGTTTCGTGGTACAAGTGGTATTTCCTGGACTGAGACATTGTACTTGACTAATACGCGAAAAATGTTTTTGGTTTTAGTGTTCTTCAAAGGTGTACCAAGGCAATTTTGAGACAACGCAAAAGGGACATTTTTAGTTTTCTCGGTATGCAAGTAGTATTACCACGTACCACACAATAGCCAGCACGCATAAGATAGTTTGATTTTAAAGTTTTTGTTGCAGAGTATTGGCAAGCAATAGACAAGACATTATCGTGACGAGTCAACAAGGTTCCTCCAAGTTTGCACATGGACTTCCCATGCAGCCTGCATCACAAAAATGACTGTTATAATCAATAGGGACAATGCACTATTGGTTTATATGTACCACGAGCAGATCCCTTATCTGCCTTGCCAAGCTCCTGCAACGTCACTCTGCCTTGTCATGTCACAGAGAAGCCACCCACTTGATATTGAAACCGAAAGTGGCTTTATAAAATAGAAGGTATTAAAAACATATGCGATGCTTTCCCACGCCACGCAGAACTCTCTTCTTGAAACCAATCGTTTTCTAAAGAACAACTATTCCTAATTATTGAAAATTTGTCTCAGTACTCCTTTAAGTGATGTCAACGAGATGAATCGTGACAGTAATATTAGATGGTTTGGCAGTATGTATTTCGGTACATGCACTGACTACCTGATCAGTTGTGAAGCGAACAATAATAATAATTGTAGGGTAGATCACGGCTGGTGTATAAGCACTCGCTCCCTCTCTGCTCTTATGGTCGAAGCAGCCGCCGCGAGTAAATATAGTTGTTTTTATACAGTGACAGCGCACTCCAAATGAGGGCGTCCAGAGCCAACTCTTCAAAACGCATTTTGCCGCTTACGCTTTGCATTGTGAATTAGCTGTCCCCGGCCACTTTCTCATGCCAATTACTTTTCCACTCGTAGAAAGCAGTGAGAGTAGTAGAGATGTGTGTGGGCACAGCCTGCATATTGGCAGTCATGCATTGCGTAATAAATACGCACACGAAACGGCACAAAATCTTTTTTTTAATTCTCGAACACATTCTATTCCCTGAAGTCGAAAATGCTTGAGGCTTGTGTGGTTCGATTTATCATTTAGGTGCAGGCAAAAGAACTACACATGGTAAAAATTCCCAACACCTTCCACTATGGCATCCTTTACAAACATATCAGTAAAATAACTTCCTGGAACAAAACTCCGTGACATTCACAGTTGATTCTTGAGCCATACAATGAAGATTCACTGCTACTGGGCTGTCCGAAAAGTGTGGACAGGAGTCACGCAGAAGCGTTGGCGCTAAATAATTCTGGAAAGTTTCAGCGGATTCTTCATGTTAATTGCATAAAAATATTAACGGATCAAAGTGACATGCCGTCTGACTTTGTTTACAAGCCCGCACGAAAGCATAACTGGTTAGAAACAATGTCAATACTTCAGCTAAAAGCATCACGAAAAACGTTTGCTAACAGTGTTTTTTTTCTTCAGGAACAAAGAAAATATACTAGTACTAATGAGAACATTTTCTGATTCTCTAAAGTTGTCTTGTTCCCCTGCGTTTCTGGTGAGCCTAATTGCATATGAAAATGTTCCACATTTTTTCATTGGCCCTGAAGATTGCATCTGGGCTTGTGTGGGCTTGGGGTTGTTTTTTTTTTACTACAACGACTTTCCAAAACTGTATCTCTACATGCTCTTTCACGTTTCCAAATTTTGTTCTTTCATTTTGAACAATTATTATTTTCATTGACATTCTCATTAGTATTGTTATTACTCCTGCTATTGCGATTGCTACTCACATATACTTGTGAAAATATTGGCCATCTCTATTATGCTTAATTTTTCACCTTTTTGAAGTAAATATTCGACAAGCACGAAATGTGATACCTTGAAGAAAAATGTGCAAAATATATTATTTTCATGGGCAGTGGCTGCCGTCATGTGGATTCGAAGTAAACGTTTCCTAAACTATTTTTCACAGAAAAAAAACGAATACGTTGTCTGTCATTTCATCTGCCAGTTTGACGGATCACGTGGCCGAGCCTTCTGAACGTGATGCACAATGGTACATGCGTGCAGAATGGAATAATTTTCGATTTACTCTTATCTTGAAGTATCAGAAGAGTTTTCATATATGCTTCCTCCCATGTTTATATTGCATTGATACCACCAGGAAGTGCAACAGTAGAAATGAACCTGAGCATTATTTGAGTGCGATAGCCTTTTTTTCTAATCGACGGCCGTGAGTAAATTTTGAGCGAGATTGCGGCGATAGGTAGAAGCACAGCCTACTTCCTGTACACAGGCCATAAAGCGAGCTTGCGCCTCCATACCGACCGCAAGTAGATATACTCGGGACAATAAAGAAAAAAATGACTTAGTTCAACAAACTGTGGTCCGAAAACTCCAATGCTACCAGATTCACTGTCATCATTTCAATATTTATGAATAAAAATAAAGGTGAAAATTTTCACTGTTAAACTTTGTGCCTTAACAATTGCCAAGGGTGAAACAGCCGAACTAGAATTTGGAGCAATTTTCGGAGCAGCAAAATCTTACTTTTGAAGCACTAAAACCCAAACTTAGTGCAGGTTACAAGCAAAAAAACAGTGATTTTTTACCACGAAAAACCGAATTTCAAGCAGCTTCGAAAAGAAGACTTATATATATATATATATATATATATATATATATATATATATATATATATATATATATATATATATAGTGTCTTATAATATGGACCTCACCATTGTTTGCTTAGAGAGGTGAATACAAAAAATACTACTTTGTTGAAATAGAAGTGCTCATATTCACTGTGCATGATTTAGAGAATGTTAAATGGCTTGCTTATATATATATATATATATATATATATATGTGTGACGCTATAATGAATGGGTGACGTGGCCCGGCTCATACTCCAGGCCACGTCGTCCATTCATCATAGCGTCACACGAGTCGACAGGATGAAGACCTCCCAGCCACTTCATCAGTGTCTCATCATCGACGCAGTTCTACACAAGACGCCCTGACAATACATCGACTACGGAATCATCTCCTAGCCGCACACAGAGACCAGCACCATGACAGAATCATCGACCGACCTTCCTATCCCCAAGTACACCGGAGCAGCGGACGATGGACCTGTACAGGACTGGTTTGACCTGTTCGAATTCCACGCTACCGCTGCATCTTGGTCAGAACGGGAGATGGTTACGAACTTCAGCGACTACGTCACCGGTGAGGCATTTAAATTTTATCTAATTCACATATTCGAGAACGATGAGTCATGGCAAAAAATCAAAGAGCAGATGATTACCCGTTTTAACGAATATGACCAAGACCTACTCATTGCTAACCATCTAGAGACAACAGCACACTATCGTCAATTTCCCAAGCAGTCCTCAACCATTCTAAAGCCCAGCGCGCATCGACAACTGCCTCAAGACGAAGTGGCACATAAGTTTACTTTCAGAAGACCATGCATGTTTTGGGAAACACCTAACCATCAAGTGCGCCTCCCTTCTACACGAAAGCCAGCATTTCGAAAGTCCTCGCTCCAGCATATGACGCGAGGCGTTGCTCACCGACCTGATGCTCTTAATTCTTCTCCTCACATACGCAGTCCACCACAAGGTTTTCCATCACCCGGCTCTTCAAGCGCTACTATCGCTTACCATTTGCCTCATAAGGACGCTGCGACCACGGTAGACGACCTGACGCTGCACGAAAATACCCTGTCAAGCCATGCTCCTTCCGGACGGGTTCATTCATCACCGTGCGGTGCATTCACTCCAGACAGTCGAAACAAAGCAGAAGGCTCAGACAAATCGAACATCGTACGCTGCCAAGCTCAAAAGCCCTTCGTAGTGAACAGTGCAGAAGAAGCCTCCAAAGACTTTTCTGTCGATCCTAGTGCACCACCTTCATTTTCTTTTGAGAATTACGACAGCCCAACGACTACCAACTATTTATTGGTCACACCAACTATCAAAGAAAAGCAGGCTCGTGTTACTAAAGCAGTACCACCTCGACAGATTCCGCAACATCAGCAGTGCCATCAAGAACTCAAAGAACTTCGCAAAGTACGGCAGTTACGTCAAGCACTACGACGAACTAAAATAAGATCACAAGCATATTTGTGGCTTAAGGATGGTCGCCAGGAACGGCACCAACTAAAGAAAAGACCAAGTCAACATCTGAGCTGTATTCGTAGAAGAAAACGGCAAGGAAGTCTTCTGTATCAGATATCAAGGCATCATGTACAATACTACCGACGGAGATGCCCCCACACAAAACCACGAAACAGACTGAACGCTACCATTTGCAAAATGCAGGAACACAGACATCGTACCATCAACTTCGGTTCTGGCAAACGCCAGCTGGAAGCAATGCTTCTGTCTCTGCCACGACACAAAATACAGCACCCACGACAGAAAATTCGGCGCATACGACGTCTGATCTTCAAAGGCGACAAGAACGTCCAACCTCGTTCGTTCTTCGCAGATGCTGAAGCCGTGTCATGGTCAGTGCAGTTGTGCAAGACGTGGGCATCTTTTCCAGAACGCCACAGTCAGCCTCGTCCACCCGAACGCCTGTGTTAACCGGACTGCTGCACTCTCTCCTGAAGTCTTTGAAAGTGTACGGAACTCCTCTGGAGCATAGAACCAATTGTGAATTTTGACATTTGTGGCTTTTCAACCTCTCCTTGTTTCCTTTTTCTTGTTCGTAATTCATGCATTCTTTCGGGGGAGGGGGCATTGTGTGACGTATGATGCGACGTTTGGTAGAGGCCGAGAAAGAAGAAGTGAGATTAGAATAAACATGGGGTATGAGCCAGGCCACGTCGTCCATTCATCATAGCGTCACATATATATATATATATATATATATATGCACGCCATTTAACATTTCCTAAATCCTGCACAGTGAATTTGAGCACTGCTATTTCAACAAAGTAATATTTCCTCAGCAAACAATGATGAGGTTCATATTAGAAGTCACCAGGCCTCTCAAATTATTTGGGAAATCAAAAGTGAATTTCTCAAGATGGTGACCATGAGATTCGTAAAACTGGGAAAAAACTGTGTGACTTTTTACAGCTGCAGAGATCTCCTATTGTAGTCCAAATATTTTTGCCAGTAACGTTTTTAGGCATCAGCGAGCATACTAGTACTGAAAAATATGTGGCATATACGTACATCAGTCATTGAGCAAACTGTGCAGTTTTTAGAAACTACAACTATAAGCCCCTTGTATATATTATAACGCTTTTTCGCAAGCCACTTGTGTAGTAGGGCGAAAATGCCTTAAGTGGTGTTTTTACAAAGGTTAGAACAAGACTAAAAAATGTTTGAACCACGACAACCCCCCCCCCCCCTACTCTATTTTTTTTTCATGAAGGGGTTAGGTTTATGGACAACGTTTTGGCTTGCTTGCAAGGCGCGTTTGACTAGATAAAGTAATAATGGCACGCACCAGTTGGCCTTGCAATGGCACCGGATATCCATCGCATGTGGCGTTGCCATGGCAACTGACGTGGTCACGGCATGAACTAAAGCTGGTAGTGAACAAGCTCGATGTGCTGGGAGTTTTAGTTCCTAATGGTTCCTAACATGCAATGGCTGCACTTGCTGACTAGAAAATTCATGTTTCCAACGAAGTGTTGCTTGCTACGGCAACACATGTTGTGTGTTGTAGTTGCGTCGTCTCGTCAGTAAATATCTGCTGCGCTCAGCAGACCGACAGGCACGTGGCTTTGTTCATCTGGTCGATCACGTTTGTTTAGGGTTAGGGTCTGCCCGCATAGATTGATGACGCAAACTAGAAGTGGCTAAACTGGTCTCCATTTCTCGCTCAATTTAGGGCAAATGAGAATATTTGAGGCTGGTCGGGCATTTTGGCGCAGCGTGACGCAAGTTTGGCAAAGTTCATGGTTTTGGCACAGCCCGGCGCACAAATGAAAAATTTTATCAAATTGGCGCAATCAGCGCAGCTGTTGCACCCCTGCATTTGAACATCATGTAGTGAATTTCAAAATGTCTTTTTCATATTTTCACGACACTGGCTCAATGACATTTTCCAAACTACTGTATGCTAGGTCTACCACCCACTGAACACAATGTACTTCATTTTTAATGAGTAGAAGCTATGTGGGACCCCCCCCCTCCCTCCTGTAGACGCCTACAATATTTCGTACGTCCCTGTCTTTGGCACGGAAACCTCAGTGAAATCTCCACCATAAATTTTCTTCTTGCATGTTTTCTCTGTTGCCGAGCATGATGTCGCGGCAAGAGAGGTGTTTTTGCGGTAGTGAAATTACAGTTACTAATATGCAACAAAATGTTTTGCTCTTCATTGTCTCTTTCAAGAGAATGGAAGCGTACTTCACTTTATGACAAAACTGCCGCAGGAATCAAACCTTCAGTTTTTAGACTTAAGGCTAACGCTGTACTCAAACTGGGGTGAGACGGCTGAAACAAAACTGGGAGCAGTTTTTGGAGCAGCGAAATTCCAGTTTTGGAGCAGTTAGCAGCCTTTACTAAGTTGTACTGGGAGCTTAAAAATACCATTGTTCAGCAACGTTGGAGCACAAGTGCATATTTTAATTAGCTTATATTACACATTACACTGAAACATATTTTGAAGGAAGTTTTTGAACAGATTATCCCTATGTATAAATTGCACTACTTTTTTACATACCACACACGTGACCTATCGAGCCCTCGTAACACGTGAAATAATATCTAAAAAGTTTTGATAAAAACTAGGCTCCACGGAAACAATAAAAAAACTTATCACACTAAAAAAATTTAAAAAAATGTGATTGCACAAGAATCTCAGTGACGGAACAGTAATCGTTCGCTTAAAAAAGTCTTACATGATAGCGTCAAGAGCATTTAACAAACAAAAGCATGCTACACTGCTGTTCGCGGCCACCTCATGCCGGACCACCTCCAAGAGTGCAACTCGAGAGCCAAGAAATCTCGCCACATAGACTACCTCGTAAAGCACGTGCATATGGCACTGAGTAATAGGCGAGTGATACTGATATCGCCTCTCCACATGAGCAACCACGCGCTATTATCATAGCACAAGTTGGCCAGTTTTATACTTTTTCAATATCTCTAAGTCATCAACGTCGATGAAGAACTCCCTATAATACATCAACTTGCGAGTGCTGCCCGCGCCTCTCCATGACTTGCGTAAAGTGCTCACGCACCACAGGTGACAAAATCCCTGTCCACGCAAACAAACTGCTGATCATGGAGTAGGAGGTTTTATTGCAAAGAAGAAGAAAAAAAGAAAACGCAGCCACACTACCGCTTACCAAAACACTGATTCAGATAAGCCAAAAGCTCGTGTAGCCCAGGGCCGGCACGCATGCAGCGACACCTCTTCAAGCACTTGTTGCAAGTTTTGATTATAAAACGAAGCAGTGGCGAATCGCCAATAACGAAAACTGTGCCAAGTAATTGCCGATGGGTAATGAGTCAAGAATAAGCCACCAAAGTGCCCATTATTATTGTTTACAATGGTTTGGACACTGGTTTTCTCACCGCAGCTTCGCAAGTAACCAAGTGTTTCTCTCTACCTGCAGAAACTGATGTGCGGATTTCATTTGTGATGGCTTTTAGATGCGCAAGCATCTTATACTCGCGCCTTGTAGTGCGCCGTCCGCACCGCTTCTCGAACATTCGACAGCTGACGCGCGCGCATGCGCCGTCGCGCCGTCGCCCACCATCTGTGCCGCGCGCGCTTCTCCTTCGAGAACATTCGACAGCTGACAGCGCATGCGCCGTCGCGCCGTCGCCATCTGTGCCGCGCGCGCACTTCTCCTTCGAGAACATTCAACAGCTGACAGTGCATGCGCCGTCGCGCTGTATATATACTCAAGGTCGGCGCTCGCTCGCTCAGTTGCCGCTCGTCGGTTGGTTTGTACGGCACGTCGACGTCCAAGGTCGCAGTGAAATGAATTCCAACGAATCCACAAACACAATGATCGACGTCCCTTCGACCAGCGCCGTCCTTTCGCATACGTATGTACGTGTTCACTCATTTAACACCCCCTCCTACAACCATGTTAACCAATTTAGCCATCGACCCAAGTAAGTCGCAATTTAACACCCCATTTCACAACCACGTTAACCAATTTAGCCATCGACCCAAGTAAGTCGCACTTTAACACCCCGTTAACCAATTATATGCTCCGCATCCTCCTCAGTGTTCCCCCGAGGGAAGCTGCGGGAAATTTTTTTAATTGCAAAATGCAATGAGAACTCGCCTGTCTAAATAAATTAGTAGCTAATGGATATAAAGCGGTAATAAATTGCACGCAGTTTGCCGCCAACGAAATCAATTTCGAGAACCCATGTGCACGTGCCAGAGCATGCGAGAGACGCGTCGGGTGCAGGGAAAAAATTACTCCATGTTTACAGTTACTCGATCACAGCAAACACGTACTCGTACGTGACCGCATGCAGCAGCATCGAAATGTAAGCCACAGTGACTGGAGGAACGCGCTATGCACGACAAATAACCGGAGAGTCAACCCCGCTATGCTTGCCCCCCCACTCGATGGTTTTTGCTAGCAGACAGTGGCACAAAAGTCACAGCCTAGCCTGTAGTAGCAGCACGCTCTATTCACGGCCGCACAATTTGGATGAGTCAAGCATATTTGCTAAAGTTAAAAGAATATGGCAGCAATATGGGAGCCTTTGTCACGACAAGGATGGAAATTGAAAAACAAAACACAATGAGGTTTGTCTTTTTAGTCAAACTAGCCATTTATCCCCAATGAAGTTGACGTTGGCATCAGAATTTTAGCTTTCGAGGCTGTTCTAGCTTTCCAGGCACGAAAAAATGAAAATGTATTAAAAACACGCATTATGACCAGCTGTGTCGCTCCTCACCAATTCATGTGTGTTGGCAGTAGAGGCCCAGGTCACAGGAGCCTCTTTTGCCTTACCCAGTAGCTTAATCCAAAATAATCAAAGATGAATTGGCTGCATAGTTGGTACAGGAGGCTGTGTGCAAGCCACGTGTGTAGAAGGTATTAGGCAGTGTTTACGCCCAGAACCAGAGGTTTCCAACAGCAGCGTTTGCAGAATATGCGGTCACTAAATCCTGTGAACAGGTGGTGACATGGATGAAACATTTCAGCACAGGCGAAATCGATGAGAAAAATCATGAAAGCCGCTTCAGCCTGCTGCCCTACGTTCAAGTTTTTTATTGATACAAGCTCTTGTTCATAAAAATACACAACACTTGTTAGACTTGTTCACAAGATGGCGCACAATTAAGAGTGTCGCATCCAAACGTGATGCGGCAGTGATATGTACGGCTCTCAAGAAGCTGGGCAGCACTTGCACACTTGTTAAGCTCGGGGCCAAAGGCAAAGCCAAAAATAAAGGGGAATGTGGTTCGAAACACAGAAGCCCCTCCATTCCTTGTGGTACAGTAGTAGTGTACAAGATTCCTCTGTTATGCGCCAACAATTATATTGGTCAGACTGGTAAGTGCATGCTAGATTACGGGGCCACCTGAAGAAATGTGAAAAGAAGGTCCCAATACCAAACTTGTTTATTTAACACAGTGTCACTGACGACTGCTGTTTGGTGTGCCAGCGTAGTTTTTGGTGTGAATTGAAACCCGAATGAGTGCATCGACAAAGAACTTCTTTTGTATTTCTATTAGAAGGTGTTCTTTAGTACCGAGCTGCAGTGTTTGGTGCGCCAAGGTACTCTTTATTGTGAGCTGAAGCTCACAATAAATTCTTTTGTACTTCTTTTAGAAGGCGTTATTCTGTACTGGCATAGTTTAGAATAAGCCTCTGAAGGTGCTGCCTTTGTGCTGCTTTAGAGGATTGCGTGGCTAAAAGTGTATGTAGCAGGTGCCAGGTCTTCATGGTGCTCAGAGTCCCCGGTAGATTTTTCACAGAAAGCGTGCCAGTTCTGTCTGGTCAATTGGTTCGAATAATCTTGAGACTGATTTGTGAGGAGATAAATGCGTTTCCTTAACTTTCTGTTAAGTTTTTGCTGCTTCCACTCCTTCAGAAGTCCTCTTCTAGCCTCCCAAAGGTGGAGGAGATGTGCGTCAACGACGGGTGTAACGGCGTCAACCTGTATGTCCTTAGTGTAGCGTTCGGCTATCTTGAGCACAATCTTAATCCAGTCGAAAAAGTACACATACAAAGAGTTTTTATCTAGTCTCTCGTTTTTCGCGTTGTTTGTTTTTCAACCATGTCATACCAACACACCCAAGCAACTATTTAGCTGTAAGGATTTTTGTAGGTTTGACACCAGTCGTTATTTCATAGTGAGCAAGCACTTCGGACGCCCGGTGTAGAATTCAAAATTCAGAAGAATATAGAATCGTAAAGCTACTGAAGCTTTGGTTACCCCAAACCAGTGATTAGCGTAAAATGATGGATGGACACAAAACATTCATGAAGGCCTACGGACGTTTTGTTCGTTGGCGAACATGGTATCCGCTCTTTTGAGCCGGAAACGAACGGCTCTTTTGCGTTGGTGAGCAACCAGGATTGTCTCAATTAATCGAGTTGCTGCAAAATAAGTCCCAATGAACGAGTTTGAGTACATAAAGAGTCTTTCCAACACATTCGCGGTAATCCTATTTAGTGCCATGAAGCACGGAGTATTTATTGCTGATACAAACGCTACAAGAAAGATAAAAATAGGTGCCAGAAAAATGAAAATATAAGTTTTCAGAGTTTTAAACTAGAGCAGACAATGACGAGAAAGGTTCCCTTTCACATTTCGCTCATCTGCTATCGTCAAATACCGCTTTCAAGCACAACGCGGGTCTAATGAACGCACACTGGAAATGTCACTTCAGGGAGCATTCTCGCAATACCTTGCTATCACTATTTTCGACGGCGTCGTTAGCAACGTTGAGCGTTAGTTTGGTTACGACCAAATACGTGACGTGTGTCGGGTAGCAGATGCCCCCATAGTCACACTCCGTACGATACACTTTAACGGAAGCATTCTTCGGCTTGCACATGCAAGCCTTAAACAGCATTTTCGACTCGCTAAAAACGTAGCACGCCATTCCGCCTTTAGTTGCTGGCGTACAATAGCCACGCTCACTGGCAACAAAATAGGTGTTGTGTTCGTTTTTTTAAGGTAGTTTAGTTCAAAACAGAATTCTGTCTTTCTCGCAATACGAAAGAAGAACTTTGTACTGTATTTAGCATTCGTTCATATAGCCTAGGGAACACCATATGAATATTGAACGCCACTTGTCAACTCAAGCCAATTAGGGCCAGATAGTCTTTGTGGTCACGTCCCACAACATTAATTCAGTTCTCAAAGCAAAAATAGCTGATGCGTGTCGCCGCAGTCTGCAGTAAAGGTACATTTTCACATTTATAAATTTATAACAGCTTCAATATTGGTGCTGCCTTTTGCGGAACGATAACAGCGTGTACCACTGTACTAGAATAACCCTTGAAAAAGTCATGTAAAATTGTGGCACATGATCCCTTCAAGCAACACTTACGCTTGCCGTCATAAGATATGCGTCCCGATTGTATCATTTGTGGAATGAACAAGAAACAAACTAAAAACTTGTTTATTGTATTTACAAAATTATTTTCATGTACCACACCCCCGGCCCTATAAAGTTTAGAGTACCGAAAAGCATGAGTAATAATTGATTAATTGCTGCACTTCTTATTGCCTTTACTCTGTACATATTTCTACATTATTACTCTTTCAACATTGCAGAGTCTTTGGAATATAAGTTATCAGTTTTCCAGATAAGAGAAAGTGAATAATTCTGACGCAGTTTACCGTTGATTCTCTTAAATGCTATTGTTTGAAAACTGAAACCATCAAGACATCAAACACTGTCATGTTTTGTTGCATCAGATATTTTGCCACGCTAGAGTTGTCCATCTTGCGCTAGCGGCCTTGGTGCACAAAATCTGTCTTGTCAATTGTGAAAACGTCCGCAGTCGTATTTTCCAAACGTGGTCAAAGAAACGAATTTCAAACGACTTTGTGGACTTTTTCCAGAATGAACATAGCTTTCCAGTTCATCGCTTCATTGCACCTGTGCCAAATTTTCGTGCCACTCCTTATTATAATAAAAAAAGTCGCAGATTGGTCTTGTTGGCAAATCACTAGAAAGGGCACTTTTTCGCGAAGACACTTGAACGCGAGCGCAAACAAAATGCATGAAAAAGACAGCCATAGCACTACTACCCTCAACAGCGTTATTTTCGAGACCATACTTCCTTGTACACCTACGTCTATACATTCTCTCCGATTGGTTATTCGTGGGTTGGAATACAGTGAACTGATGTAGCGGGGTCATGCAAAAAAATGCTCTTCAACACCAAGCTGGTTTAGTCGTCTATGTCTGGGTTGATTGTGACCATGTGGCCATGGTTCAATCCAAATCATGGAGCTCCCGCTCTATACACTAGTACGTGACGCAGGCTCAGCCGTTGGGAACGTGGACCAACAAATTGCCTGCGCATGTCCTACTCGCGTCATAAGACCAATGGGAGTCATAACGAAGCCACACAAAGGCAACCTATCTTCATAGTAATTCCCTGTAACGATACTACTCGCAGACGTTTGGACAAATTTTAGGAAACTAAGGCATGCTTTGACGCTGTGTGATCGCTATTCCTATGCTAACCAATATATAGGTATAAATGTTTCATACCAATATGTACTGTTGCATTTATTACTAATGCTACAAAATAACGTTCCGGATAAAAATGATGATGAATGTAATTACTAACAAAAGAACAATGAGATGTAAACTATACAAGTGACAAATTTATCAAGCAGACCCATATGCAACAATCAAAACATGTACTTGCCCTGCATTTCAACTCTAGAAATAGCATGCTTCTTGTGAAAAGGCGTTTTCCGAATTAAACATATTGAACATACATATACATAAAACAACAAATGCGGAACAATCTTAACCACTGAGTGACATTCAGGGACGGCTCAACCCGAGGCTGGCACCTCTAACCCGGACCTAGTCTTAACCCCGGCGCTACTACATACACTATTACAGCAATATTACATACTCTACTTAGTAAAAGTAATTTTCTCTTTTATAATGCCCTATATAAAGGCGTTATCTCGCAAATTTTGCACAGCTGAACGCTCGAGAGCAATCAGTGGTAATCAGTGTCTTATGTTTGATAAAATATAAGCACCTAATTATATTTAAGGAATATTTTTTTGTTTCTCTAAATTTATTAGCGTGTATTGCTTCAGCCAGTTTCTATTGGTGACACGCTATAACTCTCGCATTCTTTATTTTGGACCATTGGACGGAAATGGTACCGCACAGAGAAACTGGATGGCTATGTAGAAGACGTAAGTAACTTTAAATACTGCTTTGTACGTGCATAGATATTTCAAATTAATAATTTTGGACATGTTAGAATGAGAAAAATATTCATCGTTCATGCGTTCCCTAAACATAGATGACATACCTAGAATGAGTTGTTTGAATAAGGCAAGCAAATTTTGTTGCTGAGTGTGCCTGACAAAAACGTGAATAGTATTGACGCAATACCGTAAGAGAGCTCGCGTCATAGAACTTCCACCGTCGGTGTTGGCACCGTTGGTTGGGAGCAAAAATTGAGAAAGAAAGCAAAGAATGTAAAAAATAAAATCAGGGGTCCAATTAGGATCAAACTCGGACCGTTCACGTGGCAAGCAGGAGTCCTTTCAAGATGCTACGACGTTACGTGCCCCTGCTACAGAACAAAACACTACAAAAATGCCATGTAGAGGAAGGAGTCTCCTTAACGCATTTTGTTCAACAGGTATCACGAAGAAAACGAGCCCATTCGGTGATTTGTAGGCGCATTTCGGAGGCCATCAAGCTACGTCGAAAAAGGCCGGGAAAGTGCCGCCATCACCACTAAAACATGCACGAACTATCGAAAAGCTCTAAAATTGAACAACTAAGTCCATGTAGTAGAAAACATGCTAAGTCTTTCAAGAGGCGTTCATTAAGCAAACAGCGAATGCCAGATGATGTGCTGCCATCTGTGAAGCTTTGTAAAACATCTTTATGGCCTGAAAGAAGGCGGGCGCGTGCCGTGCTTCTTATAGGCCATGTGATTGTGCTTTAGATCAAAAACCTGTATGTACTATGAGCGTCAAATGAAACCCGAACAGCGACAAGCCTTAGCAATAGTATAGTGCGCGCCTGCCCACTGATCTCTACGAAGAGGCACACATATATGCTCAAAGCTGCCGAGCAGGATGCGTGCGCCTGTCAATGGTAATAAATGGACGGCACGCACTATAATATCGCACAGGCTTGCCGCTGTTAGGGTTTTATTTGACGCTGATAGTACCATTTGTGTTCACACGCGGTTTGTGTGAATGTGTCTGTGTGCCATCTGTGAGACATTATAAGAAACGTGTCTCGACTACTGCAGAACGCCGTCTGGCTGAGGGAATTGGCCACACTGCACAGTCACTGCATTATTATAGAAATAACGCGCTTGCACACGCACCCGTTAATGAGTGTTTGTGTGTGTGTGTGTTTGTTTAGTGTGTGTATGCGTGCGTGCGTGCGTGCGTGTGTGTGTGTGTGTGTGTGACAAAAGATATTATTGAGTATGTACTTGGTGGTTGAAGGACGCACTAGGGGCCGGATATTTCGCTATCACGTTCAACTCTTGAAAGCGAAACATAAGGGTACCTCAATTTTCGGAGCTCGCCTGCTGCGTTAGGTACAACTATCTTGGTCAGTTTTTGTTACGAGTAAACGCATTTGGAAAGTGGAGAGGCATAACTGCGTATCACTGTATGACAGCATCGAGTTATTGCATTCAGTGCAATAACTCGATAAGGCCTCACAATCAAAGAGCTATTTGGCACTCCCCATTCAGTGCAGCAAGGAAGACTACAATACTCAGACGCGTTACCAGTTATGATAGAAATGTGCTTGCACTGACTCGCACTAAATGTACGTGTCATTTCTAAACTAAATACTGTGGGATCCTCAAGCCTCGCCTTTGGGAGTTGAAAGTGACTGCCATATCTTGTCCCTGGTGCGTAATTTTGTGCTTACATTTTATCTTATGCTTTATCTTTTATCTTATGCTTTATCTTTTATTTTATCTTTTGTGCTTACAATTTATCTGACTATTTTGTTCTTACATTTTGTCTTATGTTGCTACTCGAAAAGCTTAAACTGTGGATTAATACAATGTAACTTGAAAGTGACTTGTGTCTATGAAGATTTCGCATATGGCTGCATTCTGTGTAATGGGTTGTGGGCTTTAAACCACGCGCAGTTACGCTAAGCGCCCACTTAGTGGTTAAAAAATAATAGCACGCAGTAACATGCCATTGACTTCTGCAATGGGTGGCCTGTTTTAAGTAACGAACTTGTATTGATAATTACGCCTTCTTACACCTCATTGCAATGTAAGCTTCTACCACGTAATATTACTAGGATCTGCAATGTTACATCTCGTATAGTCACGCCTGTATGCAGGACACGACACCCTGCTGCAGTGGTTTGGTGGTTCTGGCGATGCACTACTGACAGAAAGTTGTGGACACGAATCCCGACATCGTGGGCTGCACTTTCGATAGAGGTTTACCTAGTTAAGGCTCGTATACTTAGCTTATTTGCAAGTAAAAATGCTGAGGTGCTCGAAGTTTCTGGAGACCTCCACTACGACGTCTGTCATAAACATTTTGTAGGTTTGGGAAGTTAAACCCTAAATTTTGTTATAGTATAAAGGACGTGTGCGTACGTAAAGCATGAGCTTTGTTTTCACTTGATCTAAAAGCAGTGCAGTGCGTTTTAACTCTTTAATAGCCATGTATGCTTATTGAGATCCCCGGTGATTTACACTTCGAAATGTTTATTTTGGCATGTTGAAGTTGTTTTCCGTGCATTTAGTACTTTCCAGTACAGTTAGCCTAGGTAGTAAAGGTCAAGAATCAATTAGAATTTGCCCAATTGGGCAAAATACTGGCTTTTGAGAGACCTTTGTGCGAAGCAATGTGCGTGTGTTGTTGAGAAAATGCACTTCACTGGTGAGCTCAAAAAAAGTGCATGCTTCTCTCGGTAATGCTACTGTGCAACAAAAGTTCTCGAAGCAAAAGAACCTTTGCGAGTCAGAAATTATTGTGTCAGCTTCGCAATCTAAAAGTGTTTAGCAGCAATGTGTTGCAGAAAGGTATGCCTGCAATTCAATATAGGGCTGTCTAAAAGTCAGAGAAAAATTGTTCTACAAAATTTTTTTCAAAAGCCCACCGCGTGTGTGTAGGGTACAAATAGCTTTCTCAGACAGTTTCCAGCAGTTTTGTTTTCACTTGTAATGATATACCAGACACAGAGCCACATCCAATATCTGTAGTTGCTGCTATGGCATCGTCATCACGCCCGCACGGGTGCTCACTTGTGCTGCAGAAAACACGTGCGGTTCAGAACTGCCTTGCATCAGCTTCTTAACTGAATGAATACTGGCTTCGAGTGCGAGAATGACAGCGCCTAAGCTTCAGATTTTGTAGCGACCACGCTTTGCGTTTGTAGCGACCACGCTTTGCTCCGTAACCATTGGTCTGTTTTGACACAGCTCTGTCTGTAATCTTTGACATTCACCGAACACTTCTTTTCATCAGCACAAGTTAACGCCTGGCTCATGGGTAGGGCCTTACAACGCTTAAACTCGGTACGAGTACGTCTATGTCGGTTGGCGATCTTGTGCAATGCTGCTTTCGCTGCAATCATGGACACTCTGAATGATGCCGCACCCTTGTACCCTGTTCAGCAACGGAAGAAACCTATGGCATCATTGGGGTCTCTTGTACGAATGAAGTTGCGGTGAAAGTTTGGAACGCCAGCTCAGCGAGGCCGAGCACGCGCCCGCTACCAGAAGGGCATGCTGTGGTGGCGTGAGCGTGTTCGGCGCCCTGGACAATGACGCGCCTCGTGACTCCCGAGCACATCAATGAGGACGCCCTATTGCAAAAAACAGCATACCCACCGTGATGCCAGTACATTTTTTGGCACTGTTACTTCGCTGGGCGCACTGGAAAAAAGCTTTGTCGCACCGGTAGGTGTGCTGGCTTAATCTTTGTGATGCTGGTGCACACTGAAGAGCGCAGGAATCACTGGAAATTTCACTGGCCAGCGCTGGTGAATACTCGAGCACGCACTGTTTCTACCAGCGCAGCATGCACAATATTGTAGCGGGTGCTATGGTATGTTTCGGTGTCATTGAGTATAAAACAATTGATTCGACGGCGCGGTGATATGCCACCCTAACAGATACCGAGAATACGTAACTTTAGCAGTGAAAGTTTGAATCGCAGCAATTATAATGCACTTTTTCGCACATGCCGCCGCGTATACCGGCCATATTCGCTTCAGCCGTGTATTTCTGTAACAATTCCAAGTTGCAGTGCTTTGAAGCCCGGAGCACCACGCCAGTCTTAGCAGAAACAGGAAATTGTTTTTGTCGCCAAGTTGACGGAACGTAAATAATCTCTTTCAATTGCTTCGCAAGGTTTTCCAGCGTAGGCGAGAAAACAAAACTGTCGTTCGACTCCGCCACACTCCATAAATGGATGTCTGGCCATGCTTATCCTTCTACTTACTTCTGGTAACACTTAGAAACGTTCCGAAGCTCAAATGCAGAATCTTAAACCATCCCAACTCCCCGCTTTGAGAGCAGTCTTACAAGGGCCCGGCCCAGCAAGCATTAAGCCTGTCGTGCCGGCCGCATTGGTGTATATGTTACCAGCGCTTCTTGCTTCGTGTACAAACAATTTTAAAGTGTGAGAATAAGTGTAAAGTATACTTTAGGGATCCATAAACCTAAATAAACTATTTTGCCTTTGTCGATGTTCGCACAAGGAGCGCTGACAATCGATGCGTTGCGCTTTCAGTTGCGCAGGTTGTCACCAAAAGACACCAGCCGCACTTAGCCGGTACTTCTCTGACTAATATGACATCATCATCATCATCAGCCTGACTACGTCCACTGCAGGACAAAGGCCTCTCCAATGTTCCACCAGTTAACCCGGTCCTGTGCTTGCTGCTGCCAATTTATACTCGCAAATTTCTTAATCTCATCTGCCCACCTAACCTTCTGTCTCCCCCTAACCCGCTTCCCTTCTCTGGGAATCCAGTTAGTTACCCTTAATGACCAGCGGTTATCCTCTCTACGCGCTACATGCCCGGCCCATGTCCATTTCCTCTTTTTTATTTCAACTATGATATCCTTAACCCCCGTTTGTCCCCTAATCAACTCTGCTCTCTTCTTGTCTCTTAAGGTTACACCTACCATTTTTCTTTCTATTGCTCGCTGCGTCGTCCTCACCCTCTTTGTAAGTCTCTTTGTAAGTCTCCAGGTTTCTGCTCCGTAGCTAAGTACCGGCAAGATACAGCTGTTATATACCTTCCTCTTGAGGGATAGTGGCAATCTACCTGTCATAATTTGAGAGTTCTTGCTGAATGTGCTCCACCCCATTCTTATTCTTCTAGTTACTTCAATCTCGTGGTTAGGCTCTGCGGTTATTACCTGCCCTAAGTAGACATAGCCTTTGCAACTTCAAGTGCACTATTACCTAACTCCAAGCGCTGCTCCTTTCCGAGGTTGTTGTACATTACTTTCGTTTTCTGCTGATTAATTTTAGAACCCACCTTTCTGCTCTCCTTGTCTAACTCCGTAATCATGAGTTGCAATTCATCCCCTGAGTTATTCAACAATGCAATGTAATCGGCGAAGCGCAGGTTACTAAGGTATTCTCCATTAACTCTTATCCCTAACTGTTCTCTTTCTAGGCTTCTGAAAACCTCCTGAAAGCACGCGGTAAATAGCATTGGGGAGATTGTGTCCCCCTGCCTTACACCCTTTTTGATTAGTATTCTGTTGCTTTCTTTATGAAGCACTATGGTAGCAGTTGATCCCCTGTAGATTTCTTCCCGAATGTTTATATATACTTCATCTACGCCCTGATTCCGCAGTGTCTGCATGACGGCTGATATTTCTACTGAATCAAACGCCTTCTCGTAATCTGTGAAGGCTATGTATAGAGGTTGGTTATACTATGAGCATTTCTCTATTACCTGAGTGATAGTATGAATGTGGTCAATTGTTGAGTAGCCTGTTCGAAATCCTGCTTGTTCCTTTGGTTGATTGAATTCTAATGTTTTCTTTACTCTGTTAGCAATTACCTTTGTAAATAGCTTGTATACTGCAGAGAGCAAGCTGATCGGCCTGTAATTCTTCAAGTCTTTGTTATCTCCTTTCTTATGTATTAAGATGATGTTAGCGTTCTTCCAAGACTCTGATACCCTTCCCGTCAGGAGACACCTTGTAAACAGGGTGGCTAGTTTTTCTAACACAATCTGTCCTCCATCTTTCAGCAGATCTGATGTTACCTGATCCTCACCAGCAGTTTTGCCTCTTTGCATGCTCTCCAAAGCTTTTCTGACTTCTTCTATCACTACTGGTGGGGTGTCATCTGGGTTACTGCTAGTTCTTATAGTATTAAGGTCGTTGTTGTCTCGGCTACTGTACAGATCGCTGTAAAACTCCTCCGCTATTTTAACTATCCTATCCACATTGGTAGTTATTTTGCCTTCTTTGTCCCTTAGTGCATACATCCGACTTTTGCCTATCCCAAGTTTACTCTTCACTGCTTTGACGCTTCCTCCGTTTTTCAGAGCGTGTTCAATTCTCTCCATTTTATACCTTCTTACATCGCATACTTTACGTCTAATAATCAACTTCGAAAGCTCTGCCAGTTCTATTTTGTCTGTTCTACTTGACACTTTCATGATTTGACGCTTCTTAATTAGGTTCTTCGTTTCCTGGGAAAGCTTGCCAATGTCCTGTCTAACTACCCTGCCTCCAATTTCCACTGCACACTCCGTAGTGATACTCATCAGATTATCATTCATTGTATCTACGCTAAGGTTGGTTTCCTCACTAAGAGCCGAGTACCTGTTCTGCAGCGACACTCTGAATTCCTGTACTTTCCCTCTCAGTGCTAGCTCATTGATTGGCTTCTTGCGTATCAGTTTCTGTCGTTCCTTCTTCAAGTCTAGGCGAATTCGAGACCGTACCATTCTATGGTCACTGCATCGTACCTTGCCAACTACTTCCACATCCTGCACGATTTTGGGTGTGCAGTCATTATAAAGTCTATTCGTTCTTATTTTCGCCATTAGGGCTCCTCCGTGTCCACTTGCGGTTATCTCGATTTCGGTAGAAGGTATTAAAAATCCGCAGATAATTGCGTTCTGCGAATTCTACTAGTAGCTCTCCTCTGGCATTTCTAGTGCCGATGCCATAATCTCCTACTGCCTGGTCTCCAGCCTGCTTCTTCCCTACCTTTGCATTACAGTCGCCCATCACTATAGCATACTTTGTTTTTACCTTACTCGTTGCCGATTCCACGTCTTCATAGAAGCTTTCAACTGAAGCGTCATCATGGCTGGATGTAGGCGCGTAAGCCTACACTACCTTCATCTTGTATCTTTTGTTCAGTTTAATTACAATACCTACCACCCTTTCATTAATGCTATAGTATTCCTCTATGTTGCCAGCTATGTTTCTGTGAATTAGGAACCCCACTCCCAGTTCTCTTCTGTCTGCCAAGCCCCGATAGCAAAGGACGTGCTCATTCTGTAGCACAGTATAGGCCTCATCTGTCCTCCTAACTTCGCTGAGCCCTCTTATATCTCATTTAACACCCTCTAGCTCCTCGAATAGTACAGCTAGACTTCCCTCACTAGATAACGCTCTAGCGTTAAACGTTGCCAAGTTCAGGTTCCAAAGGCGGCCTGTAGTCTAGAGATTCTTAGCACCCTCTGCTGCGTTGCGGATTTGACCGCTGCCATGGTCAATTGCTTCGCAGCTGCTGGGGACTGAGGGCCGTGAGTTATTTGACGTATGCATGTGGGAGGTAGTGGCCAGATACTGCACCAGGGTGGCCAATCCTTCTCTGGTGAGGGAGTGCGTTTCCGGCGGTGGTTACCGGTGAGGCCGCACCACAGACCTCTTAATGCAGTTCCATCAATACGCGGATATTTTTTTTTCCGGTTGGGAACTGCGCGGCACCGGGATTAGAACCACGGACCTCTTGCCTGCGAGGCGGATGCTCTGACCACTACGCCATCGCCGCAACCGCATTGTTATGTTCTAAATGTAGATTTCAGCGGTGTATCAGTCAAGTTTGTGGTTATTTTTATAAAATTGTTTTATTGAAATGAGATTTCTGCTGATTACCCTCGTAATTAAAGGTCTAGAGAGTACGGAGTGGGCGTCCGATTAGCCTATGGGGTGCTGTTTATTAATATATCAAGCAGACAAAATTTAAATTTGTTTGTGAGGTGATGTTACCAAATTAATATCTTTAGTGATTAGACTTAATTTTGGTCACAAATAGTTCTGGTACTATTACTCTTTTCCTGACGAAACCTGAGGGGCGACAGGTCTACAATTAGTGCTTTGCACTGTATGAGTTAGAAATTTCCCGGTAGGTTATTAGCAAAGTTAAAAGCAACCGTAAGGGAAAAAAAGGTTCAAGATTTTGATCTGACGGGCGCACCTTTCTCCCGAGCAGTGAGCCACCGTCCTCCACTGAGCGAGGGCGAGGGAAGACGCGGGCGCCACACGTTTATTAGCGGTTCTCGTTATATTCTTTCCAACTCTGTATCTTCCGGTTACCTTAAGCTATCAAAAATAATTTTACACGGAAAAAACCGGCACTGTAGTGGTCTAAAAGAAGATATTAGCTATTTTTCAGTGGCGTTTGTACCTCCTTTCGAAAATTTGTTTTAATGAAATGAGCTTTTTGCTGATAACCACCCTAATTAAGGGCCTAGAGTGTACGGAATAGGGCCTCCTGGTAGCCTATTGGGTGCGGTTTATTATTATATTAAGCGGACAACATTTAAATGCGTTTGCGAGGTGATATTACCAATTTATTCTGTTTAAAGATTAGGCTTAATTTTGATTGCGGAATAACACTGGAACTAATAAACCTAGCCTGATCAAACTTCAGTAGCGTCAGGTCTATCCTAAGTACTTTCAACGTTTCAAGTAAGAAGTTTCCTGGTAAAATATTAACGAAGCTACAAGCGATCGTAAAAAAAACACGTGGCCCGACTGTTGTTGTTTTCTCAGATTCACACAGTTTTCCGCTCCTAAAATTAAAAATTTTCGTTTGTAATAGCAGTATTTGTAGCGGTTGAACTCCTTGTATCTTCACAAAAAAATAGACACCACTCTGACCCTCCTAGAACAAAAATTGCTAAAGTTATAGGTAGATACGTGCAGAGCTCACTTACCCGTGCCGCTGAGGCGGCCGTAAATAAAGTACTAAAAAATATGTAAAAAAATAATATGTAAGAACACGCAATTTCCAGTTAGTAGTTTGCTACACCTTCGTGAACTGACTCCCTGGCATATGGTCACAGCGTATTGCATTAGAATTTCTACAGGCGTTTTTTATTGTTGGTAATGATATAACTGAATATATCTGTACGCTGGCACGCTCGCTGTATAGTGCCAGCAGAGGCCAGAAGAACGGCGGTCGCTCGGTATCGCCACTCCGTGAATGCAGTTTGCGAAAGATTGACATTCTACTTACTTACTTTCTACTTCCCATTCTACTTACTTCTACTACTTAGTTGGAAATGTTTCAAAGCTCAAATGCAGAAACTTCAAGCATCGCAACTCCGCTGCTTCAAGAGTGGCCTTACCCGAGTACCCCGCTCAAGCGAGGCCTATCGTGCCGGCAGTGTTGGTGTACATGCTGCAGGCGCTCTTTTTACATTAAGTAAGCACAATTCTATATAGAAAGAATAACTGTAAAGCACCGCTTAGACATCCCTTAGCCTAAATTAACCATTTTTCTGCGTGTGCGGTTCCCGCACAAGGAGCGGCGATGATCGATGTGTAGTGCTTTCAGTAACGCAGGCTGTCACAGAAAGCTCCCTTCTGAGCACAGGAGCCAGTACTTCTCTGACACGTATGTAAGAACACGAAATATTAAGTTGGTATTTAGTTACGGCTCAATGAACTAACACACTGGCATACTTTTTCAGCGGATTGTATTAGTAATTTCTTCGGTTGTTTATTAGTTGCATGTATTGATATACCTGCAAATATGTAATCTGGAACGCCGAATCTGTACTGCTACAACGTTGCCTGCGCAAAAAAAAAGTACTCAATATTCACTCGTGTACGAGGATATCTACCGTACAAGACATTTCAAATCATCTGTACATGTTGACTAGTAGCAAGTGTGAGAACCGTCTATAAAAGGCAAAAATTATTGGCAGCATCAGCCGACAATCTGTGGCAGCTCCTCCAGTCAATTCGAGATTTTGAGTAAAGATGTAGATGCTTCAAAAAACTTTGTGTTTTTCTAATACCAGCACATCATTTGGTGGCAGGAAGCCGTTCGTCAACGTCGAATCAAGAAGCAATTGTTATTGGGAAAGGAATATTGTGTCAATCTTGACTGTGCGACTTGTAAACATGGAGTGGAACGGCGCGTTTTAAGGTAAATCTTGAATTTACAACCCAACATCGACGTTGTGGCGTGGTGTAGTGGGTAGTGTACTTAGTACCTAATCAGAAGGTGGCAAGTTCAAATCCTGTTAGGCAGCGTTTAATCATTTCTCAATTATTTATTTTCTATTGTGAATCACGCTATTTTGCTTATATATTCATTTATTTATGGAAAATCGGCACCGCTTCTTGTTTTAACTCAGTGAAGCCATTTTACGCAGAGTACTGGGACGCAGTTACTCCAGCGTCCCAGTACCTGCGCTGGGAGGCGCTGGTGCCAGCGACAAACTGGGCCCATAATCAGGCATAGCGCTGGACGCTGGTACCCAGTGGCACTGGTTTTTGCAATAAAGCGAGAATGACTATCTATCGTATCGAGACCTGGTCAACTAACGCGGGCACAACGCGAAGACTGAAGAGCAAATTGCGGTCGCACCGGGTGAGTTTGCCTCACATTTCGGGCTCGTCAAGCCCGAAATACAAAAGTCAGCAACGATATACGGAAGTCAGCGATCTCTCGTCTTATAAAACTGAGTGCTCCCAAAATTTGCCACAGAATATTCCACACTCAAATAAACATTTAGATTAAGTGCTGTTAGTTCATTTGGTGTAAACGACACTTGATCTATCTGCTAAGAAGAGCTGACACTGAAGCTGACTTTGTAGCTGGGATAAAGTGTCATTTGTCGATGCTATAATGCAAGAATGCCTCCGGCTCTAACAGGCTAAAATTAGGCACATTTTATGACGTTGAGCACCTTGCGAGGACCCACGCGACGTCCTTCTGTCTCAACCCAAATGGTCTACCAGACGTCTGCAACCATTTAACGCAACTCATCAGGCGTGAACTTGAAGTGGCCGATTCAACTACAGCTTGAAGAACGTCCCCTCACCCCATTGTTTGAATCACCTTGCCCCTAATTCAATGAGTTGTATGGAAGGAAACTGTGAGCTTGAGAATTTGTTCTATTTTATTGCCTGCCCATACCACCTGCCAGCCACTTATAATCCCACCACGTTCTTTCGCGTTTGACTCTCCACCAACGTTCCGCAGTTCACCTGCGTGGCAAACTCACGATGAACAAGCCCATCTGCCTTCTTGTGTTACCGTAAAGGGGACATGTCTCTTCATTACAGAAGTCGCTGGGGTCATGCACCTTCAATGCGCGTCTCGTTTGTAGTCATGAGACCAGCACGAAACATCTTGACCAGAAACCTGTTACTAAACCAAGCTACCACCACTCTCCATCAGCCCAACGTCACCGGTCTCATTCTGAACGGCCCTATCGATATCGCCTCCCGCCTTTCCTCGACGTTCCCCGACGGAAAACTAAGAAAACTAAGTGTTGCCGTGGCCGTAGGTGGCGCTGCTATCACTCGGATCAATTAAGAATCCTCTTTGAACCTACAGACAAAACGGTACCTTATCGATGTTCAAGTAGATGGTGTGCATGTGGCCGCTCTTCGACACCAGAGCGCAGGTTTCCGTTATGATGAGTCATTTACGCTGCAAGCTAAAGAAACTTCTCACAGCTGCAGACACTCAGTTCACCCGTGTAGCTGATGGAGGAAGAGCATCAATCGTTGGAATGTTCTCTACTCTTGAATACATCGCAGTTGGCCACACAGTTCTTCATTGTAGCTCCCTTCAAAAAATGCCCGCAAGACGTAAGCTTAGTTCTTGGCTTCCTGTCCGCACATTTTGTCTTCATCACCCCGCCGCGGTGGTCTAGTGGCAAAGGTACTTGGCTGCTGACCCACAGGTCGCGGGTTCGGTTCCCGGCTGCGGCGGCTGCATTTCCGATGGAGGCGGGAATGTTGTAGGCCCGTGTACTCAGATTTGTGTGGACGTTGAAGAACCCCAGGTGGTCAAAATTTCCGGAGTCCTCCACTACGGCGTCTCTCATAATCAAATGGTGGTTTTGGGACGTTAAACCCCACAAATCAACAATTTTGTCTTCATTGACTGTTAGACCAGCATCCTCCGTTTCAACTTGCCCGCAACATAACCTTTAGTACAACCGCCCAGTCTCCTCTGGACAATGGGATATGTGCGCATCTCTCCCCAAACACTAATCTACGCCCAGCTAAACTCAATACCTATTAGTTCTCTGTGGCGACTATGTTCTGATACCTATCACTGATGCCCTTTTTAACCGCGGCATTACTTTACCACACACTTTTCTGTGTGTCGCAGGGAACTCCACGTGTCTTTCAGTTGTCAGCTTAGTTTGACACCTCAAGTTCTGCCGCAAACAATCCCCTTGGTGTTCATTCGCACTTTAAAACAGAACTCGGTGTATGTTTTTACTAAGGCCACTCCTTCCGACCACGACGCTCCACAGCAATTCGACACTTTCTCTGACAGTGCTGTTAGATAAATGATGGCTTCCAGCTTAACGCCACAGCAGACTGGCGAGGTCCACTAGCTTCTGCTGTCCTACATCGATATTTTCGACGTAAGCAGCCAGCCATAGGGGAAAACTGTAGGAGTGACCCACCGCATAGGCACTGGCAATGGGACTCCTATTCATAGGCGTCCTTATCTATTTTCGGCGGCCGAGCGTTTCATTATTCAAAGTAAGATCGACGAACTGCTGGCCGAGAATATTATTGAGCAATGCTGCAGTTCTTGGGCATCACCTGTTGTGCTAGTTCACAAGAAAGATGTCGCTAGACGTGTCTTTGTCGAGTATAGAAAACTAAACTAAATTTAAAAAAGTGTCAGTTTGCCCAAAAGGACGAAGCAATAAATGCGATAGCAGCATATTCGAAGGTTTTATGAAGCAAGGATATCATTTTTAAATGCAATAATAATTGTAGTTAGCATGTGCTTTCTAAGTAACCAAGTTTCCTGCGGTGCGGTCAGATGACCACATCAAGGCTCATGCGTGGATACGGCGTTGATATACAAAGTGAGGCTGGCAGTAACTCATTTATATACAATCTCATATATCTCTACTAAACGCTGGTGTAAGAGAATATGGCCGTTCCAGGTACACTTTTGGCACGTTTTTGCTGTAGAGAACAGAGCCTGTAGTAGCTCCCGCCTGTTGCGGGGGCACAATGCACACGATGATCAGTGCCACGATAGCGCTGCAACAATCAGAATCCCCCCCTCTTCCCTCACAAGATCATCACGTGCGTAGACCACCCCGGCCGGAAAGGCGATACTCACCACGCAGAAAGAAAAGGATAGGACATCATTTCCTGTATATATATACAAACTTACTTGTATACTTGAATTACGATGACGGCGATGTCAAAAAACCAGTCGAGACGGTCCACATAGTTATTATCGCAATAAAAAGACGTCTATCCTCTGCCACGAATAGACAATGCCCTTGATTTCTTCTATGGGTCCCGCTATGTTTCCTCTATAGAAATTCGTTCCGGGTACTTGCCGATTGTGGTAGTTGAGGTGAACTGTGACAAGACGGCATCTATCACCCCTGACAACCTATATCAGTAAGGTTTTGTTCTTTAGCTTTTCTCACGCTCGAGGCACCTGCGAATGAATGATGAAGTTCCTGATCAGATGCTTTATTGGTAACTATTCGTGCCACTTATAGGACGTTCTTGTTTTTAGGAGCTTGCTTCTTCTGGTCGCGGTTTGTCCTGTGTTGGTGGCGTTTGCACCAGTGTTGCCTCTTGAGTTTTGCCGTCGCTCGAGGTCACATCTCCGGTGATTACAACAATGCTATTTGATTGCGAGATACCATCTGACGTCGGTATACGATAGGCGGCGTGCTTGCCTCCTCGAAGTAGATTCGAGAGAAATGGAAGTAAAGAACGAAGTTTGTCGTGGTAATTGTCTCTATGTGTGGAGGTCATCACAACAACTCCAGACTGGGGATGGATAGTTGGGAAGACGAATCAATGTTTAAGAGATAGAAAAAAAAATTGCCCGCAGCTTCCCTCGGGGGAACACTGAGGAGGATGCGGAGCATATAATTGGTTAACGGGGTGTTAAAGTGCGACTTACTTGGGTCGATGGCTAAATTGGTTAACGTGGTTGTGAAATGGGGTGTTAAATTGCGACTTACTTGGGTCGATGGCTAAATTGGTTAACGTGGTTGTAGGAGGGGGTGTTAAATGAGTGAACACGTACACACGTATGCGAAAGGGCGGCGCTGGTTGAAGGGACGTCGATCATTGTGTTTGTGGATTCGTTGGAATTCATTTCACCGCGACCTTGGTTGTCGACGCGCCGTACAAACCAACCGACGAGCGGCAACTGAGCGAGCGAGCGCCGACCTTGAGTATATATACAGTGCGACGGCGCATGCGCTGTCAGCTGTCGAATGTTCTCGAAGGAGAAGCGCGCGCGGCACAGATGGTGGGCGACGGCGCGACGGCGCATGCGCGCGCGTCAGCTGTCGAATGTTCGAGAAGCGGTGCGGACGGCGCACTACAAGGCGCGAGTATAAGATGCTTCCGCATCTAAAAGAGGGTATGGGCGTTATGTTGTCTGACCGCACGAGAGAGCGCACCGCCATCCATGACGTCAGTTTCTCGGTGATTATAAAAATTCTCACTAGATGATCTGCTATCGCTCATGGTGGCACCCACAATCTCGGCCAATTCTGCTTACTTTCCCTTCGCTGGGAGCTCGTGCAGTGAGCCTATATAACCACCACTTGGCCACATGTACAACCCCCCAGCCAAATCAGAAGTGCGGCGGGTTCGTAATGCACTTAGAGCTTGGTCACCGCAAGACTTTGAGGGGACAGCCCGGAAGGCCGAAGCAAGCAGTGCTCTCTCACAACAAAACCTGGAGCTGCGGGTTGCGTATATAAAATATATATAGTTCATCAAAGTGAATTTAGTGCATCCAGTTGTAAACTTATAAACATTGCGTATGTATTGTATATATGACAAACGTTTCTGGCTTTATGCGGTGATGAAAACTTTGTGGGAAAAATTCGCTGGTTACCCAATCATATGCGAGCAATCTTCTGCAACATCACTCACATAATACAGATAAGGTGGTGATTGTTTTTTAACATTTGAAACTCATACAGAGTGGCTTTCAGACGTCTTAAGCATTTTAAGTTGCCCTGCAGGCTCAACTCGTCCAATATCACTTTGGGTGCGACCAAAGCACAGTACTTCACCGTTAAGTACACGCAAACAGTGTACAACCAGACCCGGTAAAAATCAGCTCAGACAAGAACTTTCCTGTCCAATGTTCTACGACGGATATGCACAGATTTATTGGTTCGTTTTAATTTTTATGACGCTTCGTGACAAATTTTATGCTCATCACAACACCTTTTGCGCCGCTCCTCAAGCATGACGTCCAGTTTTATGGGGCCTAGAAGAAGCTTCCGTGTTCTAGACTCTAATCACCCTTCTCCCAACTCCTCCGAATCTGGCAAGCTTTAGCCTTGCTGCTGCTACGAAAATTTATTGAGATATAGGTGCAGATGAATTGTTCGAGTGCTAGCTCATCAGCAGCGTGGCCAGGATTAGGTTATTGCATACGCCAGGAACACCTTACTGGCACCTGCGTGTAATTATACAAGTACATAGCACGAGTTATTGGCCCTCGTTTGGGCGGTGGCGAAATTTCGGGCTTAGCTATACGGAGGGCCAGTTTCGCTTGTTACCGACCACCACACGCTCTGATGCCTAGACTTCCTGGAACATCTATCCGGGTGTCTTTGCCGCTGGGCTTTGCAGCTGCAAGAGTTTTCCCATTTGTTCGTCTACAAATCTGGCCTGCTGCACCGTGATGTCGATCACCTCTGCCAGTACCCTGTGATGGCACCAACGCTCCCGCGAAGCACACCATCTTATACGTGTCGGACTTCCATCAAATTGGGGAAAAACAGTAGTGGTATCTGCTGTTGCTTGACATCATAAACCGTACGAAATCTTCCCCAAACGATGCCTGCGTCCGTATTTCGTGTTTGAAAGGGTGTCTTACATTGTGACAATTTTCGACCTGACAGCTCTGACATGCGTAGTGTCGTGCCTGAGAATTTTCGGCGCTGTGTTCTCATTGAACTTGAGGACGCACCCGAAGCCAGGCACCTTGGCGTGTCTTGCACGTAGGAGCACATACGGTGCCTTATGTGGCTTATGCCGACGTCGCAAAACACCACAGATGCAACCCACGGGTAATCTCAGCCAGTAGATATTTCTACGGAACCATTTAATTGCAGTGGGTTAGGCATGCTTGATCTTTCCCCACTTAATTGTTGGGAGACAACTGTGTAGCAGTTGATATCGATTGCGCTATGCGCTATGCTATCACGCGAGCTTTACTGACAATTTTACAAGCAACGTGGCTGCCCTGATTTATTATGAGGCGTTTAACGTCCCGACACCACCATATAATTATGAGAGACGCCGTAGTGGAGGACCCCGGAAATTTCGACCACCTGGGGTTCTTTAACGTGCTCCCAAATATGAGCACACGAGCATACACCACTTTTGCATCTATTGAAAACGCAGCCACCGCCGCCGGTATTCGATCCCGCGATCTGCGGTTCAGAAGCCGAGTACCGTTGCCACTAGACCACCGCGGCGCGGTTGGCCTATTTCCTGTTATGTGACGGTGTATTGGGTCACGGAACCTCGAGACAGGTGCTCATAGACATTGCCGTATATTTGTATCTCAAATCATCGCCGACATCCTGCGTTCCTGCTCCACGCAGCAAAAAGAACCATTACTAGACTCTATTGTTTTCTAGTAATGTTGGCACAAACCGACTACTGCTTAGCCCCCTCAAACCAACCGCCTAACAGAACGATTGATTCGCACTCTCACGGAGATGCTTGCTATGTATGTGTCGCCAAACCACCAAGACTGCGATCTGGCCCTACCCTTGGCAAGTTTCATGTACAATTGATCGTGTCAAGACACTGTAAGCTTTTTACCTTTCCTGTTCTAGGGAAGAGAGTCGAGCTTGCTGCTGTACACTATAATTTAGGCCACTGCCCCGTCCACCCGCGACAGCAAGTATGTCAGTGGCTATCGCGAGAGCAGAGCATGCTCGTCAGCTCGCCCGCGCTCGGATGACGGCATCATTGAGCAAACAACGCCGTCGGTACGGTGCTACAAATACAGGCGTTTATTTCGCTCTCGGTACTCTTCTGCTACTCTGGTCACCTCAGTGCTGGGTGGGCCTATCAGCAAACATTTTGTCTCGCCACTGCCTCAAGTACCTGTCAATTATGAGATCAAACCTATCTGTCCATTATCATCTTCTCTACCGCCCAGTGATGTTCAAGTGTCTCGGCTCAAGCCGTACAAAACCGCGCTTGAGAATGACCTTTAGGTCTTGGAGATGGTACGTCTACCTCCGGTGGTCATGCTTCGTACTAGTGGCATCCAGACGAAGAGTACAAAAAGAGGGAGGACAAAGATAATAGACTGGCGCGAGCTTATCAGTATGGCTGGTGCTGCTCTCTCAACCGAATGGAAACGCATCTACGTCTACGTTTCAAAGTCGGTATGTTCCTCCTAACATTAAAAACTAAGAGAAACTTTAATGATATCACCCTTCTAGATAATTTCAGAGGCTCTGTCGCAGCTGATGCCAAAAAATTCATTGTTGTAGTACTTCCAAAGTAAGCCACTGCTTCTGATAATATTTGTGAATGGCAGGATCTTGCTGACCTAAAGAAGGGTACTATCACCTCTACCCCCACAGAATTACATTTTGCAGCACTTCTTGCATAGCCGCCATGGAGCACGTCATTCTCCAAAGTCCTGCCCGACGTCATTTTCAAAAAAGCAGACATTTTTCTACATCGCTATATGGAAGCGATGTAAAACAACATACTCGAAGACTAAGGCGTGCTGAAAAATCCCCTTCAGGGAAGAGGCAAAGGTTCGTCGCCGCCCCCCCTCCACCACCATCCCCATTACGCTGATGCATGAGGCAACTTCGTGCCCGCCCTCCCTAGTCTGAGCATATTCTTATCCCTATTATCACATTGTGCAGGGCTGATTTTGCGCCCCATTTTTAGGGGGCCCTCCCCCTGCCGCGATCCTTTTGCCTCCGCCTGTACTCGTCAATACACATAAACCTTTCCCATTATTCTACATTTGACTTTGTAGCCACTTGGCGAGCGTTCTTTAGTGTGTGCAAATCACCTCTCACCCTCCTACAATCTCCCTTTTAGTTACCTTCCATCCTCAATTTTTCCCAATAAGATAATTTATTCAGATATATATTGCTGGCTGCTCAAGTTGAAATGTAAAAAGTTGTGAAGAGAGGAGCTCCTTGAGAGTGTTAGGCCTTGCACAATGGTCGTTCATGTAGCGACGCCAAAGATAAGACAAAATACACTGCGTTAGTGAAACACTGTACATCACATAAAATAAAATATATGCAGAATTTACAATCCCAAAACTGCCATAAGATTATGAGAGACGCCGTTATAGAGGGCTCTAGAAATGCCGACCATGTGGGGTCTTTAACATGCACCTAAATCCGAGCACTTGTGCCTACAGCACTTTCATCTCCATAGGAAGCGCTGCAGCTGCCACAGCCGCGACTCAAGCCCACCACTCGCGGGTAGGCACCCAAGTTTCTTAGCCACTAGACCACCACCGGGAGCCACCACTTAAAGTAGAGTTGCACTAAGTAAGTATATGCTATAAATAGTAAGCAAATAGTACACAACCTCTCGCTTTTTAGAGCTTGTTTACTGTCAATATTGCGATATTTTAAGGCAGTGTTTCTGCAATAGGTGAAAAGTTTTTCTTTTTCCTGACGGGCCTACTGTCCAGCGTAAAAGCTATCATATTAGTTGTTATAGCTCCGGAATCAAAATTAGAGTGTTAAGCAGCCACGTGCACATGTCAACGTGCACATCTAGAACTCTTTATTACGAAATTTTATGAAAAGTTCGTTTTCGCGTGCGGGGTACCGTAGCCGGAGGAAGTGCAGAAGCATTTCTAAGTCTTCAACGAATGTGCAAAAGAAGATTAAATTTAGTAGATCTTGATTTGTTTGTTAGGAATAAAACTTGGGGTACCCTTAAGCTGAATTTTTCGGAGTTGAATGGGAAAGCGATATCTGGTCCCTAGGGCATACTTGAAACACTCAGTGCACACATTTATTTGTAAGTTACTCGAGAAGTTGAAATTGTGAATCACTATTATATAATCGATAGAGTTGAAAGTGGCTTGTCCCATAAAACTTTCGTATATGGCTCCGTTCAGCGAATCGGATGCATGGATGGAATACCATTTATTAATATCCTGTCTGATGCAAGGCAATGCGCTCACTTTCATGTTATACCGATTCCTGTATATAGGATAAGCCAAGTCCTATTAAATGCAGAGCCACTGATAGGTGGCAGCATCAAACCGTTGTTGCGAAATCCCCTGAATTTTATTTAAAGTGTAAGAAAGACCAGCTAATCCGTTCTAAGCGTTCTATTGTCCACGCAGCGTAATAAACATATCGGTGTTTATATTTGCCTACCTATGCCTTCTATAGAAAAAAAACACACTGCCTAACACCTATGTATTGGCGTAGTGCATCAAGTATGCGTAATAATTGCATTTTCATCGACCATAATCCCTAGCGTGAACGCGGCCACCCGATCAAGATGGGTGTAACGTTCGCCAGAAGGTTGACTCGTTGCACAGAAAACAACATACCGACCAAATATTCGCGTTTAAGTAGCTCAAGAAAGATAACCACCTTTAAAAACTGTTGCACACTTACGCTAATGGTCAATGACAGCGCAATTTGCACAACCACAAACTACCACTTTTAAACGCACGTATATATCCTGTTAACTGAACGAAAAGATGAAGACCACCATTGTTCAGAGGTTGCGCATAGGACGTGGTTCGCACAATGAAGGTTCTGCCTCTGCCAGTGAGAATATATATCTTCGCTCACTTTACTTTGTTTACATCTACCTTACAGTGACTATTAACAGTAATCTTTATAAATTTTCTGTCATCATTATTTTTTAGTGCTGAATAATATTCCGTCTTACGTTGACATAGCATATAAAAATACGATGAATGCAAAGTAGGTCTAAACGTTCTGAATTTTCATCGCGGCATTTTTATCTGGAAGTCGAAGGGAGAACTGGTCGTGGTGTCTCTATTTCACCCTGTTTCACGTGCATTCTCAATCTGTTTTTTTTCTCCTTGTCTGGCTGCTTCATCTGCAGCAACATTGCTAGGGATGTTGCAGTGCCTAGGTAACAAATTTATTTCATTTGTTACTGTACAATCCTTTGCTACCGACACAACTTAACGTTATAGAAGGATACTGCTTTCTGCGTTCAACCGTTCCCTCACAAAGGCTTGACGAGAACGTCGTGCATGTGTGTGGATGTGTGCGCTTTTTTTCGTTCATTTTATCTTTTTTCTTCTACCTTTTCATGAAACAGTACTGTTACACGCCTACGCAGAGTAGATAAGAAGTTTTTAGTATCTCATGTCAAGTTCCCTGCATTATTTTCATTAGTGTTGTTTTTCATTTATTTTCATACGTTTCTGCACTGTTGGCTGACGCTTCAAGTTGGACAAATATTTGAATTGAATAGAATTGTTTATTCACAACAACAAAGTTGCGAGGATGACCAGGCAAAAAATCTGCATTGAGCAACTTGAGGGGAACCTGGCCACCTCATACACTTTGCAGCTTCACAGTGGTCACACAAAAACATTGTGTACATCCGTGAGTGAAACAACTTTATTGACGATCCGGCATAAAGGGGGAAGGAGTAGTGGGATTAAAGCAATACACTAGCGTGCTCGGACGTCTCGGAGCAGCAACCTACTCGCGTCGAATCCGTGGGGGCGACGTTTTCGGCTGCTGGCGTTCCAGGATGCTAAGCACGTGCTGGACCACGTCTCTTTGGTTGCCCGCCTCTCGGCTGGTAATATTGCTGCTTATGGCAGTTGGCATTACTTCTTGGTTACCCGGCGGTGGTGCACAATCCGAGAGGAGGTGTCTCTGGGTGGCTAGCGCCTTCTTGCAGTGTTGGCATACATCAGTGGTGTAAGCCTCCGGGCAAACGTGCTTTGCCCAGACGGGGGTCCATATGGCTTGTACTTGCAACTGCCGTAGTGTGGCTGCTTCTCTGCGTTATAGGTCTTGGTGAGGTGGTGGGTAGAGGCGTCTGCTCGTTCTGGACCACTGCAGAACGTCGACGTAGGTTGAGATAAAATACTCTCCGTCTTCGCCATCGGGTCGTTCTGGCTCCGAGGAAAGCGTTGACAGAGACCCGGGCTAGTTGGCGGGTGTGCCTCCGTATCTGCCTCCTCGTTGCGGTTCGGGCCCACGTCAAGCTCCCCGGCGTGCGCAGGGAACCACTTGACGGTAATGTTGGTTTCCAGTCTTGCTATAGTTGAACATACACTTGCAGTGGTTCCATGGAAGTTGTTTGTAGCAAAGTTGACTCTTGCCGTCTTCGAGTCGATGAGGACCGTGTTTCATTCCGGTATCGCTAGTGCCAGTGCGATTGCGAACTCCTCGGCTTGCGTGGGCGACTTGCAGCGTATGCTTCCCGACGTTGTGAGTACTCCAGTGCCTGCTGCGATGACTGCTGCTGCGTACGTGTTTGGTCGGTGGGGATACTTCGCCACGTCCACGTAGTACGCGCGCGGATCGTTGGCGTGACCTTTTGTGAGAGCCGTGGCTCTCGCCATTCTTCTTTCTTAGTGTACTTGCGGATGCATGTGCTTCGGTAAGGGTAGAACCCTCAGTCTTTGCAGAACGTCCCGGGGTAGCTGCTTTGCTACCTCCGGAGTCGTCGCTGGCACGTTGATTCCGATGCGTTGTAGTATCGTTCTTCCCGTCCTGGTCTGGGACAGGCGGTGATACTGCGCAGTTCGCTGGGCTTCTGCAATTTCTTCCAACGTGTTGTGAACGCCCAACGCGAGCATGCGTTTTGTGTTAGTGTGGGGGTATAAGCCCAGGGCCGTCTTGTACACCTTTCTGATCATCACGTCAATTTTTATCTTCTCAGCCGCTTTCCAATTGTGGAACGACGCTACGTAAAAGATGTGGCTGACTGCAAACGACTGGGTGAGTCGTAGTAGACTGTCTTCTCGCAAGCCCTGGTACCGCGTGGCCACCTTCTTGAGTAGGCGGGTGGCCAGCGAGAGCTTTGCGTGGAGCTTCTGTACCGTCACGTTGTTGCGGTTCAAGTCCTGGAGGTGCAGCCTCAAAACTCTGAGCGTCTGCACGTGCGGTATCGGCGTTTCGTCTTGGGTTACCACGTTGATGTTCTGCGTTGTCGGGCTTCGCGCACTTCTCGGTGAGATCACTAGCAGTTCCGACTTGGTTGGTGAACATTTGAGTCCGGTGGGTCGTAGGTTATCTTCTACGGCGGCGACGGCTTCTTGGAGGGCTGCATCGATCTGGCTGTCGCTTCCTCCTGTTGACCACAGCGTAATGTCGTCTGCGTAGATCGTGTACTTGATGTTTCTAACGCGTTTCAATCTTCTGTAACGCCTATCATGACAAGCTTGAACAACAGAGGGGAGATCACCGAGCCCTGCGGTGTCCCCGTGCTCCCCAGCTGCCTGAGCGGTAGTTGTAGTTCTCCTGCCACAAGCCGCGTGGTGCGATTGGTCAGGAAAACTTTGATGTAAGCGAACGTCCTCTCCCTCATGTTGAGGTGGGACACCTGCCGAAGGATGGCCGAGTGGTGTACGTTGTCGAATGCTCCCTGGAGATCCAGTCCGAGCACCGCTCTGTTATCCAACGTGGGAAAGTGTCTGTCCACGATTTCGTTCTTGAGCAACAGCATGGCGTCCTGGGTACACAGTTTGGCCCGGAACCCCAGCATTGTATGTGGATATATGTTGGATTCTTCCAAGTAACGTTGCCATCTGTTGAGTAGGACGTGTTCAAGCACCTTGCCCACGCACGACGTTAGAGAGATGGCTCTCAGGTTGTCTATGCTGGGTGGTTTGCCTGGTTTGGGGATCAGGACCGTTTTCGCGGTCTTCTATTGTTGCGGTAGCTTGCCCGTCCGCCAACACTGGTTGTAGTACTTGGTGAGGGCTTCAATTGCTGTGTCGTTCAAGTTCCTTAATGCCTTGTTGGTATACATAATGAATGAACTAACTTCAAAAACACAAAAACAATAAACATCCATGGTCGGAATAAATAAACAAGGTCAATATAGAAACATTAAAAAAAGGGGGAAAAATAAGCGAAGTGCTAAAGCCAGAGAAAAAGGCAAACAAGTAAGCCCTTAGCTCCACAAGAATTACATAAATACGCCGCGTATAGGACTGGCGGCAAGGAATTCCGGCTTCAATTTTCAGCCAAAATATACTGCGAGATGCGGCGATTCTCCAAGATGGTTGAAAGGACAATGCAGATATATGTAGAGTGTCGCCGGCTAGTGAAACTTTGGAAAAAGGACTTCTTACTGAGAACCAATGATTGGCGACAAGACCACCAAGGTATAAGACATGACACTGCAAAGATGACAATCAATCACTGTGATTAATAGCGGAAAACACACAGGGAATTTTGTTAAGGCAGCCATTTACAGCCTAGGCCTTTATGGTCAGAGGACATATAATGTTGGTCGGTTGACCAATGATGACTCTGATTCTGTCATTTTAACGTAAATGGTTTTTCATTTGACGCGTACAAGTACTGTGCTTTTTCATACTTTATACTGTAGGTGCAAAATGCTTTAGCAGCTCCCGCAATTTTCCTCTACACAGTTCCTTCCTAAAAATCAACGTCTTCATCTCGTCGGCATGTCAGATGTTGATTTAGGAAGCCCTGCTCGATGTATGCATGCTGAGTTCAAGTGGGGCAGCACTGACGTTGCTGAGGCTGATTTGTTTTATGAGGAAGCGGATCAAGTAAGTACTAACCCCTATAGTCAGTTATTCACTTTAAGTATTTATTTATTTTAAATTAAAATAGTAGTCTGCTTACGCTAATCGAGCTATCAATGCGAATGTCTCCATGACCTTACATAGGAGGAGCTGCATGCCTTCAGAATACTACACCGTTTTTCATTGTTCATTGAAATAAGTCAACGCATCTGTGCCTAAGTATAGTGGGGCCTTGAAAGGTTATAATGAAGGAGAAATTTAAAAAAAGAAGAAGGGAGAGAGGTTAATTGCAGCTAGCATTAAGCTCACTGAAAAATATCATCCTGAAAGTTGGGCTTCGAGGCACTCTCCTGCTGCTCCGCAGTAGGACATAACTGTTTCAAGAAAAACGGATCCCGTTGCTCAGGCCACCTCGACGTATTAGAGCTATTGTCTGCCGTAAATGAGTTGAAGAAGTTAGAAACGGAAGAAGGCAAACAGAAGAAGTAACCGTGGTGGAGGACGTAAGGGCAAGAAATTACGTAAGTCTGCAGCGCTCGCCGAAGGACTGCAAAATTGCACGAATATTCACATTACGTACTGTTAAAAACACTAAAGAAGAACAATCACTTCGTTCAGATTGCCAAACTGCCCTTGAGAACTCAAATGCAATATGTTTCGCTGTCATTGGTTTATTATTAGCGGAGAGTATCAAGGTTGAAGTTCACCTGCAAATTGTGCGTCAAACTCTCCACGCGTGACGTAGGAAGTTTCAAAATGTATTTTTAGTATTTTAGTGGCATGGGCTCGATGAAATTTTCGATAACTTCATTTTTTAGTCTACAGAACCAACAAGTTACAATGTAGTTATGTTAATCAATAGGAATCCACGTAGGCCCCTCCAGACTCCTTCAAAATTTTGACGTCATGGTTTTTGCGCTAGAATCTCAAGTTAGCCTCGCCACTCGACTTTTTTACGCTTGTTTCCCGCTTTCGAAATGTCGTGTCTGGATAAAAGAAGTTTTTTCGGGATTATGAAATGGTACTTCGCTAATACACGAAAAATTGTTTCACTCGTTAGAGTTTCCTTAAAGAAGCCGCCTGAAGGTTTTGGAAACCGATGAACACAATGAAGTGGTAGACAGGCGTTTTCTAAATCTTTAGAAGAAAAGCGTTAGAGAACCAACTTGAACAGAGTAGATGGGGTTGGAATATATTAAAAAAATTGCGGCTTTACAAAGGCAACTTCAAGAGCACATCATCTCGCTCACGAAAACAAACTGGGGGAATGTCTGTGAAGCGAGAGAAATATGACATTTGGGGTGTGGCGACTTCTTCACCACCACATATATCCGGATAGCACAAAGGCAGTGTTTTAACATCAAGTAAAAAGATGGCGCTCTAACTAGGCGTCCCTAGGAAGTAGCTCAATAAAAGGAACATAGAGGCCCGTAAGCAGAGCGTGTAAGAGCATAGGAGCATAAAAGTTCGGAACAGGTACATTGAGCCCGCCACATTCGAAACTCTTCCCAGTTATGTAAAGGGACAAAAGTTGTGTTTCGTTACGTCTGTCTCGCTTTCAGAGGTAAGAGCGGAGATTAATCGGCTGTGGACTAAATTAGGGGCAGGGCCGCACAGAGTGACGAAAAAAATACTCGGTAAATTAGTCGATATTTATATCCATAACCTCAACGCGTGCATGCTGAAGAGTTCGAAAAGCGGACAATGCCACAGGAGTGGAAACTTGCTAATGTAATGTTGATTCCCACGCCTGGTAAAAAACGCAGTTTCGAGAACTTCAGACCAATATCACTAATGTTTTGCGTGGGTAAGTTTACAAAAGTCATCGTTCAGACGTTGTTCAACAATTACATGAAAGAAACTAGTTTGTATACGAACGGCATGATCGACTTTCGACCAACACTCTCGGCTTTCGACGCGATGCTACAGAACAAGGACCAAATTACAGACAGGCCACGTGAGGCATATAAGTGATTGTGACGTTGCCGGCTGTGACGACTGCATTTCAAGCTTCGTCGAAAGAGCAGCCGCCGTAGCAGGGATTCAATCCTGCGACCTGTGGTTCAGCAGCCGAGTTATTTAGCCGCTAGAAGAACGAGGCGGGGCACCATAATTTTTAAAAAAAATGTATATATGTCTTATAGGAGAGTTTATACACGTATGTTACAAACCCGCCAAAATTGCTTAATGACTAAGGCACTCGGCTGCTCACCCGCATTTCGGAGGATCGAATCCCAGCGGTGGTGGTCGAATTTTCTATGAAAAATGATTTATTGACTTATATATATAGTTGAACGTCCCAAAACCACCATATGATTATGACAGACGCCGTCGTGGAGGGCTCCGGAAATTTTAACTGCATGGGGTTCTTTAACGTGCACACTAATCTGGGTACACGAGCCTACAACATTTCCGCAACCATCGGTAAGGGAGCCGCCGCCGCTGGAATTCGATCCCGCAACCTGCGGTTCAGCAGCCGAGTACCTTCTCACTATAGGCCACCGCGGCGGGACGTAGAGGCGAAAGTTCTTGAGGCCCGTTTGTATATATTTTGGTGCACGGTAAAAATTTGCAGGTGGGCAAATTTTACGGAACACTACGGAATCTAGTATAAGCATATAGTGGTTTCGTGAAGTTATATTTCAAATATTATTACTAATATTATTGCATATGTCATTGAGTGAATAATCCTAAACTAATACAACCGCATTCAGAACGTACTAAAATAAACTGTAGCGCAACCGTTACTTTGCCTATTCTTAAAAATGGCGCACGCCTTTGTATTTCTTGTAGTAGCAGCTCAATACGTACCCACTTATAATATTTATCAGTTTCGACAAGCTAAATGCGCTACGGAAGGAAGCGGTTTTTCAAGGCGTATCATTAAGTAATTCACCGGCACATCTATGTAGTAGTTAACGAGGTTATTCGTGCTTCCGACTTCTATATTTACTACGGTCATTTACAAATATCTACCACAATTATAAAATATACTACAGCAAGGTCGTTTAGTCCTACACTCGTGGTTGCACGTAGGGATGCTACTCATTGCGAGTTAACAGTTGTAAAACTGGCAAGGCCAGTGTTATCGTCGCATTTATTTCGTGTTCGACTAAAGGCTTCACTTCCGAAGCTTTTACACCAAAAGAACGATCTATTGTAGTTTTTGTTTAAGAGTATTGATGAATACAAACTTTTCCCCTTATACCTAGCTTTGTTTAAATTCTATCAAGTAACCGGGAAATGTTGTTCCGTCAACAAACAACTGCTATATTACTATACTATAATTCAGCAGTCTTAGTATTATTTTATTTACAAGACTCGTCATAGGCAGAGGCTTCGGAAATATCTACCATTTGATGTTTCGTTATTATGTACTAACATCGCACAGTATATGAGCACACCTCGCACACGTATCGTGCTACTACCAATGCCCATTCTGTAATGTTTGAAATGCACAAGGTCTCAACAGCTATTTTTCAACGAAATATTTGGTAGCAGACTTCTGAAAGATGTTTGAACGATGAACAGTGCAGAGTTGTTTTCTTTTCTTTAAACTTTTCAGACTAATGGCGGAAGCTGGACTAGTAAGTAAGTATAGTATTGCACTGAAGAAAATCGCGCTGCGATCACTTTATTAGAATTAGTGTAAGCCATGATAATATGTGTAATTATGTTGTAACGGTACACCCAATAAAACCCTGTAGAGTAGAAATTTACGTGACGTACGCTCAACTAGGTTCCCTAAGATAAAAAATAGGTAAGGTGAAAATTGTAAATTCAGGATTTGAGCTGAAGTGCCTGGTGAGAGAATTTGTAAGCGAAATTGTGATCGAGCATGCAGCTATTCTCGAGGTTTCCAACTCGTCGACATGTTCATTTTAACAAAGCTCCTTCAGTTTATCGAAAGTGCAGCGAGCCATGACCTCATGGCGCTCTTGACCACATTGACGCACCACACTCACCGGCACATTTCCTGTGTAAAGCTAGAAAGTAGAATAAAAACACACTAACAGGTTATTTGTCCTACATTTCTCAGTCCGAACATGTGTATGAAAGAGTTTAAGTGTTTTACACAGAAGCAACGATCATGCACCACCCTTACTTGTACGTCAGGTAGGCAACCAAGCTGTAGCAATATACAAGAACATTAGACGACGCGAACCACTAGAAAAATCAGGCGTGAACCTTCCGCCAACATTTTGTGAGTGGTTCGCGTCGTCTAATGTTCTTGTACAATGCCTTGGCTAGCCCAACAAGTTTTACTACATCCAATTACTGTAGGCTGAAGTAAACAGTTCACAAGGTGGACATGAGATTTGCGTCCAATAATAAGCGTTTGCATTATTTCTTACGACTGCGCCAGTTTTTATTGGCGAGAAATTCTTGCTACTCCTTCAATAAAGTGTACTCGAAGCAGAGAACTACCCGAGCAGGGAATCGGGAGACATTAAATGGCTCTGCTCGGCGAGCGGGTTCCTACTCGGCAGAGAAAATGGCTGCACGCGCACTATACAGGTTTGCAGAAGGCACGAACGATTTCAGTCTTCCGCATTCTTGTTTTTTGTGGGCATCATTGTTTTTTCTTGGAAGTAGGTGTCATTGCAAAAGTGGTAGACCTGGCAATATGTGACGCGCAGTCACCTTTATTGATACAAGACCTAAGTTTGCACTATAATTGCGTTTCATTAGGTATGCCCTAAATCTGACTGAATGTAAAATTTGCAGGACAGCGACGCTTAAATTCACGAAGGAGCTCATTGGGCAACATGTGGACATTATAGTGAAAGGTAAGGCACAATAAACGCAAACTCAAGAACGGAGTACTGATGAAATTTCAAGCCCGAGAGGCAGCCTTCACTTACTCGACACTTTAGTATACATTTACTCTTTTACAAATTTGCATTGCGTCAGTTGCGTAGTTGTTATTTTAATTTGATTGTGAACAGCATGTGGGGTCTCAACAGCACGTTCGGCACCTAGGGATAGTACTGTGACGCGTTTAGTGATCATTGCACCCTGGCTTCATCGCCGTAACCGATTATTCGCTAGGAACGTTAACGTCGACCATCTTTGTGTCGTCTTCGTGGTGGCTCTCGAGAAAGGCAAGCTCGTGAGACCAGAAGCTCGTGTTCATGCGATAATCGAGAAATGCGAAATGATTTCTGAGCCGTGCTCTCGAAAATGATCGAGAATTCTCAGTAAAATACCCAAAATACCCACGTCATTTAGCGTTATCGGCAAATTACTTGTTGATGAAACAAAAGCAGTGATAATATTTATTTTTTATTATTTATATAGAAAACTGGCGTTAAACCCACATTTGCCCAAACTCAGAAGAATTGACAAAACAAATATTTTTTTAAAAGGACAGCTTTGCTGCAAAAGCGAGTATATAAACGCAACAGCAACAGAATGGAAAGTTATGCGCACAACGACAAGTAGATGGAAACCTACCCCGCACTTTTTATGCACAAATGGCGCACAAAACTTACTCTCAAGTACAGATGAACGTGAATTGATGTCTCAGTTGTTACTTCACTGTGTCTGAAAAGCGCACCCGTCGTGCTATTGGAGACTGTGCAACAATTTCAGTGATCTTTGCGCACGCGGTAATCACATCAGAATAGCGCTGGTGAAAGCCCGATGCCAGCCAAGGCGTACCATTGTCTCCTTCTTGATATAGGCAAGCGAACGGGTGAGAATCCACCCTGCCCTTTGTTCACGGAGCAAAGTACTCGTTGGAGATGAGAGCGTGCGCCGCCGCATCATGACTATGTGGTGATGCACGCGCTTTGCACCATCTTGCTGGCTATACTAACACATGATTGTTTCTCGTGAGATGTCCATCACAAGTAGTGAGTTGTAAATAGCTTTCTGTTATAACTTTGAAGGAGGTACTTCTTCGTGGTTCAGTGGTAAACGCCACGCTCTCACAATTTTGAGATCCCACGTTCAGTTCTGCACGCCGGCGTCTCTTCCTGATTTATTTCTCTTTCTTGTGTGTTTACGATATATAGATACGTATGTATATGCGGTGATTGATGGCAACGGCAGCGGTAAAATTGAGCTGATAGTATTCATATAAGTGGTATTGCTAAGAAAGTGCACTTCTACCCTCAACCAAAACTCTGAAGCATTTCGCGTGCACTACAACAATGCACTTCTCAAGGCACTTGATTGTCTTTTCGTATGGGCTCACATTGTCACCTTATTCTATCGGAGGAATATGTAGTCGGTGTGTTCAAAGCATCTTTCATGTTGTCTTGCCGGCTGGCAGCCTTCTCCACGTGAAGGCTTCGACCCATACTTCTTGAAGGAGGCCTCTGCAATGGGCATCTCAAACAGAATGTGCTCAATGTTTCATTTAAAGTTTATGCAACTGCTGAGCATTGTTCACCGATCTGTTGAGAAGGTAGCTAAACAAGGAAGAGTTGCACTTTCTCTACCCATGGCCGAGCAGTACATGGAGATGTGCTGTTCTGCCTTGTCTACACCTTTCATATTGGCATTTCGCTTAGCTACCAGTAATGGTTTATTATACGTGACTCTAGCTTCTTTTTCTCCTAATTATTGCTTCCCCTGCTGCGTTGGCAGAACATCAGGACATTGCAGACAAAAGTAACAATACTGTTATCTATCCAGTTGCATACTATTACTTTGTTATCAATTTCTGCATGTAGGATGCATGAAAAGCTAGCAAGGTCTAGGCTTGTAAACAATGAGATTGTGACCTGCTCGACGTCCTTTCAGTGGCGCTAAGCATCAACTAAAGGTATAGCGATGTGACAGTGTATGAAAGAAGCATCGTATATGTACGAAACTGGGCATATATGGGTCATTATGCGAAAGCGTGCGAATCAGACGAAAATTCTTACCCGCTCGCTTTGTCTCCAAGCGACAGACAAGAAGGTTTATTTGTTTCTTCTTTGTTAATTGTTTTTTGGCTTTATTAACTTGTGAAGTATTTAGTTATTTTGTACCCTCATGTCTGTTCATGTGCACGTTCCACCTTACAGAGGAGTTTCCACAGCACTGGAAAAAAAACAACACAATACATTAAGGTAAAAGACCAATTACATACTTCAAACGGACTAGTCACGAAAACAATAATTATCTTTACGACACATATAAACTACGTTATCATAACACATGAGCAAGTAAGTCGATAATTTTCTCCACAAGGAACCAAAATAGGCCCGAGCAATCTCAACGTCACCAGGCCAGACAGATCGGGAGACGGTCATAGCATGTCATTGGTTCTCTGCACGCAAAGCTACCCAAACAGATATAGGCGAATAGTTGTTTCGCGTACGTGGCACGAATAACCTTGTACTTCACGCAATTTATTTTCAGAAACAACTTTTTTTCAGCAGATGACACAGCAAGTATATTGAATCCGTTATTATATATTCAGAGTGCCTGTTTATATCCTTAGAGAATAAATACTTTCAAAATAGTTATTTTATACAATGTAGTCAACAACTTACTGTGGTGCATCAAACACTGAAACAGTTATTCTTTGAAGCCGCACAATGAAATATATGCGCGGATTAACTACAATAACAAATTACTTAATTTTGTTGCTGATTGTACTGTCATGTTCGTCTAATAAAACATGATGTACAGTAAGCATAAGTAACTCACGTCAGAATTGATAACGGGCAGTTTGAGCCACCCACTAGCAGGGGTTTGTCAGCACTCGCGCCCCTTCGTCACCGTGTCTTTGCCGGGGCGCTGTGTGTGGCATGCAGATACCTAGATGTTTACCAGCCTAGGGCGAGAACATGTGAACACATTGGCCGTGACCGTATTGATAGTACAATAACACATGCTGCATCACAAAAGCTTCAGACAAGTTGCCTGTAGTTCGATATTTATATATGCGCACGTTTCTGGGCTCTTTAATTTTTAAATAACAGCCAAACATGTTCAGCTAATCACTGTCACTTCTTGGCTTCAGCATGTTGTCATGCTTGCACTGAGGCTCTTTCGGACCATGACCTATCTGCCTGATGTAAAAACTTCCACCCGATGTCGAAATCTCACACGTGAGACATTCCTTCGCAATAGCTTGTAGCATAGTTCATTGAGTGCTCTTTCCACAAATATTCCAGGCTTTTTTATCAACTTTCTCACAAATGCTGCTTAATTTGTTGGGGCCAAAAACATATCACCCTGAACCACGCAGCAGCCTTCTTGGTGCAGTGGGAGACACTATGCACGTACAGAAAGACTAAGTGTAGTGTCTTGAGGGCTTGGACGGATGTATTATCTCGCAGACTGTAACCGCAACAAAAGAGTTGTCGTCAAAAAAGGCAGTATTTTTCTCGGTAACCGTATTTCTTGAGCCCTTGAACTGGAGACATACGGCTGCTTGTGTCCGAGTCGTGGCATAGCAAACTGGAGCGCTCTCAAGGCACTACAATAATGAAGTGATGAGATGCAAATCAGTGAGGGATTTCGTTCAAACACGCTGAATAACCCGAAAGATTATGGTGTCAGCGGAAGTATATTTCTTGGTGTAATGATTGAATGTTTAGGGCAGCATCGTATTCGTGGTTATTTTCAGCTGTTTTAAAAATCAACTTTTAGTCTACTGATCTGCAACCTGGACATAAACAATACAATATGGATGACTGTATACTTGTAGTTAAAAAACCTAGCGTCCACAAAACTTGTGCTCCATTTGTGTGTCTTTATGCAGGTTCACCACGCCTCAGATTTGAGTTTTTTTACGCGAAAAATAAATGCCTTATTATGGGAACAAGCTTGCCTCCAACAGGCGGTGCGTATACATTTTTGCATGCATATCATCAATATTGTAACTATTATGTGTATGTGTTTCATCAGTTTTCACATATTTTCATGTGTACTCATAAATTTTCCTTATGAGTGTAAAGGATAGACGCATCTTAACTCTTGCTGAATGTTTTTTCTTAACTTATGCTTTTCTGTCAGCAGTCAGGTCAAGTTTCTGCTTCTCGCAGTAGATAATCTAGCGCTTTTCAAACAATCTTCTCTTATTCTATCTGGCTCATACGTTGTAAAAAGAGGGTGCCATAAACACTGAATTCTCTGCGTATGCTAAATTATTAGGTCTAATGATGCTAATCTGTTCCTTCTCAAGCCAGACTGGTGGAATACTCGGGAGAGACAAAGTGTATGCAGAATGCTGTGTCATTTTCACTTGCTTAAATATGTAGTATAAGAAGTCTCCTTAACATATGCTTTAGATGGTAGAAGCGTAGATTTGCACCAAGTGCCAAAGCATGTGAATATCGCATGGGGTGAGTGTGTTGAAGGCCCACCCATTAACAAGCGCTCACACAAATAACGGCACTGGTTCACGTGTTGCCTTACGCATTCTTGTTTTGTTCTCCTCTGAACCACAAAAGAAACATCCACGGCGTAGCGGGCATTTATTGGCTCTACCTAAAAAAATACAACCTACGATAGCTTTTCTCAGCTATTTCGACGCATACAGTCAAATATTTTTTACGACATGCACGGTGGACACATCTGTCGAGAATAACAGCAAAGCTATCAGTTAAGAAGTCAATGCGCACAGGTCTCGATTGCGGTATCGCCCTCTACTCTGGAAGGAGGAACTCAAGCGTTCCGCAAGTTGTTCCTTGAGTCACTCCATCATTTCTTCTCGTTAATTGTCTGTAATTGTCTTTTACTATCGATGTGTTTCTTTTTATTGCAACATTTCTTTCTGTACTCGTTCTCGCTAGGGCTGCTGCATGCTGCTAGAGACAAGTGGGCACACGGTTTCTGGCAGCGAAGTTGCAGCCGAAGAAGAGGGCAGAGAAAGCAAGTGTCGGTTTATGCCAATGACAGTGTACTGTTCACTCACTATGGACTAACAACCAGCTTAAGTGACTCCATTGTTAAAAGCCTCAAGGCCCTCCATGAAGTATGATTTTAACTGGATGATGAGAGGGGAAAGATGTGGTCAGTGGGTGAGAGAAAGAACATTATTAGGCCCACAATAGAAATTGTATAAGGGGGTTTATTGACTAAACCCAACTGCCAGGTTTCAGGGGCATCAGTCACTGTCACGGGCTCAGCTCTTCGCCATCGTCGTTTTCTAGCTGCTCCGACTAGATACTGTCTCTCTCTATCTTTTCCCCACTAAACTTGTCCCGGTGGTGAAAAGCAGTCATCCTGGCGCCTCATGGCGCAGCAAGCACAAGGGGATCATTGTAAAGTTTTAAGCAGCCGATGTGGACTATATCACGACCATGGCATTGTGTGTCATCGGCCGGTGTCACTCGACCGTCTACGTAGTTGACCAATGATATGCACTGAACGATGCAGTAAGGAACATTGTACTTACGTGCAAACTTTTGGAGATGACGGGGGACTGAAATGCGACCAAGAGCCATACAAATGAGCCTGCAGGGAAGCTGTGAGCAGGCTTGTCTTGGCCAAGCCGTTCTTTTCGAAGACATTGTGCGACAGACGTAAATGAACGTGCTAATTGGCGGAACTCTTCAGTACACTGAACAAGTTCGGAAGCTGGGTGGTTTTCTAAACCAGCTGGGCGGTAAGCAAGTATTGTGTCATGCGTAGAAGAGCGCTCCATTTGTACAGTGGAAAAAAAAGGAGAAAAATCAGTAGTTGTTTGCGTGGCGGCATTACACGCATATGTCACGAAAGGGAGCCCCGAGTTCCAATTATAATGGTCGGAGGATATGTACATAGAGAGCATATCACTGAACATGTAGTAAAAGCGCTCCATAAAACTGTTTGTCTGCAGCTGATGGCTCGTAGTGGTGCGATGAATAATATTGCACTCACTGAGAAGCTCCTAGACAACTTGCGATGGAAACGCAAGCCCATGGTCACTAAGCATCTCAGCTGGTACGCCATAGTGAAGAATAACACTACGCAAGATGAACAAGACGAGACTATGAGCAACAGCGGCTGACAAGTGGCGGTTTACGCGTAACGGGTGAGATGGACAACGGGCAAGAAAATCCAGCGATCTTCAGCAGGAATGCAAAGTAGTGGGCCGTAGAGGCCGATGCCAATTCTATAAAACGGGCGAGATGGACATGGCAATGGTTGTAATTCGCCAGAGGCATAAAAAGAATTATTCAATCGCTGACACGCAGTGCAGGAACGTAAGCACTTGCGAACGTACGAGTACATTCCACGCAGCCCTGTACTGTACCATAACCATGGTTTTGTGTTAGAGGGTTCGCTTCGGCGGCAAGAGGTTGTGGGTTCGAACCCACCTGCCACCAGATACCCGCCGAATACACAAAACGGGCACAGGCGTCCTCCGGCCTGACGCACGGCTTTCTTCAGAAGTGAGGGGCCTGTGAAGGGAAGCTTACGCCATTCAAATACCGTATAAACATTTCGGCACAAAATGAACCCTGAAAAGAAAGGTGAAGAGAGTTCTGGTACGCCGTGAGAAATCGCCGAGGAACCTTTGTTCACTGCCGTGCTTCGCACGCAGACTGAAAGCCGCACGTTGCTCGGTTACCGCTCGCAGCTTGTGTCATGGACTCGGCTCTTCGTCATAGTCGTCTTCTGGCTGCTTCGACTATATACTGTCTCTCTAAATCTTGCCCATTACAGCGAGGTTATTAGGCGTCACCTGGCTAGGCCCATTTAGACATGGTTGGATGGATAGATGGACTGATAAGATCGGGTAGTGGCTAAGAGCACCAAGCCGTAATCCTTAGTCAATCAAAAACTAGATTTATCTCTTTTTTACTTTGAATAGTGAGGGTGAGGACTGGTACTTTGCAGTGAAGGGTTTAATTTTCACTCGTGCATTGACTTTAGCCACCAATCAGATAACCTCCTTTTAGGTGATTCTACCCGCTTAAAGTCTATTTTGTCCTCGCTGTCCCCAAACCCCAGAACTTTGAAAAACTCTGCTCCGTCATCCCTACCTATAGAGTGAAGCCATTTACCGAACATTATGAAGTGTTCGGCACTTTCCTACTCCTCTCCACACGCCCTGCGTACCGTGGCTACCCTTACGTATTTGGTCAGGTTAAAACTGAAGTCAGGTAAGGTTAAACCTTAGCGCCCTCGCACGGACCCTTTAACCGTTCAGAATTCGAGAGGTTCGGTCCTGAGCCCTATTGATCTCTAGAGTTTAATTTAACGTAAAAACTCGAGAAGCGAGCCAAGACGTCTTAGATAGAAGCAAGCGCTTGAGAAGGATGTTTCAAAATGAAAAAGAAAGGAGTTTTAGTTTGACATGCAGTCAAATGATCATGGGGTTTCACTGATTGTCACGCCAGCTTGCGTAGACAACGAGGGCGCACGGTGTTGCAGCTGACTCAGTTCACTGTGCGGGCACTCAGTGCTCGCTGCCTACGCGAAACTCACGACACCGATGACCAAGTTCTTCACTGGTCGAGCATCAAGTGACGAAGCAGCGAAATTCCTTCGAGCCACACGCGTCCGCTGGGAAGTCACCACACCCTGCACTTGCAGTGATGGGCTAATTAGCTGCACATGCAGGAAAGACATAGTGGCGCCGTTCAAGTATAGTCTGTTGACAGACATTTCTCTGCGCCTTTCCTTCGATACAGAGGCGCGCGCGTGTAAATGGCAAACCTTTTAGACACAGGCTAGAACTTCTATGCAGCGAAAACAGGATCGGCCTATTGAGATAAACATGAAAGATGGCGTTGCCTTACTCGTTCATATGTAGAGGTATGTGTACTATTTGTCGTAGATATTTAAATTTTATGTCAGATAGAGTTTTGAATCACATCTCTTCGGACCACTGCACAAGCCAACTGTGGTGCATGGTGGTCCTATAGGTACCAGATGTGGTGCCTTGCCGCCGCACGCCTGGCACCTGAGTCCCGACGCTGCCTCCCAATACGACGCTGCCTCCCAATAGTGAACTTTTATCTTGAGAGCTAAACAGAGAAATGCAGTTCAATTGTAGCATTGAATGTAGAAGTGAGATACATGGTAAGCATAATATGAAGCTAGTTCATGAACCACCGGTTGTATTGCTCAACTTTTTAACAAACAACCAAGACCGATAGCGTTTATACTTGCTGCGACCGTTCAACTTGATGACATGAATACCACTGCCATACAAATTGATATTATGAATACACGCTCGAAAATCAGTGTGATTCTGCCTTCACACTACTGCTGCTTTGGTCATATTTGGTGACCCTCAGGGCTATATTCTCGGGCCCCTACTCTTACTTACATATGTTAACAATCCACCGTCAAGAATGTCACCATCTACTCATCTATTTGAGGTTTACTGCCTCTCTTTATTACTGCATAATTACAACTAAAGATCACGAAATTCCACAAAATGATCTATTTCTAGTTGACAATTATTATTGTGCAGTGCGGTTGATGCAGACCAAAGTTTCCAAATGCAAAATCATGCGCGTATCTTGGAAGCAGTCGAACACTGAATACGTCTACAATTTAAATTGAATGAACATGGCATGGTTCGAAAATTAAAGATACCTTGGCGTGCTTCTTTCTAACTCACTCACATGGCCGGTTAACATCACACGCTTGGTCGTTGATGAAAAAAAAACTTGGTTTCATCTATAAAATTGCGTACTTAACCTTCGTTCGCACGAAGCTCGAATACGCATCTTCCATTTGTAGCCCTCACCGAACCTATCTGAATAATGCATTGGAATCCGCTCAGAATAAGATTTCCCGGCTTATCAACTCCAATTACAATCACAAAAGAAGCATACCTTTTATGAATGATTCTTTAGAATTGCAGAATCTGGCTGACCGGCGTAAGTTTTGTCGACTTTGTTTATTTCGCATGTTATAAAACTCTTTTTCCTCACTTCCGTGGCTGCCACATTCTCCCGCCCGCTATAATCTCGGCGGCTATTTATTTCCTGAAGCCACCAACAACGTATTTTCAGTAGGAACGTTGCATTCAACTGTTCATTTGTCCCTGTCACCAGGAGAGAATGGAATAACTTACCGGGAGTCAACGTCTCCGAGCGTCACTTGTGCGCATTAAAACAGCTACCTAATCGCCACTTCAACAAAGCAGCTAGTGAAAACTCTACCACAGTCAATGTGTTTGTGCTCTTGTATGTGTAAATTTTGTGCGCACATGTTTAACACTTATATCAGCAAATTTCTTTACGTCTGCTCTAAGATCTAGCCAAAGAACTTCTCCATTGGCCCAATTATTCGTCATTGTTAAATCTGCAACAAAATGCATTATTCATAGGGTGTCCCTGATTTTCCAGTGAATACCTCTGCATGTTGGTATTCCTAGCAATGAAGAGGCCGATCGCCTCGCTTCCACTTGTGCCCTCAACGAGTGTGACTACCAAAAAAGTTCATGGCGGTTTGACAACGTTCGTCTTCTTATTCACCGTCACCATCTAATACAGCATCCTGATCAGCGTGGGACAAGCGGATTGTTTCCTCCTCCCATTCATAGTCGAGGATTGAGTCACACTGCAACAGCCCTTGTTATACTAGATAAGAGTCGGTTATGTGTCAGTACGCGAAAGATTATACAGTCAAAGACCTGCTGACAGTCCGAAATTTTCGTCGTGCTGCTCCTGTGACACACTGAAACACGTCATCTTAGAGTGCCTTAAACTCGTTGTGCAGCGAGCACTACTCAAAAATAACTATAAACTGATTGCAGTTAGATGCATGACCCTTGATGATTGCTTGTTCGATAAAAAACGTGCTTCTAGGCGTGACCAGGCTCACGGAGTCCTTTTAACTTTCTTCACGAAGACGGACATGGCAACACGTTTATACACATTTTTATGTGACTACTTATTTTTTGAGCGTGTGTTTTTTTCTTTTTAACTTTCTTCTTCTCTCGCTTTCTTTCTTGTCCCATTTCCCTTGTGCTCCCCTTTCCGAAGGAGCAGGCAGTTGTGGTGCTCCTATCGGTGGCAGTTGTCAGCTTCTTCCCCCTCTTTTCCTTGTCTTCTTGTGTTCTATTTGTTGGAACCAAGTAATAATATTATTATAATAATAATATTAATAATAATAATAATTATAATAACTTTATTTCGAAAGCTGTTACAAAAACACGGCACAGTTTACGAGCACACCATAGCTTGTCCTCCGCCGTCGCGACTCGTAACCACTAACGCACAAAATAACGAAACAACTTGTAAATAAAAACCATCAAGGACACAATCGGATTTGAACCCGCAATCCCTGCGTACCAGTTCAGCGATTTGACGCCTAGCCGTGGCGGTACCTGGAACTCCTTTCTAAATTGGCCTTCCGCAGGCGTGATGCTTTGAAATTATTTTCGTTAGTATGAGTTGAAAAGCAATTTGGAGCATCAAACAAACAACATACTGGGAATAGCGCAATGAGTAGGTTGTGGAATGCTCCAACCCTTTACAAAGCTTTGCATTGTTCACCTATTATCTATGGTGCATACCTACTTTGGAGTATTATGGAAATTCAAAATCTTCTGACAAACTTTTTTATTTTTAGTCAGCCAGAGCACACAATAGTTGGCACAAAACTCGTTGCAAATATGTACAGGTACCTCAATTCTTTGATGAATGACGAGAGATCACGTAGTGAATGCTTGCCTACCACTTCATGTATGATGGCATAGTGATTTCCCTGCAAAAGTGCTCGCAGCAGGTACCCAAAGATTGTTAAATAGAGACTCTGAAAGGGCGCTCTTCAAGCTTGCGCTGTGACTGGAAGAGCTGGAAGAGCGGCTTTTCATAGTTTTTTTTCTGATCTGAAATGCGCTTGCAAAATATTTTGTGCGAATTTTTTATGAAGTGGCTGGCGATGATGAAGAATTAGGCCCGAAGTGGGTTTTTACCACAGTTGTAATATCACGCCTGGTTGTATCTTTGCTGCTATAAAGCGCTTTATTACTCATATACTCGTGATTCCTTTCCCGACATCAGGCCTGCGTAAAACAAGTTTGCAAGCGAGCTGAAAGCACTAGCGTGGCTCATTGGTAGATTACGGCGCCAGCGCGCAGGATACCTGGGTTCAAAACCCATTGCTTTTTTTAACCTAGTAATATCTTCCCCCCCCTCCTTATGTAATTGTAACAAAGGTCTTTAAGGGTCAAATAAACGATGATGGTGACGATGAGCCAGCTCAGAGCAAAATTTTTTTTTATTTGAATAAGCACCTACTTTGGCCGCTTTACAAGAAGCGGCAATTTACCCCCGACAGGTGAACGTGCGTGCATACTAATCCAAACGCTCTCAGTCACATGCTACGAGTAATAATTTGCATTGCTGTTAGCACTTTTATGCATTTTTAATTGGTGAATATTGTTGAAAGGGAGCAAGACGATTGTGCCGATACATCTCAAGCGCAAAAATTTAGTATATGCAGCCTAGGGCAATGACTCCCATTTTCATAAAAAGCTTTATTTAACCGAAGCTTAGTCAACTTCCATCCTAATTGCAGCCTGGGATATATGTAACAAAAATGAACATCTGCCATAATTTATACTAACACAGAATTCGTATCAACAAAAAATTGTGATTATATCTTGTACATTCAGTGGAAGATATCATGAAATGTCATCGGTAATCAGGTTGCAGAGAAATCAAACACTAATTGATGGTTATGCATTCACATTTCAGAGAAAACGAACTGTTTGATTTGGAGCACACAAACTGATTTTAAGAAGCTGAAAAAAGAGTGCGTGTTTGTTGCTGAACAATTCTGTGTAAAGCCTAGTCAGTTCACATCAAGTCTTCAGGAATGTCCCAGATGGTAATGTCATAGTTACGCCACCGGCATCAACTTCAGGGGAACTTAGCTATTTTAGATTGCCTTCGAAGTGCTTCTTGGCAAACAACTTGTAAAGTTTTTTTTTACCCTTGGGTTGTAATAAAGTTGCCTAATTAAAATGAAGGTTTGTCGATGTTGCTTTGTCCTTGTTTCTTGATGTCTTTTCGCCATTAGGCTAGCAAATTTTATTGTAACTGAGGTGAACAGCTGCTTTGGAGCAATTGCAGCACCGGCTCTGGTGTCAGCGTCATTATTTGTGAGCGAAAAGTTCTCATCTTGCCGGCGGCAGAAATAAAGAAAAAGACGCAAACCTCCTAGTGAGAAACAAATATAGCTAGTCTATATGACCTGGCAGGACATATGTTGCAGAGTCATTGATACTGCTTGAACCTTCTTCGAAAAGAAATACTACATATGACGGCCGCGTAGTCGAAAGAGCCTCATGAACGCATTCAGCATTCCGTGAAAAAACCAACGATCCAGGCCAGGTGTCAGAACCTATGGATTGAGAAAGAAGTGCTGAATTTGCCTAAAATTACATAGGCACGGCACAAGGACAAGAGGGAGGTTCGTTTCTTGCACCACACCATCGTAAATTCGTTGGCGTTTGCCGTCAGAGGCACACTGAAAACAGACGCGTGCCCTCGTTTGTTGTGAGTCCCTTTCACAATCCACCCACTTATGCAGAAAAGGATACGCACGCATCGCGTACTATTTTGAGCGACCCCTCTTCGTTATGGTTATTTTTATCCGCTAAGCTTTTTTGTTCCTGCGCCACACTGAGGTAAAATCGACTGCACGATATCTATACCGCGAAGAGCTCTTTGGTCAGTTGCAAAAACTTCAGCAAAGTGAGCACTTGCGGATGTTCGCGTGTTTCCTTACGGGACAGTAATGGTCCTCTTGCCGATACACTAAAGGCGGAGCTATGTGGTAGAAGGTAATAAATGACTCTACGAGCAATAAGTATTGTAACACAGCTTCGAACAGGCAATGAAACGCGCAGTGACTCGTTGCTTTAGGACACGATTGAGGCAAGCAACGAGACCAAAAACGCGACTAGCATTGGAGAAGGCGATCTGCACGGAACCCGATCGCGATATCGCATTCTACTCTGCAACGCAAAGCCCTAGCCTTCTTCAAGTGTTATTAAGTGTTTTCTTTTCTTCTCTGCGTAGAGATTGCCTACCTTGCTCTATTTTGCACCTGTACCAAAAGCATTGATTATACAATGAGATGCCCCGCTGCGGTGGTCTAGTGGCTAAGGTACTCGGCTGCTGACCCGCAGGTCGCGGGATCGAATCCCGGCTGCGGCGGCTGCACTACCGATGGAGGCGGAAATGTTGTAGGCCCGTGTGCTCAGATTTTGGTGCACGTTAAAGAACCCCAGGTGGTCAAAATTTCCAGATCCCTCCACTACGGCGTCTCTCATATTCACATGGTGATTTTGGGACGTTAAACCCCACATATCAATCATATACATTGAGATACTCAGGGGAATATTAGTATTTCTTCTTCTAAAAATTTTTCATTCTTAAAAAACCATTTTGCAAAGTGTGTCTGCACTATCTAGCAACACAGAACACTGAAAACACAGTTTTCATCTTCGGGGTAAAGATTCTTGTCAGGTTTGATTGTGACAGTAACAACGGTATGTACATGTTGAATTGCTGTGCTCATTAAAACGCTGTATTGGTCTACCAGAAACTATGTTTAGAATAGACTTGAATGGCCAGATATCACATGCCAATATTTCCTCTCGTCTATCGTTGTCACGACAATATCACATACCAGGCCACACTTTGAACCAAATGCAAGAAACCATTTTCGAACCTGGCTTCCCTTCAGATAAATTCGCGAGCTTCGATAATCAGACTAGATATTTTAGCTTAATACCTTTGCAGGTGTTATCAGTAGGTTATTCTACGTAAAGTCGATGAAAGCATCTCTGGTCGACCTCTTAAATTTCTTTCATAATTTTCTGTATAGCTGCCTGGTCAGTGGAACAAAGAGATCAGCAATCGGTTTGAGTGAAGAATTTTTCGCGAAGCACACCAAATCTATAATGGCATTAGGTTGAAGTGCCGCACTGACCTGCTGTGATGTTTTTTTTTTCAATTTGGCAACAAATGATACCTAAAAATTTGCAAATTTTACATACAGTTAGAATCAATTATATGCGGAGCGAAGATGAGGAAGGTTGACATGTCTCTTTCAAATCAATACAACTTGGTGAGGCAGACGTTATTTATACTTCACTTGACTTCCTTCTCATGCTTATCATGTCTGGACGTGTCATTTCCCTTCGTCATCTATACACGTCACGTGATACCAAATTTGGTATATGTTGAGCTAGGGAAATGGTCACGAGCACGCTATGAGCACAGCATGTAGTCATGTTCTACCTGACACTCATATCATGATTATCATGTTTTGACGTGTCACTTACGTTCGTCATCTATGCGCGTCACATCAAATCAAACTTGGTATACGTGGAGCTAGTGAAACGGCCTCGATTATTCTATCGAGCGTAGCGGGCAGTCATGTTTTAGGTGACACGCATGCCCTAATTATCATGTTTGGCCACGTCATGCACCTTCATCGTCCATTCGCGTCACACAAAGGAAAGTTTGGTATATGTGAAGGTAGCGTAACAGCGATGAGCACATTAGGAGCGTGGTATGTAGTCAAGTCATATGACACGCTTCTCATGGTTATTATGTTTGCACCAGTCACATATCTTCGTCATCCATTCACGTCCTTCACGTCTTGTATTCATCACGAGTTCAACATAAGTGTGGCGTGTAGTCAAAACATAGTAATATCTATATCTTGAATTCTACGTTTGTCACATGTGTTCGCCATCCAGTCATGTCATACCTTAACACTTTTGGAAGATGTCATATGAACTAAACCACTGCAGGCGCAGCAAGACTATGTGAAGTATATCATGAAAATAATAACGTACATATTATGACTTTTATGGTACGACTAGTCACGTACGTTCGTCATACAGTCATGGTATGTCGTACCAATTTCGGTATTGATACCCTTAACCAAACGGCCTAGAGATCTCAAAGTTGTGCGCGGCTAGATAGATAGATAGATAAATAAATAGATAGATAGAATGATAGATAGATAGTAGATAAATAGATAAATCTATTAATAGAGAAAAGATACACAGATAGATAGATAAATAGATAAAGTGATAGCAAGATAGATAGATAGATAGATAGATAGATAGATAGATAGATAGATAGATAGATAGATAGATAGATAGATAGATAGATATGCTCAAAGTAGCCAAAGTCCTCTATCCCATGCTTCGCATTTAACATTCAAGATTTTAAAGCTACGTATCTCACACTTGCTTTGAGTAATGTAGGCGCACTTGTGCTTTCGATCAGCTACATATCCATTCTCCATATGCTGTAGGTTTTTAAATGAAAACTTGATATTTGACCAAACAGACTGCCTAGTATTGAGGTCTATATTTCAAAGGGCCTATCAGAAAGTGGTGAAAATTTATTGATATGCATGAAATAATGTGCCAAAACCACTATATAATCACAAGAGATGCCGCAGCAAAGAACTGAGGAAATTTGGACCAGCTGAGGTTCTTTAACATGCTCCAAAATCTGAGCACAAAAGCCTACAACATTTCGGCCTCCATCAGAAATGCAGCTGCTACCGCCGGGATTTGATCTCACAAACTGCTGGTCATCAGCCGACTACCTTAGCGACTAGACCACTGTGGTGAGGAACGAAGCAATAAAAATTCCGCATTAATTACTAAGCATGCCTATTTATGAAACTGTCAAAGCTTATTTTACACTTTTCAATACAAATGGTAAACACGCTTACTTCAAAAAGATTGCCCGCAGCTTCCCACGGGGGAACACTGAGGAGGATGCGGAGCATATAATTGGTTAACGGGGTGTTAAAGTGCGACCTACTTGGGTCAATGGCTAAATTGGTTAACGTGGTTGTAGGAGGGGGTGTTAAATGAGTGAACACGTACACACGTATGCGAAAGAGCGGCGCTGGTCGAAGGGACGTCGATCATTGTGTTTGTGGATTCGTTGGAATTCATTTCAACCGCGACCTTGGACATCGACGCGCCGTACAAACCAACCGACGAGCAGCAACTGAGCGAGCGAGCGCCGACCTTGAGTATATATACAGCGTGACGGCGCATGCACTGTCAGCTGTTGAATGTTCTCGAAGCGCGACGGCGCATGCGCGTCCACTGGAGAATCAGGAGAATTGTAGAATGTTCTCGAAGGGGAGAAGCGCGCGCGGCACAGGTGGTGGGTGACGGTGCATGCGCGCGTCAGCTGTCGAATGTTCGAGAAGGGGGAGAAGCGCAATGGCGCATGCGCGCGCGTCAGCTGCCGATGTTCTCGAAGCGCGACAGCGCATGCGCGCGCGTCAGCTGCCGATGTTCTCGAAGCGTGACGGCGCATGCGCGCTACATTATACAGCTAGCGAATGTTCGTGAAGAGGAGAAGCGCACGCGGTGTGTAGAGGAGGAAGGGTGCACAAATGGTGGAGGAGTGAAGCGCGCGCGGTGTGTAGAGGAGGAAGGGATGCACAGATGGTGGAAGAAGGAGGAGGAAGCTTGCGGACGGCGCCGCACTACAAGCCTCGAGTATTAGATGCTCCGCATCTAAAAATTACAGCATGTGATGACTAAAATACAAGCCCATTTTTAATACTTTTTATACTTTCCATAAATATTCTCCATCATATCAACATTCACAAAGAGCAAAAACTAGTGTAAAAATTACATCAGACGCTTTGTGCCGCACGTTCCACAGGTAAGTGCACCAATCAGAGCATTCCTGCGCAAAAACTCTACAAGGACTTTGGGCCTGGCGCAGCAATCAGCGTTCTCCGAACTCAGAGAGCTACAGTGTTCTGCGTGGCTTGGTACAACACCACATATAAGACCACGGTATCGGTGGACGCCAGATTCTGCAGTTTCAGGGCAGTACTTCACCAAGAACAGCCGTCCGGTGAACGTCGAGCAGTCGCCTTTGCACTTCCTCACACTCACGTCGCGGTGGTACAGCCAAACCGAAAAAAAGAGGCTTTGGCAGCCAGCTGGAAATTGCAAAGGTTTGCAAAATACCTGCATTCGTTGAATTTACTTTTCTTCCTAATGGGCCATCAACTGGTAGTGGCACTTGTGAGTTCCATGGATGTTAATCTTCTGCCACCTCAGAACTTGCGTTTTCGCTTGAAGCTGTTGAACTTCCAGTACCAAGTGCTCTACGTTCTGAGAAAATTGGTAGAAACTGCGGGTACGTTTTCACGCGCACTCTATGATTGTGCTTCATTGAACCGGGTGAGAAACGTAAAGTTTTTGCCCAAGAAGCTCTCTGCTCAGTAAGGGACATCGTATTTACACTAATCGAGCACTTCGCCAAGGCCAAGCTAAAGACGGCGAGTACAGTCTGCTGCTTTAGTACTGTGCCAACGACTGCGCAAGTGAAACCTTTGTGCCTCTCCAAGTGAAGAGATACTGGCAGTAAAAAAGAGACTTCAGCATCCTGAAGAGACTGCTTCAAAAGGGTTCTCACATCTTTGTCTGTCTTCCCTTGAACAAACGATGATAGAGCTCTTCCATGACGGGCATCAACTGTTGCAAAGCTTTAGCTCTTGAATCAGTCTGGTGCACGGGCATCATCAACAAGATAGAAACGTTGTGCTGAAACTGCACCACGTGCGCCGAAACTAGAGTGCAGTGATCGGAGCCCATGTTGCCGTCACCCATTCCTACTCTGCCATGAGAAAAGCTTGGTTTCATTTTTTTCAGGGTAATGGCCAAGACTACGCTCGTCTGGTAGAGAACCCATTGCGCATCCCTGGAAGCCTTTAGCCTGTGTTCGACCACAGAACCTATGGTAATCAACGCCATCAACAGAGTTTTCTCACGACATAGGATTCCGAGGCTGGTGCGCAGCGACAACAGTTCTCAGTTCACTGCAAGAGATTTCCGCCTTTGAAGAGTCTTATGGCTTCTGGTACGCCATCAGCAGCCCTCAATCACCGCAGTAGAATAGGGAGGTGGAACTAATGGTGAGGACAGTCAAAGACCTGCTGCGTAAAGCAGATGATTCCTATCTTGCACTTACCGCATACCGGTTCAGCCCAGGTGTAAAATGAGTGCGTTCCGCCCAGCAGCTCATGGGTACACGTCTACAGACCCAGCTGGCGAATACATCACACTTGCTGGAGCCTGCATTGCCTTCGTCGGTCCTATTCAGTCAACGTGAACAAGACAAGCGAAAACGCCAAGTGTCATATTTTACCTGAAGGCACACTGCTCACGTATTGTGGCATGTGCATGCTGAAGAATGGGTCTGCGTGCAAAACGTGCATATCATGGTTTCACTTGCAGCCACGGCCCGTCAAAAAACGCTCTAGCGCAAGTATGGGCAACGGTAGATCGGACTTCCTGCCCGCCAACTACGTAATGAAGGCCCACACTTCACTTTTTTGGAAAGCAAGCAACACAAAAATAGCTGTCAAATTTACCGATGACGCCAATTTTGAAATAAATTGGCAACGAGAGCGGCCGTGAGAGAAGGATTAACGTTAATGTGCCAGAAAAAGTTCACAGTCCGGCGTGTTCCAGGGCAAACAGGGCTCGTTTTAGTGTCCTCAGACGAATAGGTTGTGATACAGCCGGGCCCAACTTTTACGCATGGGCATTGGAGCCTAGCTATTTCATTCGCGCTTTGTCCGCATAGCTGTCACTTAACATTGCACACGTAGCAGACATCTTGCACTTTATGTCTCCAAAGTAATTACGAACAGCAAGCATGTCTACAATAGTACTTTCATACTTAAAACTGTCTCGAGGTGTGTGATCTACCTTGGGTAAGACAGGATTCAACGAATGAGATTTTTGCGTATACAGAGGCGAATGACTAAGGTCACAGATCCACAGTTTTTAGCTTCAGTTCCCCGTCCGCATTCGACGCCCGCAAAAGAAACACTTCGAGGCATCGGCGTTGAAGCTTTGATCCATCTCTGGGATAAGCACCTAAAAACTCTTGTCAGGAAGCTGCAAGCAGCCGCTTCCAGCACGTGGGTGTGAGCTGCTTTACCTAGAGAAACTGCAGCAACACGATATGATTGATTTCAGTGAAAAGCAATAGGTGGTGCTCCATGCGCTAAATCAAAAGAAAACAACTGCTTAACTATGCACAACCAGGTGCGCCCGCCCATTTCAGATGGCGGCAGCAGACGACTTGTACTGGCCGATCGCCCGGGCCGTTGCTCACACTTCAATTGACCCCGACAATGTTCGCTGCTTTTCCCTGCTACTGTGCGTTTTATGACAATTGCTGCGCAGGCTGCCAATCGAAGCACGAGAATCTCATATCAATAACACAAATGTATTGCAGAGATACCGTCTTCTATGTGACAGCTTGATGCCGCAATGCCTCAGTGAAGCTCACGCGTACAACCCTGCCTTCAAGTTATTCCCGACCATGTTCATCAGTGCTAATTTGCAATAGCAAGACTAGATTACTCAATACAATATCATGCCTATTTGAATAGCTGTATGTGGCTACAAAATTTATACAATCTTCAGGACAACATGCTGCGCGCTTGCTGACTAGTTAATCCCGCTCTTATCGCCCATTCCGCTACCAAACTAGTTAGAAAATGGCGTCATCAGTGCAGTCTACAGCTATTTCAGTGCTTCTTTCCCTTTAAGAAACTAGTGTATCACCCTGTATTACATACTTAGCGGGCAAGAAGTCCAACCTACAAATGCCAATCCTTGTGCAAGGGCATCTTTGATGAGCCCTTAATTGTGAAGTGAAATGATATTGTGGAACGTGTTTTAGGAGCGAAGCTACTTGGGGCGCCGGTCAGGCGTCTCTTGTATGTAGTAGCCACCTCTGATTTTAGTACTTAGAATAACAGCTAGATGGTGGTACTTGTATATGATGAATATATCTGAAAATATGCGACATTGCACTACATTAAATGTTCACTAGATGCACAGACGGACGGACAGACAGACATCGGACAGACAGACAGACAGACAGACAGACAGACAGACAGACAGACAGACAGACAGACAGACAGACAGACAGACAGACAGATGAACGGACGGACAGACAGATGAATCAGTCGATGGACGGATGGGCGGATGGACGAACATCTATTCATACATACATTTACACATACAGAAGAAGGACAGGCGGACGCATGGACGAACGCATGGACGCCATTAGAAGATTGTTCATTGTTTGTCGGTAAAATCCTTTGAATCTTCGCCCTACTCAACATCATTACCTCAATGATATGCTGTGATTTTTCTGTTGATTATGAAAGCTAATGTGCACGACATGTGGGGAAAATATGAAAATTTCACAAATGGGTTTTGTTTTTCTACAGTTTTCAGAAGTTTCTCTTGCGTGATCTTTAGTGTTAGCGCAATTATATATTTTTTTAAATCAGTTAATAATATAGGCCTTGGCAGTTTTAAAAATAAACATGCTGAAAAAGTAATCCGATATTGTCGATATTGCCGATATTGGGTATTCTGGGTAGCCAGCTTGTGCAAGGCATAGTGACTGGCTAGACAGTGAGTGGTTTTTTACCGTTCACGCCTGAACTACCGCGTGCCATGAAAAACTAGTTAGCTTGACGCTCGCAAAGCCAAAAGAAAGAGAATAAACTTACTTCTCAGACATTTTCTTCTGAGTAGTTTCTTTCTTTCAGAAAACCACAGCTTTTGCTACGTGGATGTCTCTCGTTGCCAGCTGGAGTTGGCGGGCGAGGGAGCTGGCTGAGACCCATAAAAGGGCTCGAACTTCCCGAAATTTTTACTACCATGGCAGCTCGTAAACTGCCCAAACGAGTACGCTAATAAATAAAATAACACCTGCTTGGCTTGTTGACGTTCCCTCGGTCAGCATTTCTTAAACACCAAACCAGTTGCAATACCCACAAGGCAGCTTATCTGCAAACAAACTACTTCATACACAACATCCGTGCTATGATTGCACAAACAGGTTTCGATAATGGGATTGATACCAAGCTTGGTATGTCATTACGTGCTGTATGACGAGCATAAGTGAAGTAACATTTGTTTCGGGCCAACACAAAACAAGCGCTTGTGTTGTGAGTTTCATGTAATAGTTACTGCACTTCCTACCAAGATGGAGCATAAGTGAATATTCATAACAAAAAATCATGACATGTATGTCATGAAGGTCATGAATTTACATTTCATAATCTACTGCAGTTCCGGTAGTTTCGTTCACATGACAGGTTGCCAAAACGAGCATGGTATGACCTTACTGCATAGTGAACATTAGTGACAGCCACTAACGCAAAAGTTATGACATTAATTTCATGATTTTCATGTTATGACTAGTCACGTACTACACGCCACGCTCATGGTGCGCTCGCTCACATTTCCCTCGCTTCGCATCTAGCAAATTTGGTATTACGGGATGTGAATGTATGACGAAGGTATGTGCCGCAAACATGATAGTCATAAGATGTGTATCAATTAACATCATGACTACATGCCTACACTCATGAGGTGCTCGCGGCCGTTTTCCTAGTTTCACATATGCCAACTTTGGTATTACTTCATGAGAAATAAGGACGAAGGTGTGTGACGAAGGTGCTCATGAGACGCGAAGGTGCGCAAGGACAAAGGTGTGCATGAGACGCGTGTCATGTAAGAACATGACTACATGCCACATTCCTGGCGGCATTACAGTTACGTCGTGACCCAACGCGTATGAGTGCCAGCGTTTAGTTTGTCCCGTCAATGCCTGCGATGCCAAGCCAGGCGCCGATCTGCCTGCCATATACTTGCAGGAGTGCGCCGTGCTGCGTTGCTTTTACACACGCATGTTTGAGCGCGCCCGGCGTACCTTCATAACGAAGAGAGGCAGACGCAGTGCTGTCTCGGTAGAGCTGGGTATTGTCATGGGTGCGAAATGCAGCTTGTTCCATTTGGCGCTGGTTACCGCCGGGCCACGCCGACAGACGCTGGTCGTGCCAGTCGCACCTGGTGTCCGTTTCCCTAGCGCTGCTTTGCTGTACCCTGCGTGCGCGCTCGTCAACGTTACGCTAGAGTATATAAGGACCTTCATGATGCGCTCGTGGCTGTTTCAATAGCTCCAGATATACCAAGTTACTTGACGTCCATGTATGACAAAGGTATATGACTGGTGCAAGCATGATAATCATGTCACGCGTGCTATGTAAGAACATGACAACTTACCACGCTCATAATGCGCTGGCGGCTGTTTCACAAGCTCGACACATACCAAATTTGTTATCACGTCACATGAATAGACGGTGAAGGTAAACGACACGTCCAAACATGATAATCAAGATATGCGACTTATGTAAAGCATGACTACATGCTACGCTCGTAGCGTGGTCGCGGCCGTTTCACAAGCTCTACATACACCAAATTTTGTATTACTTGACGTGAATGAGCGACGAATGCAACTAACAGCTCCAAAGACGATAATATGGCATGCTTGTCATCTAAGATATCACTACTTGCTACCATCATTGAGTGCTTGCGGCCGTTTCCCTAGCTCAACATATACCAAGTTTGGTATCAAGTGACCTGAACAGATGACGAAGGTAAATGACACGTGCAAATATGATAATCATAGCATGGAAGCCATGTACGGCATAAATTACCTCCGCCTCGTAACGTTGTGCCGATTTTGAAGTGATATATGAACCTTTCTCATTCGTGCTTCGGATATCATCGGTTGCAACTGTACATGTGGTCTGCCAATTTTTTTTTCTTTTAGGGGCGAAGCTCCTAACAGCGGCACCCGTTCGTCCCTCGTAGTCGTAGAAGAAGTCGTAGTGTGTAACTAGTCTTACATTTTGACCTCCAAGGAGGTGCCGGTGAGATATTTCTTCTGTCCGTTGTTGAACAATGAAAAAATGGCAGCCTATCCACTGAGTGACTGATAGATAGTGGGGCGAAGCATCCGTCCGTCCATTCGTTCTTGCTTCCGTCCATCCATGCGTGCGTCTGTGTGGCCGCCCGTGCGTCTTTTCATGCGTCCGCTCGTTTATCTGTGCGTCCGTCCCTGCTTTCGTCCATGCAACCGCTCCTGCGCCGTCCATGCGTCCACACGTCCATGCAGCCATCCATGTGTCCGTCCATGCATCTGTTTGTGCGTCCGTTCATCCACATATTCATCACTCTAATTACCGTCATCTCGCATCTTTTGATCATATATTCCTCCTATAGAAGCACCGCCATCCAGCGGACATTCAAAGGACTGAACGAGAGGAGGCACACGCACACTTTTTACGGCTTGCGCTTCATGCCTACTTCCAAGCTTTCACCACCTCGAGTTCATAGTATATACTAGTTCACTGCAGTCTTTGCACTGCGGCTCAACGCTCGCTAAACCTTTTCAAAACCTAGGAGGTTACGCCCAGCGAGTATAACGTAGCAACACTTTTTTGCCTTCTGTGCTTTGTTGAACAATAAAAAATTCGCAGCGTGCACGTTAACTAAAAGCTGAATTATCCTGTCTCTCATTCCCCCTTAGCAGCCATTGGCATGTACATTGAGCCCAATCTGACAAGAAAGTGTTGCTACGTTATACTCGCTGGGCATAACTTCCTTCGTTTTAGAAAGCTTTAGCGAGCGCTGGGCTGCAGTGCCATCAATACAGTGAACTAATATATAACATGATCTCGAGGTGGTTAAATGTGGGCAGAGGACATGAAGCTCAAGCCGTAAGAGCGCGAGTCGTGCGTGTGCCACCTCTGTTTAGTTCTTGGAACGTCTGGTGAATGGTGGCGCATATGAGGAATACTTGGATGAAAAGATGCGAGTTGGTGGTAATTGGAGTGTTGAATACATGGACGAACGGACACACAGACAGATGCATGGACTGACTCACGAATGAACACATAGGACGGACACAGGGGCAGATGCATGGACGAATGCAGGGACGGAAGCACAGATGGACGTGCGGACGCACGACTAGATGAATGTACGGCGGGCGAATGGACGCACGGACGGTCCCACAGATGGACGCATGGATGGACAGAAACAAAAACGAATGGACGGACGAATGCTTCGCCCCGCCCTCCATCATTCACTCTGTGGTTATGCTGCCATTTTTTTAAGTGACCATTTCACGGCGGAGTTCAGCTGCATTGCACTCCTGATCAAGTTCTCATGACTGAGTAGTACAATGCAGGCCAACTCCACCCTAAATCTGCGAAGTAAAAAAAAAGGGCGAAACGTGCAGCGATTCTTCACGCAGCGGCAACAAGAGGGCAGTTGCAAAACTTTTCAAATGCTATGGTGTTCAAATAACTCACCTACCTACTAAAAACTACACCAGCTTGTTCACACAAATGATCTTCTCGGGCACATGTACTTCTCAGGAGTTATAAACAAAATACCATGCGGGGAATGTGACGGGTCGTATAGGCAAGAGCGGTGATTTCTAACAGCGTTTGAAACAACACAAAATGACTTCGCCAAGGGCCACACAAATATGAACGCCATGGCGGATCACCACAATCAAACTGGCCACAAGGTTGACTGGAACGCACCAGCTCTCATCAACAGAAATAAATTATCCGCCCTTTGCTTTTGTACTAATTTCCATTCAGTGGACTAGCCTTACGTTAGGCAAAACAAATGGCAATTTTTATGAGATTTACGAACACACTCAGCGCATTCTGACTTATAACTAGCACCATGTGCAAACTTACGTATCTATCGTAATCGCGGGAGAGTTACTGGCCCCCAAAGGGTCACTGTTTATTCGTTTTTATTATCACCTTGACAAGTGTTCGTTTACTCAGCAAATGTGTTCCCTGGCCAAACAATTGCGCCCCAAGTGCTTATTATTAGAAAGAAACCATTTGTGGTTCCGAGGCTTCAGATCATTTGAGAGGAATTTTCAGTGACCATGTTTCCTCTCGTCGAATGCCTGACCAGACGAACTTTCGTCGGACTCTGAACTAATCGGTTCTATGCGATGTTGTGGTGCGCAGACTTTTCAAAATTAGTGTAGGCATCTAACGAGGACACAAAGATGTTCATGTCATAGCGTTGGTGAACGCTTGAAGAGAAAAATTCCTAATTGTCAAACTTTGAAAAAAAAGTAATGACACCACCAAGCATCGTTAATTTCGAATTTTCAGCAGCAATAGTTTCTTATATCTGGCTACAGAAAAAAGCGTAATCCTATGAGCATTTGCCATGGAATGAAAAGTTCTGCTTAAGACGGCGAATGTCGTAAAACTAAGTTTCATTAGATGGAGTTCTTACTGTATTGCCATTATTTTACTTATGCATTCGCTTTCATTCCACTTTGTGCGTCAGTGGCACACATGAGTCCTACATTCATTTTGGCAGATTTTTGTTTTGTCCCACCTCACCTGTCGCAATTAGTGCAAAAGGAAGTGACTTCTCTGTTAGCAGAGTGTATGTAAGCTCGAGGAACCGTTTACCACGGTTTCGTAAGGTGGAAGTAGTTCCCCAGTGCCCTTTGAACTTTCGTCTGTTTTTCATTCCTTTTTTTGCGGGACGTTCGAGATTTCTTTTCTCGTTAAGAGTAAGGAGCCTGGCATCGAAAATGAAACGGATTGTTCTTTTTCCTGATTTTTGGGAGAGATGATTTTAGCTCTCAAACATTGTGTTTTCGTGGACTTGTGCAGTAAGATGAGTGATAAATGCATCGATACACAATCCTTTGCGAAAGTGCCACTCTTATCGCCAAGCTTAGCATGGAAATATTTTTGGTTCCGCATATTCCCCCTGTATATTGCGCAGATGTTCACTGGAAAGAACATTCAAAGCTGATAACTCTGCGCAGGTACCGAAGCGTCCATTGTTCATTGTTCTATTCTGCTCGACAACTTTTTTCTGCCTACTGTTGCATGCAAAATTGACGTAGTGTGCTGCCGCATATAAGAGGGAGATAACAAGGCGGCACGCATCGACTGCGCCAGAGCTGAAGAGCGGTAAAATTCACCTTAGTTATGTACGAATTGAGTCCCGGTTCGCAGATGTTCATTAAACAATATTCAGTCATTGGAAGTTCGCTTAACTGATTGCAAATAGCGCATCGGAAAACTACTGGGGACTTTTGTAAGAGTTCGTTTCTCTGAAATATCTTTTACATCGACGTTTTTTCATGTGAGAGTTCACTGCATTTATGTTTTAAGGCAGAGACATTCGAAATAGGACGCGATCCTAAAAACTTCTCAAAGTCATCGGTAATTGTCACTCGCAGCAAATGCCATTTAACGAATTAGTTTGGTGCAAATCATGTGAATCCTTGGACAGCAATGACAACGTTAGTTCGAAGGGGGCGTTAAAAAACACCATCATGTTTATGCGCCCTATACAGTAAACCACACAAACAAGGTACCACTGTATCTTGAAAAATAGCTTGCGTATTGTAAACGCCATCGCTTTTTCAGCATATACTGTGCATTATCATTTAAATCCCACTATTTCCGCTAAGCGCGCCATTCCACTAAGCTCGTTGAAATATAACAGTCTAATAATTTCGCTGGTTCACCTGTCTAAGACACTTTGCAGGTATGCAACTTATTGTTTTCCTTTCTCATTTTCAGGATTTAAAAGGTGTTGTAATTGGTATAAGGGGCGGGGTATAGAGATCTATAGGATATATGCTGTCAGTGGAATGCAGTGGCAGATCTGCAAGAGTGTATGGTCGTTAAAATTGATTGCCTCAATACTCGCGAAACTCCTGCGTAAGCACCCCCTTCCTGAACTTTGTTGATTTCCTTCAATATTCAAGTCGAGCTCATACGTACCGGCGTCTTAAGTTCGTTTCTATACACTAAAAGCCTAGAGCTGTGAAACGTGTCTATATCTGAAGCATGCCCGTTGCCAGGGATGTTATTGAATGTAGGGGGAGGGAGGGGAGCACATGTTCAGGGGAACGGATACTCTGTATACTTTTGTTTTTTCCTCGTGGGAACACCCCTTTCATTCAAGTCTCAGGGGGGGGAGGCATTTAGTCATTTAACCTAGACTGGCTGCAGGCCTAATCTGAAGTATTGCAGTCCGTGAATTAATTGCACTAAACTTTGATAACTAATTGCAACTACAATATCAATTACAACAACTGAGCGATGGCACTTGTCTGAGCACTTCTTAACAGAGTTTTTTGTGTGAGGAGCTCTTCTGTTAACACATATTACAGAAAAGAACAAAACAAGATCCTGTTTCTTTCTACGGTTTTACAGCAAGCGACCATCGAGCACCAGAAACGTGAGTCTCTTGGTAGTACGCTGGTGGCACAAGAATCTGTTGAGTAAACTACCAGAATGATGGAACGCTGTTATTTAAGTTTAGTTCGCAATGCAGGCCTAAGAGCAATAAATTGTGCCCACCTATGGAATTCCTTGTTTATCATAGTCGGAGTCTGCAAGCTCAAACATCTGCAGCAGTTCAGCTGGATTGCCATTCTCTGCTGCTATTTCGATGCCACCATAATCAATATTAAGAGCTGTGTTCAGCGGATGAGGCAGCGGCGCGATACACCCTTTGATTGATGGGTTTGCTTGCATGCCTCTATAGCCTTTTAATACTTATTGTTTATTTATTGAGGGTGCATAAATCATTTCGTGACAACCACCGAACACGTGCGCACAGCTTTTGAACATCGTATTCAATATCACTCTTAAATTCAGCTTGTGCGTGCCTACTCGAAAGTGTCTCAGCTGATTTGCGCCCCAACTGCATTCTCTGCTTTGTAACTAGGAAACTTTTATTATTCCTTTCAAATTACACAAGAAGTGTTGACGCTTCTTCAAAACACCGGGTGTTTCTTGCCATGGATCTGAAAAGCACAGGAAAGAAAAAAATTCACAAAAAATAAATTAACATCTAGGCGGCGTTTACGTAAGCCCATTTACATAAGAGCAAGCATATCTGAGTATATGAGTCTCGTCCGCTGTTAACGCTATAGCTCTCTCTCTCTCAATCATACACAAAAAAGGACGCCCTCCTTTGTTTTGCCTTGCATAATTATACGGGCCAAAGTGAAACATGCGATGCTGAAAAACCATCTCTACTTAGATGATAAATAGACGCGAAACTAAAAATGCCTCCTGATTGAAGCAGCACGAGAGACTCGGTGAACCCCAAACTGAAGCATTTAATGCTGCGATCAACGATCCAGTGTGGTACTCAGGCGTCGAACTTTTGTTATTGCGCATGGATAACAGTGGTGACGCTTTTGCATCATTCTATTACACGGATTCGGACTTGCTAATGACTACTACTTTCTAACGAACCACGCAAACTAAGGTCTTTCTATTTGGCGCTTTCACGAGACCATATTAAGCCCGTCAACCGGATTTCTCTCGGTCTGGTTGTTCCTGTTGCTCTTCTTTGCTAGCGTGCGATTACCGGTTGGTATCGTGCCCGTACCACGGTTACTCACACGTGGGCCCAAAGTACGCACACCAAAACGAGGAATGTTTTTTTTTATAGTGTAACAATGTTTCCAGGTAGTTTTTTTCAGACAGGTATACTATTTAGCGAGTGCGATGTTGTGCAAAGAACTTGGAAAACTATTCCTAATGTTCGTGGTCTACTGCTAAAAACAAAAAGAATAAAATGGGAAGCACTTCTTAGCGAACTTCGGCGACATTGAGTCTGTCTGTCTATCTATCTATCTATCTATCTCTCCACGAAATTTAGCTCTCCTGGCAATTTCGATAATGTTATTATTACTAAAATTGGTATGGCATAAAATGAGTGTAGGACTAGCAAAAGTGGCCACACACAAAATGAAAATCATGGCATGTATGTCATGAATGTCATGAAATACATTTTATGGTCTTGCTGCTCTTGCGGTGGTTTCCTTCACATAACATGTTGCAAAGCTGCTATGCTATGACGTAGCTGCATGGTGAACACAAGTAACATACCCTAACATGAAAATCATGACACGCGTGTCATGTTACAACATGACTTAATTCCACACTCATGATGCGCTCGTGGCCATTTCGCTGATTGATTTGAATTATATATGGGGTCCAACGTTCCTAAACCACCATGGTATTATAAGATAAGTCGTAGTGGAAGGCTCCGAAAATTTCACCCACCTGGGGTTTTTTAACCTGCGCCCAAAAATGGGCACTCGGGCCTACAACCTTACCGCTTCGTTCGGAAATGCCGCCGCCGAAGCCGGGATTTGATCCTGCGACCTTAGGTCAGCACCCGAGTACCTAAGCCACTAGACAACCACGGCAGGGAGCTGTTTCGCTGGCTTAGCGTATACTAAACTAGATATTATTGGACGTGAATGAATGACAAAGGTGTGTACCTTAGCCACTTGACTACCACGGTGGTGTACCGTTTCGCTTGTTTAGCATATACCAAACTTTATAATACGGTACGTGAATGGATGACGAAGGTATCTGAAAAGTGCAAACATGATCATTATGACATGCGTGTCATGTACCAACATGACGACTTGCCACAATCATTATGTGCTCGCAGCCGTTTCGCTAGCTTCACTCATGCCGAACTTTGAATTACATCACGCGAATAGATGACGAAGGTATGCGAGTTGTGCAAACATAATATTCATGAGATGCGTGTTATATAAAAATATGACTACATGCCACACTCAAAACGCCAAAACACTTCGACGGTATGCGGCGCACGTGCGCGCCAGCGTTCGTATCGTCGCGTCACGCCAGCTATGCCACGCAAGGCGCCGTTCGCGCCACGCTATGTTGCTTTGACGCATGCGCGTTTGGGAGCACCCGGCGTCCCTCCGTCACAAAAAGAAGGTGATGCAGTGCTGTCTGGGCAACATGCTGGGAAACGTCGTTTGTGCGCCGACGGACGCTGGTCGCGCATTGCGTCACAGTGCTCGCATTTTGCTAGCTTAGCGTCGCTGTGCCCAGCGAGCGTGCCCTTCAACGCTACGTAGGAGTATATATGGGCCTATAATGATGCGCTCGCCACCGCTTCGCTATTTCATATATATCAAACTTTGTACTTCGGACGTGAATGAATGACGAAGGTAGGTGACTGGTGCAAACATGATAACCATGAGATGCGTCTCATCTAACAACTTTACTACTTGTTAAGCTTATAGCACGCTCACGGCCGTTTCGCTACCTTCACATATACCACATTTGGTATTAAGTGACGTGAATAGATGTCGAAGGTAAAAGACACGTCCGAACATACTAATCATGACATAAAAGTCATGGCATAACTTACTGCCGCCTCCTAACGTTGTGCTGCTTTTAATTGATATATCTACCTTCCTCAATCCTGCTTCGTATATAACTGATTACCACTCCACGTGGGATCTGCCAGTTTTTTTATCATGAAATACACAAAAGTGAAAAGAAATATGCTTGGATGCGTATATTGCAATACCAACCTATGCGGAGTGAGGTGGCTCATAGCAAAAGGTGACCCTATGTGAAATAGCGAAGTTACTTGGGAATCTGATTTATTGATGTATTACTGACGTTCCCGATATTCGTATATATTTTAATACCTGCTGGCTCTTAACACAAGGCAACAATAATGTTTGGAAAAAAGCGTAAGAGTACACTTGTGGCTAACCAAGAGCAATGCATTGCTTCGCCGCATCGCACACGCGAAGAAACAGCACCTCAGTATTTGTCTTATTGTGATAGCGATGATATAGACTCTCGGCTCGATCTTGCTGCTAACACCTGTGTCGACGTAGGCGTCGCCGTCACTCTTCGTATATCTATACGTAGCCTTATACATGAAATTGCGAGAAGCGAAAATCCGGAAAAAGGCTCAAGCGCAGAATCAATTTTCGGTCCTTTTAATCGTGATTGCGAGGTGTTAACAACTGAGCCACCAAGGAACACGTCTTTGAACAATAGAAGGGCAAGCTATCTATATCTACCACTTAACGCTGCTGACAGGGATCTCGTGGGAAGGGGGTGGGGCTAACGTGCGTCTTATCAGCATCACTAGCAGGACGACACAATGAGCGCGCGTAGCAACAATGTCATGATGCAGCGGCGCGCGCTTAGATTCTCACGCGCACTTTTTACCGCCAAGAGCAGTGGGTCAATGCATGCTCCAATGCTCTTATTTCGCAGTTTGGCGGATCGCAGGTCTTGAGTGGTCTTCTGCTTTTCGCAGAATGATTTTGTTTTACCTATCGGGCACGCAAAGGTCGCTGCAGTCATTGCACAGACTCCGTTGGCAAAAAGAGCTCGCTTTTCAGACAGAGCGAAGTAACAACTGAGACGTTCATTCGCGTTCATCTGTACCTGAGAGTATTTTTATGTGACAAATGCGGGGCACGTTTCAATCTGCTTGCAATTCTGCACGTGACCTTTGAATTTATTAAATGCGAAGCATTTCTCAGTGAACTTCGGTGACTTTGAGCGTATCTATCTCTCTATCTATTCATCTCCCTATTTATCTATCTATCTATCTATCTGTCTATCTCTCTATCTATCTATCTATCTATCTATCCATCTATCTAGCCATCTACAACTTTTAGCTCTCCTGGTCGTTTCGATATTGGCAACAATACCAAACTTTGTAGGGCGTAACATGACTGTATGAAGAACATAACTGACTATTCATAACTTGAAAATCATAAAATGAATGCCATAAATGTCATGATTTACATTTCACGGTTTTGCAGCTCTCGCTGTGGTTTCGTTCACGTGGCATGTTGCAAAACTGGTATGGTATGACATGATTGCTTGGCGGGCACAAGCGACAAACCCTAGCATGAAAATCATGACATGCGTGTCATGTAACAACATGAATACATGCCAAGCTCATGATGCGCTCACGGCCGTTTCGCTAGCTTCACTTATACCGAATTCGGTACTATGGGACGTCAGTAAATGACAAAGTTATGATACTGTTGAAAACATGATAAACTTGAGATGCATGTTATGCAACAACATGACTAAACGCTACGCTCATGATGCGCTCGCGGACATTTCGTTAGCTTCATACCCTATTGCAAAAAGCAGTGCCACTGGGTACGTGCGTCCAGCGCCATGCCTGATTAAGGGCCCAGTATGGCGCTGGTACCAGCGCCGCCAAGCACAGGTACTGAAATTTTGGAGCGCAGCGTCCCTGTACTCTGCGCAAGATGGCTTCACAGCGGTAAAACTGTAGCCCATTTGCTGTAAATAAATAAATATATAAGTACAATTACCCGCATTCACAATAAAAATAAAAAAAATATTATTTGAAATAAATAAATAAAACACTGCTTGACAAGATTAGAACTCGCTACCCCCTGATATCTAACAGAATACGCTACCAACAGCGCCACGCCAATTTTTCTTCTTTATTGCAGCATGTGTTGCAGCATGTGACAACAGCAAACACACTCGGACTGAGCTTCTAGCTCAATTCCATGGCTTCGAGGCAGATGAGCCATTTGCCACACATATTTAATTGGTTTGAAATGACATAATTCATCAATAAAATTTAGTGTTTCATCATTGTAGCAAAGTTTTTAAAAACTTCTCGCAACTTGCACATATGTTCAATAAAATAAATACGTACTGGCCGTGCCTCCAAATCACAATGCCTGACTGACATGCGGCTTGGACATATGCCATGTAAGCCAAGGAGAAAGAACGTATCATATTTAGGTTGGTCAGGTTATGTTGCTAAAAATTAAATTCAATGTTAATTGAGAGGTAAATCTTTCTCAAGTGTTCTCTGTAGAACATCCCAGAACAAAAATCTGCCCAGCAATCTATAAAAACATGCTCTACCGACTCAGGCTTTCGGTGCAATAAGCAGTCGGATCCCGACGGTAAGATATCACCTCTTTGTTCTTGCAACGTTTTAACCGGTAGCGCTTTCGTGTGCAGCTTATAAACGAACGTTTTAACTCCAGCTGGTCCGATCATCCGTTTAACTCTTTTCAAAACGTCTTCTCCTTGGCTTCCACTATACATAGAACGATACAAAGGAACAGGAAAAACAGCTTTAATCAAGTCTCTCGACAAACGCTTCCAAGTGACATTAGATAAGTACTTCAAACTAGATCTAGCACTAAGAAACTGAGAAGCCACAACAACTTCTCGAAGAAACGTGCTGACACCATTCATCATTCGAGGTAACAATAAAGTTCGGCAATGCCGATGCAAGCCTGATTTGACGGAATATGCGTAAAAACGAATCTTGTTGATCTCGTAGAAACAGAAACCTTGATACAACCTGCCTCAAAAATAAGTGTGGCAAGGCTAAACCACCCCTTTTTAGTCTTAAGAAGAGGTTGTTGCGGCTTGTCCGTTCGTACTAGGGTTGCCACACGAAAACAGCAAGAAACCTATGAATCCTCTGAATATTGATTCTGGAACACGGCAGTACTTGCAGCAAATAAACCAGCTGTGATACTAAGGAGACGTTGCACATTGTCACGCGAGCGAAAATGGACAGGTCACGGCTTCCCCATTTCTTTGTCAGAACAGATAGCCCTTTGGTTTTCCCGGCCCACAGATCATCGTTGATCTTATACTGGTCAAGCGGGACACCGAGGTAAGTGTTAGGCTTGCTTGACCGTTTGATCCATTCATAAACCTCTGGTAACGCTTCGCAATTTCCAAGCCACAGCCCAACACACTTGTCTATGTTTACAATGCTACTAGTAGCGTCAAAAAACCTTCGCACAATGCTCATGGAGGTGGGTATGCTCTTCAGACTGGTACAAAATATTGCAACATCATCAGCATATGCCAATATCTTCACCTCACATGCTCCTAAATGAAAACCCCATATTTTTATTTTTTTCGTAATGGCCATACACAGAGGTTCCAAGAACAAATCAAATAATAAAAGTGAAAGCGGGCATCCTTGCCTCACAGATGAACATACATTAATTCTTCTAATTAACTCGCGGTTCACAATCAACTTGGTTGAACAATTGTCGTAAGCCATCTGAACACCCTTCAGTATCACAGGGCCAACCCCAACATGTTCTAACAATTTAAACAAAATACTACAACAAAATAGACCAAGAGGCTTTGGTAGATCCACTTGAAACATTGCAATTCTTCTGAAGTCAGCGTAACCGCACTCCAATATGCTTCGGGTTACATGTATGTTCGTAAAGATTGATCATCTCATTCCACAGGTTTTATGTTGGCCAACCAGTGTACATATGACTGCTGTATTCCACAAGTAGTTTCTTTAAACTGTTCTCCTCCACTTCCTTGTATCTTGTTTCTGCAGCCCTTCCCATGGCGCACATTTTCACAGTAGATTCAAAGTATTCCCAAATTTCTGACCAGTCACTAAATGCAAGGGTGCTAAGTTTGTGTAATTCTTGTTTGATACAATTGAAAAACTTATCATCACTAAGTAGTTTGGCATTTAACTTCCAGGGGTCCCATATAAATACACTTTTATAGGCGCTTCTTTTTGGCCTAAGAGAAACGTAACAAGTGAGTGATCGCTGAATGAGACTTGTGCAACACCATAACCAGCACAAACGTTTACCAGCTCTAGTATCACGTAAGCTTTGTGCAATCTTGGGTGGCTAGATCCCTGAAAGTGGGTATAATGACGCTGCGATCCGCCTTTAGCAAAGAAAGTAACAGCTTGAAGGGAATACTTGTCAATAATCTTTTTTAGTTAATTAGCACGGCCATCTTTTTATTCTAAGAAACTAGATCGATCATATGCACTGAACACACAGTTAAAATTGCCAAGAACAACAAGTAGCTTATTCGTTTCAAAATAAGGACACAATTATTGAAAAAAAGATAAGCGATTATTCGCAAATTATTCTGAATTTTGCCTCTTCATAGGTAAAATCGCACAAAACAAACCTTTCGTACAAAGATGTAACCACTGTTTCTTCAACAATGCCTAAGAATTTTGAAAGAAATATTGCACACCCTGCAGAAGTACCTATCGCATGACTAACACACACGTTATAACGCGTGCTGAAAGGAGCAACCATATTGCCACGGTATATTTCTCAAGTTTTTGTTATCGTCCCAAAACACCACACGATTCTCAGCGCGAACCGCGCCTGCAATTTTAGAGTAGGTTCCGGACTTTAGTAGATCATTTCGATAAGATCACGCCCACTGTGCGAACAGTACAGATTGTTCTGGAACCTACGCCACCGCCAGCGATAACGCTAGAACATTCGACAGCAAGAGTTAAATGCCGACGCGCTTCGCCGCTTGCCAGTTGTTGATCGAAGGCTGATGCTCCGTTGGCCGCTATCAGTCCGAGACTGCTATCTGTGTAGGACGACTGTTGTAATTGGACTTTCCGTTTACCGGGCACAGGTTCGCCCAAATAAACAGTTAAATCCCAACACGAAGTCTCCTGCCTTCGGCCACGTCCCGACCCCGTGACACATGGTAGAGGTGCTTCTCCGTTCATGTACCGGACGCCGAAAATATCGTCCTATGTCACGGCACCCCGGAGGTCCTTATCACCGACAGAGGAACGGCATTCCCTGCCGACTCAACTCAAGCGATCTTGGCATACAGCCAAACAAACCACCGCCGGACGACAGCGTACCACCCGCAGACCAGCGGCCTCACCGAGCGGCTTAACAAGACAATCGCCGACATGCTGTCAATGTACGTCGATGTCGAACACAAGACGTGGGACGCCATTCTTCCTTATGTGACCTTCGCATACAACACGGCGGTGCAGGAGACGACGCAGATATCTCCATACAAATTGATCTACGGAAGGAGCCCGGCAACGACGCTCGATGCCATGTTACCCAACGTCACCGACGAAGAAAACCTCGATGTAAGCGAGTACCTTCAACGCGCCGAAGAAGCCCAACAACTTGCGCGTCTCCGTATCAAGAATCAGCAGACGACCGACAGGCACCGTTACAACCTTCGACGACGCTTCGTGGAATACCAGCCCGGTGAACGTGTTTGGGTGTGGACGCCGATACGCCGACGTGGACTAAGTTAAAAGCTTCTTCGACGGTACTTCGGACCGTACAGGGTGGTTCGACGTCTCGGCCCACTTGATTACGAGGTTGCCCCCGACGGCATCACGAACTCTCAACGACGTCGATCGCAACCTGAAGTCGAACATGTCGCGCACCTCAAGCTGTTTCATGCACGTTAACAAACTAAAACAGTGTTTTTTGTATTATAGTTGTATCGTAATTTATTCATTGTACTTTCTTGCATTATTATTGTACCTTCATCTTTAGTTGAAGCATCGGGACGATGCCTTTTTTCAGAGTGGGGCAATGCCACGTTCCATTTCCCAAGTTTTTGTTATCGTCCCAAAACACCACAAGATTCTCAGCGCGAACCGCGCCTGCAGTTTTCGAGAAGGTTCCAGACTGTAGTATATCATATCGATAAGATCACCCCCACTGTGCGAACGGTACGGATTGTTCTGGAACCTAGGCCACCGCCAGCGTTAACGCTACAACATTCGCGCTTCGCCGCTTGTCAGTTGTAGATCGAAGGCCGACGCTCCGTTCGCCGCTATCAGTCCGAAACTGCTATCTGTGCAAGACTACTGTTATAATTGGACTTTTCGTTTGCCGGGCACAGGTTCGCCCAAATAAACAGGTTAATTCTAACATGAAGTCTCCTGTCTTCGGCCAAGCCACGACCCCGTGCAATATGTTTGGTTCTACTCTCGCTTTCGACCTTTGTCTCTTGAAAAGTAAGTAGGTCCAAGTCTTTTTCTTCAATGAGACGCTTAACCTGACACTGTTTACGCCTTGCAGACAATCCAAGCACGTTAAGCGTGCCTACGCGAATCGGTGCTGTCAGACGCATCATTTCAACAAGTGTAAACAGACTTACATTATTAGCTCAACACCACCAGTGTGCGTTCAGACTCAATGCCAGAACGCTCACTTTCTGCGCCGTTCGCCACGCACAGGCGACGAGGACACCTATCGAGACATTGCAGATGTATTGCCCTTTAGACCACCGGCCTTGGGCGACCGATGCTCGCGGCGTGGCTGCTTTCAGTCGGATGCCTTTTCGCTTGGCAAGGTAGCGTCCGTCGTCGGGCGCTTTGTCGGCGCTTTGCTATCCTTAGACAGGTCACAGCCGTGGCGGTCTCCGCCCTCCTGTTGCTCCACTGCGTTCTGGTCTTCAATCTTCTCTTCGTCGGTGCCCTCAGGCTGTGTCAGCGAACTTTCAAAGCACTCAGTTTGTCCGCTTGGTCCGCGTTGTGGAGAACAATCTTCCGTCATTGGTGCCGCAGTCTCGGCCTCGTCGGCGTCCATATAGTTTTCGTGGCTGTGGTCTACAGTAGGAGACGCGCCAATAACGCTGGCATACGTTCTAGCACAATCCTTCCTGACGTGCCCAAAAGCACAACACCCCGTGCAGCGTGGCGTCTGACAATCGCGTCTGATATGCCCACGCCTTCGGCACCTCAGGCAAACTGGCGCTCGTTCAGGCACAATAACAAGTACAGATCCTTTGTAGAACTTGAACAGATGTGGTAGTTCCTCGACTGCCAACTTTTCATTGAGGACCACAGTGGGAGCGGCGGCACTACAGCAGCAATGTCGCTGAGACATGCGTGGCTTATCTTGCAGATGGTGCCGCTCGTGCACAGTGCTCGAACATCGACCGACAAAGTCCCGGCGCTGCCCAGATTATCCCCGACAGCATCCCGTGACGTCATCGGGGCCAACCTATGGTAATCGAAGATTTCGGTGACGTCACAACGCGAAGAAGACATAAAACCTCGTCCGCTTCAGCGGCACCTCCGTGGGAGCGGTGGCACTACAGCAGCAATGTCGCTGAAACATGCGTGGCTTATCTTGCAGGTTGGTTATTATGCTCCTGCATCTTACTATCGTTCCTGCAATCTTTTTTTGATTGTGCTGCCGCTCCCAGCGAATTGTTTTGACATTTTGTTCAAGTTGTGGTCAGAATTGGTGCTAATGCTTTCCGGGGACATTGAACTCAATCCCGGACCAACTGTTGAGGAAATGCTAGCGACAAACTTGAAGACACAAACTCAAATACAAGAAGCTAGGCTAACTCAGATGGAAGAAAAATTGGAACCTTTGTCTGAATATGCTGCTAAGATAAATAACCATGACATTGCTGTTGAAAGCCTCCAGCGCACGATTGAACAACAGCAAGAAAGGTTAAACGAATCGGAAGACAGGGCCATAAGAAATAATCTTCTTGTTTTTGGTGTCACTGAGACGGATAAGGAAACACGACATGATATTGAAGAGAAAGTATTAAAAAACATATTCTCAACGCGCATTGGTGTTACAGTGTCCTCAGTAGAAAGAATTCACCGCATTGGTCAGAATAAAAGCAAACAGGACAGACCAGTAGTTGTAAGATTTTATAACTTCAATGAAAAGATGGCCATATTTAGGAGCTGAAAAAAATTGAGAGGTACTAATTACATCAGACGCTTTGTGCCGCACGTTCCACAGGTAAGTGCACCAATCAGAGCATTCCTGCGCAAAAACTCTACAAGGACTTTGGGCCTGGCGCAGCAATCAGCGTTCTCCGAACTCGGAGAGCTACAGTGTTCTGCGTGGCTTGGTACAACACCACATATAAGACCACGGTATCGGTGGACGCCAGATTCTGCAGTCTCAGGGCAGTACTTCACCAAGAACAGCCGTCCGGTGAACGTCGAGCAGTCGCCTTTGCACTTCCTCACACTCACGTCACGGTGGTACAGCCAAACCGAAAAAAGAGGCTTTGGCAGCCAGCTGGAAATTGCAAAGGTTTACAAAATACCTGCATTCGTTGAATTTACTTTTTTTCCTAATGGGCCATGAACTGGTAGTGGCACTTGTGAGTTCCATGGATGTTAATCTTCTGCCACCTCAGAACTTGCGTTTTCGCTTGAAGCTGTTGAACTTCCTGTACCAAGTGCTCTACGTTCTGAGAAAATTGGTAGAAACTGCGGGTACGCTTTCACGCGCACTCTATGATTGTGCTTCATTGAACCGGGTGAGAAACGTAAAGTTTTTGCCCAAGAAGCTCTCTGCTCAGTAAGGGACATCGTATTTACACTAATCGAGCACTTCGCCAAGGCCAAGCTAAAGACGGCGAGTACAGTCTGCTGCTTTAGTACTGTGCCAACGACTGCGCAAGTGAAACCTTTGTGCCTCTCCAAGTGAAGAGATACTGGCAGTAAAAAAGAGACTTCAGCATCCTGAAGAGACTGCTTCAAAAGGGTTCTCACATCTTTGTCTCTCTTCCCTTGAACAAACGATGATAGAGCTCTTCCATGACGGGCATCAACTGTTGCAAAGCTTTAGCTCTTGAATCAGTCTGGTGCACGGGCATCATCAACAAGATAGAAACGTTGTGCTGAAACTGCTCCACGTGCGCCGAAACTAGAGTGCAGTGATCGGAGCCCATGTTGCCGTCACCCATTCCTACTCTGCCATGAGAAAAGCTTGGTTTCATTTTTTTCAGGGTAATGGCCAAGACTACGCTCGTCTGGTAGAGAACCCATTGCGCATCCCTGGAAGCCTTTAGCCTGTGTTCGACCACAGAACCTACGGTAATCAACGCCATCAACAGAGTTTTCTCACGACTTAGGATTCCGAGGCTGGTGCGCAGCGACAACAGTTCTCAGTTCACTGCAAGAGATTTCCGCCTTTGAAGAGTCTTATGGCTTCTGGTACGCCATCAGCAGCCCTCAATCACCGCAGTAGAATAGGGAGGTGGAACTAATGGTGAGGACAGTCAAAGACCTGCTGCGTAAAGCACATGATTCCTATCTTGCACTTACCGCATACCGGTTCAGCCCAGGTGTAAAATGAGTGCGTTCCGCCCAGCAGCTCATGGGTACACGTCTACAGACCCAGCTGGCGAATACATCACACTTGCTGGAGCCTGCATTGCCTTCGTCGGTCCTATTCAGTCAACGTGAACAAGACAAGCGAAAACGCCAAGTGTCATATTTTACCTGAAGGCACACTGCTCACGTATTGTGGCATGTGCATGCTGAAGAATGGGTCTGCGTGCAAAACGTGCATATCATGGTTTCACTTGCAGCCAAGGCCCGTCAAAAAACGCTTTAGGGCAAGTATGGGCAACGGTAGATCAGACTTCCTGCCCGCCAACTACGTAATGAAGGCCCACACTTCACTTTTTTGGAAAGCAAGCAACACAAAAATAGCTGTCAAATTTACCGATGACGCCAATTTTGAAATAAATTGGCAACGAGAGCGGCCTTGAGAGAAGGATTAACGTTAATGTGCCAGAAAAAGTTCACAGTCCGGCGTGTTCCAGGGCAAACAGGGCTCGTTTTAGTGTCCTCAGACGAATAGGTTGTGATACAGCCGGGCCCAACTTTTACGCATGGGCATTGGAGCCTAGCTATTTCATTCGCGCTTTGTCCGCATAGCTGTCACTTAACATTGCACACGTAGCAGACATCTTGCACTTTATGTCTCCAAAGTAATTACGAACAGCAAGCATGTCTACAATAGTACTTTCATACTTAAAACTGTCTCGAGGTGTGTGATCTACCTTGGGTAAGACAGGATTCAACGAATAAGATTTTTGCGTATACAGAGGCGAATGACTTAAGGTCACAGATCCACTGTTTTTAGCTTCAGTTCCCCGTCCGCATTCGACGCCCGCAAAAGAAACACTTCGAGGCATCGGCGTTGAAGCTTTGATCCATCTCTGGGATAGCACCTAAAAACTCTTGTCAGGAAGCTGCAAGCAGCCGCTTCCAGCACGTGGGTGTGAGCTGCTTTACCTAGAGAAACTGCAGCAACACGATATGATTGATTTCAGTGAAAAGCAATAGGTGGTGCTCCATGCGCTAAATCAAAAGAAAACAACTGCTTAACTATGCACAACCAGGTGCGCCCGCCCATTTCAGATGGCGGCAGCAGACGACTTGTACTGGCCGATCGCCCGGGCCGTTGCTCACACTTCAATGGACCCCGACAATGTTCGTGCTTTTCTGTGCTACTGTGCGTTTTATGACAATTGCTGCGCAGGTTGCCAATCGAAGAACGAGAACCTCATATCAATAACACAAATGTATTGCAGAAATACCGTCTTCTATGTGACAGCTTGATGCCGCAATGCCTCAGTCAAGCTCACGCGTACAACCCTGCCTTCAAGTTATTCCCGACCATGTTCATCAGTGCTAATTTGCAATAGCACGACTAGATTACTCAATACAATATCATGCCTATTTGAATAGCTGTATGTGGCTACAAAATTTATACAATCTTCAGGACAACATGCTGCGCGCTTGCTGACTAGTTAATCCCGCTCTTATCGCCCATTCCGCTACCAATCTAGTTAGAAAATGGCGTCATCAGTGCAGTCGACACATGAGTCCTACATTCATTTGGCAGATTTTTGTTTTGTCCCACCTCACCTGTCGCAATTAGTGCAAAAGGAAGTGACTTCTCTGTTAGCAGAGTGTATGTAAGCTCGAGGAACCGTTTACCACGGTTTCGTAAGGTGGAAGTAGTTCCCCAGTGCCCTTTGAAATTTCGTCTGTTTTTCATTCCTTTTTTGCGGGACGTTCGAGATTTTTTTTCTCGTTAAGTGTAAGGAGCCTGGCATCGAAAATGAAAGGGATTGTTCTTTTTCCTGATTTTTGGGAGAGATGATTTTAGCTCTCAAACATTGTGTTTTCGTGGACTTGTGCAGTAAGATGAGTGATAAATGCATCGATACACAATCCTTTGCGAAAGTGCCACTCTTATCGCCAAGCTTAGCATGGAAATATTTTTGGTTCCACATATTCCCCCTGTATATTGCGCAGATGTTCACTGGAAAGAACATTCAAAGCTGATAACTCTGCGCAGGTACCGAAGCGTCCATTGTTCATTGTTCTATTCTGCTCGACAACTTTTTCTGCCTACTGTGCATGCAAAATTGACGTAGTGTGCTGCGCATATAAGAGGGAGCTAACAATGGCGGCACGCATCGACTGCGCCAGAGCTGAAGAGCGGTAAAATTCACCTTAGTTGTATGTACGAAATGAGTCCCGGTTCGCAGATGTTCATTAATACAATATTCAGTCATTGGAAGTTTCGCTTAACTGATTGCAAATAGCGCATCGGAAAACTACTGGGGACTTTTGTAAGAGTTCGTTTCTCTGAAATATCTTTTACATCGACGTTTTTTCATGTGAGAGTTCACTGCATTTATGTTTTAAGGCAGAGACATTCGAAATAGGACGCGATCCTAAAAACTTCTCAAAGTCATCGGTAATTGTCACTCGCAGCAAATGCCATTTAACGAATTCGTTTGGTGCAAATCATGTGAATCCTTGGACAGCAATGACAACGTTAGTTCGAAGGGGGCGTTAAAAAACACCATCATGTTTATGCGCCCTATACGTAAACCACACAAACAAGGTACCACTGTATCTTGAAAAATAGCTTGCGTATTGTAAACGCCATCGCTTTTTCAGCATATACTGTGCATTATCATTTAAATCCCACTATTTCCGCTAAGCGCGCCATTCCACTAAGCTCGTTGAAATATAACAGTCTAATAATTTCGCTGGTTCACCTGTCTAAGACACTTTGCAGGTATGAACTTTTTGTTTTCCTTTCTCATTTTCAGGATTTAAAAGGTGTTGTAATTGGTATAAGGGGCGGGGTATAGAGATCTATAGGATATATGCTGTCAGTGGAATGCAGTGGCAGATCTGCAAGAGTGTATGGTCGTTAAAATTGATTGCCTCAATACTCGCGAAACTCCTGCGTAAGCACCCCCTTCCTGAACTTTATTGATTTCCTTCAATATTCAAGTCGAGCTCATACGTACCGGCGTCTTAAGTTCGTTTCTATACACTAAAAGCCTAGAGCTGTGAAACGTGTCTATATCTGAAGCATGCCCGTTGCCAGGGATGTTATTGAATGTAGGGGGAGGGAGGGGAGCACATGTTCAGGGGAACGGATACTCTGTATACTTTTGTTTTTTCCTCGTGGGAACACCCCTTTCATTCAAGTCTCAGGGGGGGGAGGCATTTAGTCATTTAACCTAGACTGGCTGCAGGCCTGATCTGAAGTATTGCAGTCCGTGAATTAATTGCACTAAACTTTGATAACTAATTGCAACTACAATATCAATTACAACAACTGAGCGATGGCACTTGTCTGAGCACTTCTTAACAAAGTTTTTTGTGTGAGGAGCTCTTCTGTTAACACATATTACAGAAAAGAACAAAACAAGATCCTGTTTCTTTCTACGGTTTTACAGCAAGCGACCATCGAGCACCAGAAACGTGAGTCTCTTGGTAGTACGCTGGTGGCACAAGAATCTGTTGAGTAAACTACCAGAATGATGGAACGCTGTTATTTAGGTTTAGCTCGCAATGCAGGCCTAAGAGCAATAAATTACGCCCACCTATGGAATTCCTTGTTTATCATAGTCGGAGTCTGCAAGCTCAAACATCTGCAGCAGTTCAGCTGGATTGCCATTCTCTGCTGCTATTTTGATGCCACCATAATCAATATTAAGAGCTGTGTTCAGCGGATGAGGCAGCGGCGCGATACACCCTTTGATTGATGGGTTTGCTTGCATGCCTCTATAGCCTTTTAATACTTATTGTTTATTTATTGAGGGTGCATAAATCATTTCGTGACAACCACCGAACACGTGCGCACAGCTTTTGAACATCGTATTCAATATCACTCTTAAATTCAGCTTGTGCGTGCCTACTCGAAAGTGTCTCAGCTGATTTATGCCACAACTGCATTCTCTGCTTTGTAACTAGGAAACTTTTATTATTCCTTTCAAATTACACAAGAAGTGTTGACGCTTCTTCAAAACACCGGGTGTTTCTTACCATGGATCTGAAAAGCACAGGAAAGAAAAAAATTCACAAAAAATAAATTAACATCTAGGCGGCGTTTACGTAAGCCCATTTACATAAGAGCAAGCATATCTGAGTATATGAGTCTCGTCCGCTGTTAACGCTATAGCTCTCTCTCTCTCAATCATACACAAAAAAGGACGCCCTCCTTTGTTTTGCCTTGCATAATTATACGGGCCAAAGTGAAACATGCGATGCTGAAAAACCATCTCTACTTAGATGATAAATAGACGCGAAACTAAAAATGCCTCCTGATTGAAGCAGCACGAGAGACTCGGTGAACCCCAAACTGAAGCATTTAATGCTGCGATCAACGATCCAGTGTGGTACTCAGGCGTCGAACTTTTGTTATTGCGCATGGATAACAGTGGTGACGCTTTTGCACCATTCTATTACACGGATTCGGACTTGCTAATGACTACTACTTTCTAACGAACCACGCAAACTAAGGTCTTTCTATTTGGCGCTTTCACGAGACCATATTGAGCCCGTCAACCGGATTTCTCTCGGTCTGGTTGTTCCTGTTGCTCTTCTTTGCTAGCGTGCGATTACCGGTTGGTATCGTGCCCGTACCACGGTTCCTCACACGTGGGCCCAAAGTACGCACACCAAAACGAGGAATGTTTTTTTTTATAGTGTAACAATGTTTCCAGGTAGTTTTTTTCAGACAGGTATACTATTTAGCGAGTGCGATGGTGTGCAAAGAACTTGGAAAACTATTCCTAATGTTCGTGGTCTACTGCTAAAAACAAAAAGAATAAAATGGGAAGCACTTCTTAGCGAACTTCGGCGACATTGAGTCTGTCTGTCTATCTATCTATCTATCTATCTATCTATCTATCTCTCCACGAAATTTAGCTCTCCTGGCAATTTCGATAATGTTATTATTACTAAAATTGGTATGGCATAAAATGAGTGTAGGACTAGCAAAAGTGGCCACACACAAAATGAAAATCATGGCATGTATGTCATGAATGTCATGAAATACATTTTATGGTCTTGCTGCTCTTGCGGTGGTTTCCTTCACATAACATGTTGCAAAGCTGCTATGCTATGACGTAGCTGCATGGTGAACACAAGTAACATACCCTAACATGAAAATCATGACACGCGTGTCATGTTACAACATGACTTAATTCCACACTCATGATGCGCTCGTGGCCATTTCGCTGATTGATTTGAATTATATATGGGGTCCAACGTTCCTAAACCACCATGGTATTATAAGATAAGTCGTAGTGGAAGGCTCCGAAAATTTCACCCACCTGGGGTTTTTTACCCTCCGCCCAAAAATGGGCACTCGGGCCTACAACCTTACCGCTTCGTTCGGAAATGCCGCCGCCGCAGCCGGGATTTGATCCTGCGACCTTAGGTCAGCACCCGAGTACCTAAGCCACTAGACAACCACGGCAGGGAGCTGTTTCGCTGGCTTAGCGTATACTAAACTAGATATTATTGGACGTGAATGAATGACAAAGGTGTGTACCTTAGCCACTTGACTACCACGGTGGTGTACCGTTTCGCTTGTTTAGCATATACCAAACTTTATAATACGGTACGTGAATGGATGACGAAGGTATCTGAAAAGTGCAAACATGATCATTATGACATGCGTGTCATGTACCAACATGACGACTTGCCACAATCATTATGTGCTCGCAGCCGTTTCGCTAGCTTCACTCATGCCGAACTTTGAATTACATCACGCGAATAGATGACGAAGGTATGCGAGTTGTGCAAACATAATATTCATGAGATGCGTGTTATATAAAAATATGACTACATGCCACACTCAAAACGCCAAAACACTTCGACGGTATGCGGCGCACGTGCGCGCCAGCGTTCGTATCGTCGCGTCACGCCAGCTATGCCACGCAAGGCGCCGTTCGCGCCACGCTATGTTGCTTTGACGCATGCGCGTTTGGGAGCGCCCGGCGTCCCTCCGTCACAAAAAGAAGGTGATGCGGTGCTGTCTGGGCAACATGCTGGGAAACGTCGTTTGTGCGCCGACGGACGCTGGTCGCGCATTGCGTCACAGTGCTCGCATTTTGCTAGCTTAGCGTCGCTGTGCCCAGCGAGCGTGCCCTTCAACGCTACGTAGGAGTATATATGGGCCTATAATGATGCGCTCGCCACCGCTTCGCTATTTCATATATATCAAACTTTGTACTTCGGACGTGAATGAATGACGAAGGTAGGTGACTGGTGCAAACATGATAACCATGAGATGCGTCTCATCTAACAACTTTACTACTTGTTAAGCTTATAGCACGCTCACGGCCGTTTCGCTACCTTCACATATACCACATTTGGTATTAAGTGACGTGAATAGATGTCGAAGGTAAAAGACACGTCCGAACATACTAATCATGACATAAAAGTCATGGCATAACTTACTGCCGCCTCCTAACGTTGTGCTGCTTTTAATTGATATATCTACCTTCCTCAATCCTGCTTCGTATATAACTGATTACCACTCCACGTGGGATCTGCCAGTTTTTTTATCATGAAATACACAAAAGTGAAAAGAAATATGCTTGGATGCGTATATTGCAATACCAACCTATGCGGAGTGAGGTGGCTCATAGCAAAAGGTGACCCTATGTGAAATAGCGAAGTTACTTGGGAATCTGATTTATAGATGTATTACTGACGTTCCCGATATTCGTATATATTTTAATACCTGCTGGCTCTTAACACAAGGCAACAATAATGTTTGGAAAAAAGCGTAAGAGTACACTTGTGGCTAACCAAGAGCAATGCATTGCTTCGCCGCATCGCACACGCGAAGAAACAGCACCTCAGTATTTGTCTTATTGTGATAGCGATGATATAGACTCTCGGCTCGATCTTGCTGCTAACACCTGTGTCGACGTAGGCGTCGCCGTCACTCTTCGTATATCTATACGTAGCCTTATACATGAAATTGCGAGAAGCGAAAATCCGGAAAAAGGCTCAAGCGCAGAATCAATTTTCGGTCCTTTTAATCGTGATTGCGAGGTGTTAACAACTGAGCCACCAAGGAACACGTCTTTGAACAATAGAAGGGCAAGCTATCTATATCTACCACTTAACGCTGCTGACAGGGATCTCGTGGGAAGGGGGTGGGGCTAACGTGCGTCTTATCAGCATCACTAGCAGGACGACACAATGAGCGCGCGTAGCAACAATGTCATGATGCAGCGGCGCGCGCTTAGATTCTCACGCGCACTTTTTACCGCCAAGAGCAGTGGGTCGATGCATGCTCCAATGCCCTTATTTCGCAGTTTGGCGGATCGCAGGTCTTGAGTGGTCTTCTGCTTTTCGCAGAATGATTTTGTTTTACCTATCGGGCACGCAAAGGTCGCTGCAGTCATTGCACAGACTCCGTTGGCAAAAAGAGCTCGCTTTTCAGACAGAGCGAAGTAACAACTGAGACGTTCATTCGCGTTCATCTGTACCTGAGAGTATTTTTGTGTGACAAATGCGGGGCACGTTTCAATCTGCTTGCAATTCTGCACGTGACCTTTGAATTTATTAAATGCGAAGCATTTCTCAGTGAACTTCGGTGACTTTGAGCGTATCTATCTATCTATCTATTCATCTCTCTATTTATCTATCTATCTATCTATCTGTCTATCTATCTATCTATCTATCTATCTATCCATCTATCTAGCCATCTACGACTTTTAGCTCTCCTGGTCGTTTCGATATTGGCAACAATACCAAACTTTGTAGGGCGTAACATGACTGCATGAAGAACATAACTGACTATTCATAACTTGAAAATCATAAAATGAATGCCATAAATGTCATGATTTACATTTCACGGTTTTGCAGCTCTCGCTGTGGTTTCGTTCACGTGGCATGTTGCAAAACTGGTATGGTATGACATGATTGCATGGCGGGCACAAGCGACAAACCCTAGCATGAAAATCATGACATGCGTGTCATGTAACAACATGAATACATGCCAAGCTCATGATGCGCTCACGGCCGTTTCGCTAGCTTCACTTATACCGAATTCGGTACTATGGGACGTCAGTAAATGACAAAGTTATGATACTGTTGAAAACATGATAAACTTGAGATGCATGTTATGCAACAACATGACTACACGCTACGCTCATGATGCGCTCGCGGACATTTCGTTAGCTTCATACCCTATTGCAAAAAGCAGTGCCACTGGGTACGTGCGTCCAGCGCCATGCCTGATTAAGGGCCCAGTATGGCGCTGGTACCAGCGCCGCCAAGCACAGGTACTGAAATTTTGGAGCGCAGCGTCCCTGTACTCTGCGCAAGATGGCTTCACAGCGGTAAAACGGTAGCCCATTTGCTGTAAATAAATAAATATATAAGTACAATTACCCGCATTCACAATAAAAATAAAAAATATTATTTGAAATAAATAAATAAAACACTGCTTGACAAGATTAGAACTCGCTACCCCCTGATATCTAACAGAGTACGCTACCAACAACGCCACGCCAATTTTTCTTCTTTATTGCAGCAGGTGACATCGCAGCATGTGTTGCAGCATGTGACAACAGCAAACACACTCGGACTGAGCTTCTAGCTCAATTCCATGGCTTCGAGGCAGATGAGCCATTTGCCACACATATTTAATTGGTTTGAAATGACATAATTCATCAATAACATTTAGTGTTTCATCATTGTAGCAAAGTTTTTAAAAACTTCTCGCAACTTGCACATATGTTCAATAAAATAAATACGTACTGGCCGTGCCTCCAAATCACAATGCCTGACTGACATGCGGCTTGGACATATGCCATGTAAGCCAAGGAGAAAGAACGTATCATATTTATGTTGGTCAGGTTATGTTGCTAAAAATTAAATTCAATGTTAATTGAGAGGTAAATCTTTCTCAAGTGTTCTCTGTAGAACATCCCAGAACAAAAATCTGCCCAGCAATCTATAAAAACATGCTCTACCGACTCAGGCTTTCGGTGCAATAAGCAGTCGGATCCCGACGGTAAAATATCACCTTTTGTTCTTGCAACGTTTTAACCGGTAGCGCTTTCGTGTGCAGCTTATAAACGAACGTTTTAACTCCAGCTGGTCCGATCATCCGTTTAACTCTTTTCAAAACGTCTTCTCCTTGGCTTCCACTATACATAGAACGATACAAAGGAACAGGAAACACAGCTTTAATCAAGTCTCTCGACAAACGCTTCCAAGTGACATTAGATAAGTACTTCAAACTAGATCTAGCACTAAGAAATTGAGAAGCCACAACTTCTCGAAGAAACGTGCTGGACACCATTCATCATTCGAGGTAACAATAAAGTTCGGCAATGCCGATGCAAGCCTATTTGACGGGAATATGCGTAAAAACGGATCTTGTTGATCTCGTAGAAACAGAAACCTTGATACAACCTGCCTCAAAAATAAGTGTGGCAGGCTAAACCACCCTCTTTTTAGTCTTAAGAAGAGGTTGTTTGCGGCTTGTCCCAGTTCGTACTAGGGTTGCCACAACGAAAACAGCAAGAAAACCTATGAATCCTCTGAATATTGATTCTGGAACAACGGCAGTACTTGCAGCAAATAAACCAGCTGTGATACTAAGGAGACGTTGCCACATTGTCGCGCGAGCAAAAAATGGACAGGTCACGGCTTCCCCATTTCTTTGTCAGAACAGATAGCCCTTTGGTTTTCCGCCCCACAGATCATCGTTGATCTTATACTGGTCAAGCGGGACACCGAGGTAAGCGTTAGGCTTGCTTGACCGTTTGATCCATTCATAAACCTCTGGGTAACGCTTCGCAATTTCCAAGCCACAGCCCAACACACTTGTCTATGTTTACAATGCTACTAGTAGCGTCAAAAAACCTTCGCACAATGCTCATGGAGGTGGGTATGCTCTTCAGACTGGTACAAAATATTGCAACATCATCAGCATATGCCAATATCTTCACCTCACATGCTCCTAAATGAAAACCCCATATATTTATTTTTTTTCGTAATGACCATACACAGAGGTTTCAAGAAGAAGTCAAATAATAAAAGTGAAAGCGGGCATCCTTGCCTCACAGATGAACATACATTAATTCTTCTAATTAACTCGCGGTTCACAATCAACTTGGTTGAACAATTGTCGTAAGCCATCTGACACCCTTCAGTATCACAGGGCCAACCCCAACATGTTCTAACAATTTAAACAAAATACTACAACAAACTAGACCAAGAGGTTTTGGTAGATCCACTTGAAACATTGCAATTCTTCTGAAGTCAGCGTAACCGCACTCCAATATGTTTCGGGTTACATGTATGTTCGTAAAGATTGATCTTCTCATTCCACAGGTTTTATGTTGGGCCAACCAGTGTACATATGGCTGCTGTATTCCACAAGTAGTTTCTTTAAACTGTTCTCCTCCACTTCCTTGTATCTTGTTTCTGCAGCCCTTCCCATGGCGCACATTTTCACAGTAGATTCAAAGTATTCCCAAATTTCTGACCAGTCACTAAATGCAAGGGTGCTAAGTTTGTGTAATTTTGTTTGATACAATTGAAAAACTTATCATCACTAAGTAGTTTGGCATTTAACTTCCAGGGGTCCCATATAAATACACTTTTATAGGCGCTTCTTTTTGGCCTAAAAGAAACGTAACAAGTGAGTGATCGCTGAATGAGACTTGTGCAACACCATAACCAGCACAAACGTTTACCAGCTCTAGTATCACGTAAGCTTTGTGCAATCTTGGGTGGCTAGATCTCTGAAAGTGGGTATAATGACGCTGCGATCCGCCTTTAGCAAAGAAAGTAACAGCTTGAAGGGAATACTTGTCAATACTCTTTTTAGTTAATTAGCACGGCCCTCTTTTTATTCTAAGAAACTAGATCGATCATATGCACTGAACACACAGTTAAAAGTGCCAAGAACAACAAGTAGCTTATTCGTTTCAAAATAAGGACACAATTATTGAAAAAAAGATAAGCGATTATTCGCAAATTATTCTGAATTTTGGCTCTTCATAGGTAAAATCGCACAAAACAAACCTTTCGTACAAAGATGTAACCACTGTTTCTTCAACAATGCCTAAGAATTTTTAAAGAAATATTGCACACCCTGCAGAAGTACCTATCGCATGACTAACACACACGTTATAACGCGTGCTGAAAGGAGCAACCATATTGCCACGGTATATTTCTCAAGTTTTTGTTATCGTCCCAAAACACCACACGATTCTCAGCGCGAACCGCGCCTGCAATTTTAGAGTAGGTTCCGGACTGTAGTAGATCATTTCGATAAGATCACGCCCACTGTGCGAACAGTACAGATTGTTCTGGAACCTACGCCACCGCCAGCGATAACGCTAGAACATTCGACAGCAAGAGTTAAATGCCGACGCGCTTCGCCGCTTGCCAGTTGTTGATCGAAGGCTGATGCTCCGTTGGCCGCTATCAGTCCGAGACTGCTATCTGTGTAGGACGACTGTTGTAATTGGACTTTCCGTTTACCGGGCACAGGTTCGCCCAAATAAACAGTTAAATCCCAACACGAAGTCTCCTGCCTTCGGCCACGTCCCGACCCCGTGACACATGGTAGAGGTGCTTCTCCGTTCATGTACCGGACGCCGAAAATATCGTCCTATGTCACGGCACCCCGGAGGTCCTTATCACCGACAGAGGAACGGCATTCCCTGCCGACTCAACTCAAGCGATCTTGGCATACAGCCAAACAAGCCACCGCCGACGACAGCGTACCACCCGCAGACCAGCGGCCTCAACCGAGCGGCTTAACAGACAATCGCCGACATGCTGACATGTAACGTCGATGTCGAACACAAGACGTGGGACGCCATTCTTCCTTATGTGACCTTCGCATATAACCGGCGTGTCAGGAGACGACGCAGATATCTCCATAACAAATTGATCTACGGAAGGAGCCCGCCAACGACGCTCGATGCCATGTACCCAACGTCACCGACGAAGAAAACCTCGATGTAAGCGAGTACCTTCTACGCGCCGAAGAAGCCCGACACTTGCGCGTCTCCGTAGCAAGGATCAGCAGACGACCGACAGGCACCGTTACCAACCTTCGACGACGCTTCGTGGAATACCAGCCCGGTGAACGTGTTTTGGTGTGGACGCCGATACACGCCGACGTGGACTAAGTTAAAAGCTTCTGCGACGGTACTTCGGACCGTACAGGGTGGTTCGACGTCTCGGCCCACTTGATTACGATGTTGCCCCCGACGGCATCACGAACTCTCAACGACGTCGATCGCAAACCTGAAGTCGAACATGTCGCCGCACCTCAAGCTGTTTCATGTGCGTTAACAAACTAAAACAGTGTTTTCTGTATTATAGTTGTATCGTAATTTATTCATTGTACTTTCTTGCATTATTATTGTACCTTCATCTTTAGTTGAAGCATCGGACGATGCCTTTTTTCAGAGTGGGGCAATGCCACGTTCCATTTCCCAAGTTTTTGTTATCGTCCCAAAACACCACAATCGATTCTCAGCGCGAACCGCGCCTGCAGTTTTCGAGAAGGTTCCAGACTGTAGTATATCATATCGATAAGATCACCCCCACTGTGCGAACGGTACGGATTGTTCTGGAACCTACGCCACCGCCAGCGTTAACGCTACAACATTCGCGCTTCGCCGCTTGTCAGTTGTAGATCGAAGGCAGACGCTCCGTTCGCCGCTATCAGTCCGAGACTGCTATCTGTGCAAGACTACTGTTATAATTGGACTTTCCGTTGCCGGGCACAGGTTCGCCCAAATAACAGTTAAATTCTATCATGAAGTCTTCTTTCTTCGGCCACGCCACGGACCCCGTGCAATATGTTTGGTTCTACTCTCGCTTTCGACCTTTGTCTCTTGAAAAGTATGTAGGTCCAAGTCTTTTTCTTCAATGAGACGCTTAACCTGACACTGTTTACCCGCCTTTGCAGACAATCCAAGCACGTTAAGCATGCCTACGCCGAATCGGTTGCTGTCAGACGCATCATTTCAACAAGTGTAAACAGACTTACATTATTAGCTCAAACACCACCAGTGTTGCGTTCAGACTCAATGCCAGAACGCTCACTTTCTGCGCCGTTCGCCACGCACAGGCGACGAGGACACCAATCGAAGACATTGCAGATGTATTGCCCTTTAGACCAACGGCCTTGGGCGACCGATGCTCGCGGCGTTGCTGCTTTCAGTCGGATGCCTTTTCGCTTGCAAGGTAGCGTCCGTCGTCGGGCGCTTGTTCGGCGCTTTGCTATCCTATCATTACAGGTCACATAGCCGTGGCGGTCTCCGCCCTCCTGTTGCTCCACTGCGTTTCTGGTCTTCAATCTTCTCTTCGTCGGTGACCTCAGGCTGTGTCAGCGAACTTTCAAAGCACTCAGGTTGTCCCTTGGTCCGCGTTGTGGAGAAAAATCTTCCGCCATTGTTGCCCGCAGTCTCGGCCTCGTCGGCGTCCAATATAGTTTTTCGTGGCTGTGTTCTACAGTAGGAGGAGACGCGCCATAACGCTGGCATATACGTTCTAGCACCAATCCTTCCTGACGTGGCCCAAAAGCACGAGCACCCCGTGCAGCGTGGCGTCTGACAATCGCGTCTGATATGCCCACGCCTTCGGCACCTCAGGCAAACTGGCGCCTCGTTCAGGCACAATAACAAGTACAGATCCTTTGTAGAACTTGAACAGAGTGGTAGTTTCCTCGACTGCCACCTTTTCATTGAGGACCACAGTGGGAGCGGCGGCACTACAGCAGCAATGTCGCTGAGACATGCGTGGCTTATCTTGCAGATGGTGCCGCTGGTGCACAGTGCTCGAACATCGACCGACAAGTCCCGGCGCTGCCCAGATTATCCCCGACAGCATCCCGTGACGTCATCGGGGCAACCTATGGTAATTGAAGATTTCGGTGACGTCACCACGCGAAGAAGACATAAAACCTCGTCCGCTTCAGCCGCACCTCAGTGGGAGCGGCGGCACTACAGCAGCAATGTCGCTGAAACATGCGTGGCTTATCTTGCAGGTTGGTTATTATGCTCCTGCATCTTACTATCGTTTCCTGCAATCTTTTTTTGATTGTGCTGCCGCTCCCAGCGAATTGTTTTGACATTTTGTTCAAGTTGTGGTCAGAATTGGTGCTAATGCTTTCCGGGGACATTGAACTCAATCCCGGACCAACTGTTGAGGAAATGCTAGCGACAAACTTAAAGACACAAACTCAAATACAAGAAGCTAGGCTACTCAGATGGAAGAAAAATTGGAACCTTTGTCTGAATATGCTGCTAAGATAAATAACCATGACATTGCTGTTGAAACCCCCAGCGCACGATTGAACAACAGCAAGAAAGGTTAAACGAATCGGAAGACAGGGCTATAAGAAATAATCTTCTTGTTTTTGGTGTCACTGAGACGGATAAGGAAACACGACCATGATATTGAAGAGAAAGTATTAAAAAAATATATTCTCATCGCGCCTTGGTGTTACAGTGTCCTCAGTAGAAAGAATTCACCGCATTGGTCAGAAGAAAAGCAAACAGCACACACCAGTAATTGTAAGATTTTATAACTACAATGAAAAGATGGCCATATTTAGGAGCTGAAAAAAATTAAGAGGTACTAATATCGGAGTCTCTGACGACTACTCAAAAGAAACATTAGAAAAAGGAAGTCCTTTTGGCGCCCTGCTCTTGATGATAGCGCAATGGTGCGAAGGTGAAGCTTGTTCGGTATAAGCTTTACATCGACGACGCTGCTTATACGTGGGATTCCCGTTTCAATACACGCGTGAAAGTTAAGAACGCTCAAAGCGAAGAACGCTGCCCTGTCTGAAAAAAGAAGCAGTGCGACATAAAGCTGATAAACGTGAACGCACGAAGCGTTTTGAACAAAACAGAAGAACTAGAATCGGTTGACACTACTTTATGACCCTGACTTCGTGGCTGTAACAGAACTTGGCTAACAGAGGATGTTGCAGATACGGATGTTTTTCCCATTTCATTTCATGTACTGCGTAATGACAGACTAACCCGAGGCGGAGGCGTTGCTTTACTGATAAGAAAACTCTTTGGTACGAATTATTGTCGCCCATTAAAGACTGTGAGAACGTGTGGTGCAAATTATTTATGGGAGATATCACGTTACTTATAGGGGTTCTCTTTAGGCCCCCCGGAACTTCAGTTGATATATTTGAGAAATTGGATGACTAGTTGCTAACAATGACAAATAAACGAAGCAGAGTAATATTCACAGGTGATTTTAATTTACCAGGTGTTGACTGGAATGCACAAGTTGCTTGGCCGCTTAACAGGCCTCTTGCAAAAAATCTGCTTGATATCATGATCAAGTACGATTTGGTTCAGGTAGTTGACAAGCCCACTCGAGTTCAAGGACAAACCGAGACATTGTTGGACTTACTATTTTTTGTCACAGGAAGTGTTTGATTATAAAATAAAGTATCGAGGATGGAATCTCGGATCATAAGGTGCCTGCAGCAACTCTTAACCAAATAAAACATTGGAAAAAAATAACCAGAGTAAAGGTGTACAATTTTCAGGCCGCAGATGATACCTCAATTTTTGATTACTTAGAATGCCTTTTGACGCTATCCCGCCTGCAGATGATGTAAATGACCTCTGGGAATACTTTAAGAAGGTAGTAAACGACTGTTTGTCATGTTTTGTTCCCCAAAGAGAAAAAGAGAACTGCAAAAGCTATCCATGGATTACCAGAAGTATCATTCACCTAAAACGGCGACTATGTCGCGCCCGTCAGAAAATACCAAGAAATCGTCTGTTATTGCTCACATTAGTGCTCAGGTACGAAGAGAAGTCAAGCAATCTAAAATAATTTTCTACTAATATATTGTCTGAATACATAACCAACTCTCCCCAGAAATTTTGGCGGTACCTGTCTAGTTCGCAGTCTGAAATAACTGGGCTTTCTATAGACGGGACCTCCTATAGCAAACCGATTCAGATTGCCGAAGCACTCAATCATTACTTAAGTACTGTTTTTTCTCCAAGTATTGATCATTCAAAAAAAGGCTGTACGTTCGATGATACTAGTTCCAATCTTCTTACCGTATCTAAAGAGGGCGTAATGGCATTACTGCTTGAATTGGATCATAAAAAATCACCTGGTCCGGATATGATTCCCAACAAATTTTTGAGGCGCTACTCTGATTGTGTTTCCAGTTTCTTAGTTAAAATTTTTAATTTATCTTTGTGTACTGCCGCTGTTCCGATTAATTGGTTATTAGCAAGAGTTGCGCTCATTTTCAAAGCTGGTGACCACCTTAATATTTGTAATTACCGTCCAATTTCTATCACATGCACGGCGTTCAAAGTAATAGACATATAATTTCAAAATATATATTTTAATATATACAAAACAATAATCTGTTTTATAATAAGCAACACGGTTTTAGAAAAGGCCTTTCAACCGTCACTCAGCTTTTTGAATCTGTTCATGCTTTCGCCTACAGCAATAAACTCAAAAAAACAAGTCGATGTCATAGCAATTGATTTGTCTAAGGCCTTTGATAGAGTATGTCACCAGAAACTTATTCAAATAATGTTAATACTTGGTAATAATACCGCAATTGTAAGATCGTTGAAGCGTACTTGCGCGATAGGTTGCAGTTTGTTGAAATGAGTGGAGCACGTTCTTCTCTTTTACGCGTATCCTCTGGTGTGCCCAGTGGCGTAACTAGGGGGGGGCAAGGGGGTACAAGTGCCCCGGGCGCCACTAGGGAGGGGGCGCCAAGCCGAGTCCTCGGGTTGGCGCCCCCTGGAAAGGTTGTCAATGTTTTTTTTCCGTAAAACCGCCTGGAAGGGGGGAGGGGCGAGGTTGTAATGTACGACTGGAAGTGGGGATGGTGGTGAAGGAAAGGGTTGCCGCAATGGCTTTTGCATCGGGAAAGGATCCTCTATTTTCATTTTGCTGCGCTACCTCCGTGCCTTCCCATGACCCTCGGCTAAGCTTTGTTTTGTGCTCCGCAGCACTGGGTTAGATGAGTTTCAGCGAACCCCACCAGCCTCCCAAACCACTTACTGAAAGCTTCCCTGAAACCAACCACGTACGTAAACAAAATAAATAAAAAAGTTCGAATGCACCTTTTTTGAGTAAGAACAGAAAACTCCAACGAAATAGCCGATCGTCCAACGACTAATCGTCCACGCAGCGGCGGAAGGAAGGGCGAATATAATCCGTGACCTCGGCACCAAAGGCTAAACAAAGGCGTTTATTCGCAGAGTTCTCTGGAGGAAAGACGGAGAAAGCGTGACACGACGGCGACGTTTGTTTGATTCCCTGCATCGCGGGCGCCAGCAAAGCAATAGAAGGGCGGGGGTCAACGTTTCCCACATGCCATCCACCGCCATGGGCAGGTTCATCCTTTGGCCCAAAGAACACGCACCTGCGAAAAAAGCGCAGAGCGTAGTGTACCCGACAGCATGTGCCGACTGCCCCGCTTCGTACGTTGGAGAAACCAAGAACTTCCCTGAAAGATGCGGCCGCACAAGGATGACCTCCATCAATGGAACAGCGAACGGAGCGAAACGGCAGAACACTCCGACCAGTTTAACCCCCATACCAGACCCGAGGGCGCGGTGTCTAGCTGGTTGCTTTGTTTTGTACTCACCCTGCATTCCTTGGGATGCACAAATAGCGCGAAAGCTTAGGTACGAGAAACTTGGGCCTGGGAAGCGCCCGTGCCGTCAAGATTTTTGCAGTGTGGACTGGAAGAGAACAATGACGGGTAAGGGACTTCCGGAAGTTTGAATAAAAAAAGAAAAATACTATACAAAAACGCGGGGCGTAGCTCATCGAAATCAGAACTGGTGGCCCTTGGCCTCCGAAATGGCCCCGCCGCGCGCCAGTAGGCAATCGCGGAAGCCTACATTAGCGCTTTTAATGGGGGGGGGGGGGGGATTTTGCACGTTTGTAAACCCAGATGTTCCTTGGTCCACACCTGTCGTCCCGTGTTGGCCACCAAAAATCATGGCGCGTGCCTCACCGACGCCAGCGTGCATGGGCAGACTATCTACGCGGAAAAGGCCCATTCTAACAGCGTGCTTCTTCTAGCAAAGTAGATGCGCAAATTGTGTAGTAGTAGTAAATTAATCAGCCTTGCTCGCTCAGGAGCGTGAAGGCCGCCCACAACGCTACATATAAAATTTTTGAAAATATTTTTTTTTTACTTTTTGACCTTCGCACAAATAGTTTTCACCACCATGAGGAACTCAATAACCAGAAACGCAGCTGCCGTTGCATAGAGAAAGAAGCAAAATTTGTTTTCAAGACAGAGTTGATGGGTCTTATCAACTTTGTAGCAACTGTTATGTAGCAACTATCATAAAATGTCGCATAGTGAGACATTTTGCGAAAGTACTTTGCTTCATTTTACAAGTTTCATAGAATGTTACTTTATTGTTATTCAGTAAATTTCTACATACACGAAATTCATGCTCGAAATTTCTTCTTTGTAACGGTAATATTTGTCTGTTACATCTTCATGAACTTTCGAGAACGACGAGTTGTGAAACTAGTCCCTCCGTGTTGAATATGTTCTATATTTTTTGCCTCCTAAAGTTATATAGGCGCTTAAAAAGAAAACAAGGTTCCTTTTCGGGCTGCTTGGTGAGATGGGCATAAATATAAAATATTCAATCAAATCGAAAATACTAATTTTCAGATCCGTGTCGATCTCTCATGGAATCACCCGTCTACGATAACAATGGTTAGGAGACAAACTGCGGACATGTCTGCCGTGTAGCTAGCATACCTGTACCGTGGTTAGCCGTAGTGCTCGTGTGACAGAGGTATTAGTGGGCTTTAGTTGAAACTGGGGTATGCCAATCAAAGTACCAAGTAAAAAAACTTTTTTGCGCTACAAGAAAAATTCGAAGTTTTGCATCTCGCATTCTCTTTAAGGCCCTTCTTCCTGCCATGTACTCGCACCTAATGTTGGATCGCGAGTCTGCGAAATTCCGCTGAGGCAGACTGTCGATCGGCAGCGCACCTGTAGGCCGGTTGAAGTTACCGGCTGTCTCCTCGATGGGCCAGGATTCCACAAAAAGCTGCTTATAGTAATCGACCTCTAAGTAGACCACGCGGGAATTGTCAAATTCGATGCGGTTGTCGTTCACCACGCTGTGCTCAGGCAGCTCAGCGAGTGTATTCCTTTTTCACTGAAACTTGCACATGTCGTTTTTATGTTGCCTCAGACTCTCGGGGAAGTTCCCCAGCTGCATCGCCCGCGAAGGGAGCGTAACTATGAGCACGTGCATACCTGCGAAGTTCAAGTATTCTGAAAAAGGTGGGGGGGAGGGATTGCGCCGATTTATCTCCCCCCCCTCTTTTTGCGCCCAAAAGAAAACTGCGGGATCAATTAAATGCAATCTTGCTTTCGTGGGCGAGATGTCGCTTTAAGGTATAAAGTCTGCAACCCCCTCCATCGCGGCAATAGCTAAAGCCGCGGCGAAGCAGCGGCCATTTGCACGTGTGGTGAAGTATATGATGCCGCTTTCTAACTCGCCGAGAGCAATCACATGAATGTGTGATTAGAAAGAAAAGGAAAAGGCACGTAATTTCTGCAGCCCTATAGGGAGCACGGCGCAGTGCCCTTCGTGACGACACCGCTTCAACACCGACAGAGTAAGGGCGCGAGAAATTGACCATTTGCAGAAATCTGCAAGGCGGCTTTCCTGCAAGGTTGTTTTCTAACCAAAAAGGAAAAAAAAAAGAAAACTATCGTGCCCAGTCTGCTTTTCTCGCCCACTGTGCTTTTACCACTCCTATTCTAGTGAAGGCACGCGAGTGCGACAAAACGACTTTTTCCCCCAACAATTACTGTGTGGTTGTCCCACCTCTAACGAACCCTCACATCGCATGGAGGGCGAGGCACCTGTCGTTCGTAAAGAAGGGAGTGGGGGAAGGCAAAAGCACAATGAGTGAGAAAAGCAGTTTGCGAACGAGACCTTTTGGTTGGAAAACAACTTTGCAGGAAAGCCAGCTTGCTGATTTCCGCAAATGGTCAATTGTGTCTGCTTTTGTTTTGATGAATACCGGAGAGTTCATAAGTGAGAGTGGATCACGTGATTGTGAACAAACATTTGGTTATCGTTGATGCAGCCAATCAGTTGCCCTGTGTGTGTTACTTAGTAGGCCCTCTCACAGGGTGCCGCCATAGTCCTCTTTTCGCTTCCGTGCAACAGCCCAGGAAGGAGGGATTCCTATTGGTACATGCCCTTGGAGGCGTGGTCTTGGTGTTATAAAACTAC
>WOVY01003968.1:0-18558 GCA_013436015.1 Rhipicephalus annulatus
CTGATTTATTTTCCACATCGAAGGACATATATAAACACAAAGCGCATGTCAAAAAAAGATTATGACGAAATCAAGGGCAGCATGCGAAGCGTGTAATCAAGGCACTTGTCTAAGGGTTATCTAGGTAGCTGAATTCACAGTCAAGTAGTGAGAAGGAAGGATGACTATACATTGGTCCATATTCCTGGAAATGTGATAGGCTTCAGAAATTTCGCGCGTAGTTTGATGAGGATGCCGGAACAGAACAATTGTATTCTCAAACAGAGGTTGGCACTTGCACGAAACGCAATGTGACGCTAAATGGGAGTAAGGTGTATTTTTCAACGAGCTTCTGTGTTCCCTGAGACGCACGTTCACACATCGGCCGGTCTGGCCAATGTACATACGTCCACAAGAAAGGGGTATCTTATATACTTACTCCGGTGTTGCACTTAACAAACTTAGTTACGTGCTTCTGGAGGCATCCTCTACCTTTAGATGCATTATGTGCCCTCCTGTGCACCATTGAACATATACTGGCCAATTTAGTGGGTGCCGAGAAAACACCACGCGCACACCGAACTGGTTTCCCACGTTTTTTAACCCATGGGCCATTTTATGAATGTAGGGGATTACTGCCGCGCGCTTCTATTCTCTTCCGTGTTCTCTGACGAAGTACATGTGCGTTTTTCATTATTTTTGACCGTACGCAAGAGCTTTTCACAGACTGAGGCTATTACGTAGGAAGGGTATCCCGCACCTATCAGCCGTTCCAACTGTGCTACGAAACCACTTTGCAAGGTATGCAGGCAACATTTTTCGAGGGCTGAACGTAAGCATGACATTACGATTCCGCGTTTAACAAGCTTGGAATGTCCGGAAGAGTAGTCTAGAACGGGTTTTGCAGAACGAGGATTATATCGCCAGCAAAGGTGCTTATCACCAAAAAAACAGGGAAAGGTCTAGGGAACTGCAATTTGTTATCTTTTGGAAGCTCGGAGGTGAACCGGAGGCCCATGCCTTCCTTCTCGAAGCATGCCTTCATACTTTCAACGTCCACTGCTGAACACTTTTCGATGATAATCAGATAATCGTCAACATAACGGAATACTTTTGTGCCAGGTTGAAGTTTAGTGCTTAAGGCTGCATCCACCTTCCAAGAAAAATTTGGCTTAAAACATGGGCTACACTTGAACCTATACAAACACCTGATTTTTGCATGTACAGGTTCCCAAGCCATACGGCGAAGGTGGACTTCAAATAGAACGTCAAAATTTCTAGAAAAGACTGAGTCGAAATTCCCGTGCTATTCCTGAACGATATCTCATCATTGTCTTCCACATGCACTGCTCTACCGCTGTTTAACAGTTGATTCATGCGGCAAAGAATAATATAAGTCGACTACATCAAGACTAAAAGCTGTAACACCGGAGCATTCACATTTGTTGAGGTATTCAACCACGACACCAGAGTTTTTTGCGTGAAAAGGGTCATTTACGCGCAACGCAGAAAGATGTTCTTGCAGATACTGAGAAACAACCAACTGCCACGTATCCCTTTCTGAAACAATCGCGCGCAGCGGCATTTCCGGTTTGTGTGTTTTAATGGAGTAAAAAAGTTCTAGCTCTACACCTTTCGCCTTTTCTACTGAAGAGCCAAGTTTTTCCAGGTTAAGCCTTTTCAGCAGCGATATCGCTCTAGTCTTTACTTCCTTGCTTTTTACAGAGAGTGGTTTAAAATTTCTTTCTATGGCTTCCTCAGCCTTCTTGAGAAAATCTAGTTCATTAATGATAACGAAGAACCTTCTTGTCAGAAATGAGTACCCTTAGCTGATTGTTCAAACAAAACTTAACAACTGGTTGAACGCGCAGTTTTCTACTCACATCGCTAACATTGCTCGAAACTGCTTGAACACATTCTGTTACACACCTAAAAACGCTTTTCCTCCTTGGCCAGCTTGGAGACAGTCCTTGCTGTGGCAATCTTTTCTTCAGGTCGAAGGGTAGGTTCCACGGAGAACTTCGGGCCTTTTTGCAGAACCTGCTGAATTTTTTCCGGCACAGACACATCACTTAGGTTCAAGAAACGTCCCTCACTTGAAGCTTGTTTTTTCCTGGCAGGTAGTTGTGGTCTGATCCAATTCCACAAAGTTTCCGTGACGGATTTCGAAGTTTTGCACCAGTCGCGATACGAATCGCGGTTGTTACGTCTATGAACGTCTTGGTCACACATGACCCTCAGCCAGTCCTTATAACACCGGACTTGTCTGTACCATTCCGAACGAAGGATTCGGCACATCCTTTTGGTATGCCCAAACGACGGACTCATCATTCCAAAAAGCATTTGTACCTCTGCCGGACAAGTTCCTTGACGAAGGTGCCACGATGCTACTCTTGCCCGACATGTTGATACAGCAATCCACGATGCCAAAATGGCAGGGTCTTGAAGAGAGGGACTAAAACAGTTAAAAGAGCCCTGTGTACTAGAAATACATTGCAGAAGGATCAAATACATCAGAAGGACCCTGTGTTTCCGCTGAACGAAGAAAATAAATTACCAACTGGCCCACATTTTGATCCTTCTGCACTTATGAAATAACTTTTTTCACAAACAACCAGACAAGATTCCGGGAAATTCAAGAGGCAGCCAAATGACCAAAAAATTATTTGTCTGCGAAATATTCTAGCAGTTACCTGTTTAATGCAGTAAAATCAGAGCGATTTTTCTCGAATAGAGTTAAGATATGGTCGCCAAAATGGCTGGGACGTCTGACTTGGAATGACGCAATAGCCAAGTCTACCATTATATAATTGTGTCAATGTGAGCCAGTTCAAGAACACTAGTATCATTGGCGTTTTATGATGTAACTATACAGTACTTAATTTTACAAGTTACCTGCACTGAATACCTTCTCAATGCACATACCGCCATGTATGCTCAGTGGCTTTGTGCTTTTGTGCAATACAGATAAAATATGTATATGTTGTTTGTGCGTCGAACTGTATTTCTTTTAATAAACTATTGAAATGAGTACCATGGTAGATCTGCAGAAATACACATGCAGCTGTGTGATGCATACTTAAGCATGAAACTTGACATTCATTTGTTTTGGTTGATGCATGCAGCTAATGGACATTATCAACTTGAAGCAGCACCTTTTCATTTGCCTGCGCGAGCAAGCTGAAAGGGTAAAGTAAGGTTCATATCCACGGCACGAAACGTATAATGATTCTGCCACAGCGCTTTTCATGGCGTTTATTGCTCAGCATACCTTTTCCAGCATTTCTCACTGCTGTGGAGCCAGATGCCACTGAATATGCGTGCTATGCACTCAGTTTATACTTACACAAAAGGATGCAGTTAGTTATGCAGGGTGCATACTGTATGTTGCATTCTTTTGTGAAAATTCGCTCATTGTTCCTTGTGTATTTATTTTAGGTTTCCGGGATTTAATTTTCTGTACAGAAAGAACAGGTTCGCCCCCACTTCTCTCGAAGGCACCAGTCATCTCAGCAGCTGAAGACGATTGTGCAAGCAGCAGTGTCGAGTGGTTTTGCAGTTAGAAGTATACCAACGACATTACATTATTACAACCTCAATTACACTACCTTGCCGAATATTCTCAATTTGTAATGTCGAAATATGTTCTGCGAGATATATTAGGTTGTAAATGTGACTCCAGAAACTCGCTTACTCTTTCTACGTGTTTTTTATTGTATAGGTGTCAATCAACGCCATACCTCTCAGTCGTTTGCCCCACTAGCACAAATGTTCTTGAAAGTTGTGGGGAGTTATTGTATTGAAACAATGAATCTTAGTATAGAAAGAAAAAAAACTTGGTCACGTGAAACATTTCAATTTGCGAATGCCATCAGAGTCCTGTTTGTCAGACTTGCAGTTTTCTATAATAACGGCAGATGTGAACATATGGGCCTAATTGTAATTTGCTTTTGCGTTATGCTCGGTTGAACCTTACGCTACAGGTTACTGCTTTGCAATACTGTGGTGTGGCGCGCGCGTTTGTGTGTGTGCGTGTGTATGTGTAAGTGCCTGCCGCGTCCTACTTGGTCTTTTGGCCCAATCTACCTACGCATATGTACACTGGTCTTATGCATCCCATTCAAGACCACGGAACTTATTTTATCAGCTGCATGCATGCAGGGATATGTGCAGTTGGTGACACCAGTATCTTCCTTCTTCCCTGTCAGCCGCAGAGAAGGTTCATATATGCTTCTCCATGAGTACAATTGAGGCTAGGGCCAGTTGGTAATGCATATTTGATAGAATGAAGTGCTATGAACGGCTCTCCTCAACACGCAACACTAAGCGTCGCCTCCTGTGTCTCTGCTTTTACTGTCCTGTAATTGCACTTCATTCAGTCAAGTATGCTTATCCATATAACTGCCATCGTTGCAAGGGGTTTTCAGTGTTACACCCCACTCGCATAGGTGTAGCTTCATCCAAAACCCATAGTTTAGGGGTGTTCATAACACCTAATAAAAGTAGGGTGTAATGTCCTTTACACCCTACGGTTTCAGGGAGTTTCTAAAACACCTTATTTTAGGGTGTTCCATGACATCCTGAAAGGGGTGTCTAGATACACCCTAGAAACCCTTGCCCATGGCACAAAAATACACCCCATGGGTGTAAAAAATTTTTAGAGTGATGCATTCTACGCTACTACGACCTTGCGGCCCCAACGGAGGTGCACACGAACGCCCAGCGGTGTAGGACTTGGCGCGGTCCTGTCACAGCGCAAACCCGAAATCCCTGAATATGTCGTGGCATATGCAAGCCGTACGCTCACGAGAACCGAGACAAACTATACCGTCACGGAAAAAGGGTGCCTGGTCGTTTTGAAGTTTTGACCGTATGTGTATGGTCGCCCATTCGATGTCGTCACCGACCATCATGCACTATGCTGGCTGTCATCGTTGAAAAAATCCCTCAGGCCGTCTCGCCCATTGGGCTCTTCGCTTACAAGACTACGACATCCGCGTGCTATACCGCAACGGGACGCCAGCATGCTGCCGCGACACCCTCTCGCTCTCCCCTCTGCCTGAAGCTGACGTGCTCTGGTCAGTATCCTCGGATGCTGTTTCTGCCATTGATGTTGACATCATCGCTACCGAACAGCGAAAGGATAATTGGATTGCCCCACTGATGGACTTGCTCTCTGATCCGTCCGCAACGCCATCCACGCGTGCCTTGCGTCGTAGAGCTCACCATTTCGCTATCATGACGGCCTCCTACACCGATGCAATTACGACCCGCCAAATGGCCGGCAGTGGTTGCTCGTGATACACCGCAGTCTGCGGTCGGAGATATGTGAATCCTTCTAATCTGATCCGCAATGCGCCCACTCTGGGGTATTCAAACCCTACCATCGCATTCGACAAACGCTACTTCAGGCGCTGGATGTACCGCTACGTGCAGCAGTTCGTTCCCTCTTGCCTCGCTTGCCGACGCCGCAAACCGTCAGCACACAAGTCACCAGCCGGTCTGCAAGCGTTACCTTGCCCTGACCGTCAGTTGGGGAGCATAGGTATCAATTTGTATGAACTACTCCCTCTGACGTTTGCTGGCAACCGCTAGGCCACCGTCGCCGTAGATCATTTAACGCGATACGCCGAAACCGCCACTCTCCCTGCGGCTACTGCGCGTGATGTTGTGTCCTTCCTACTGCATCGATTCATACTGGGCCATGGTCCACTCCAGGAGCTTCTCAGCGATCGAGGCCGTGTCTTCTTGCCAGAAGTCGTCGGCGCCATTCTCACTGAAGGCCATTCTGTCCACCGCAAAACTACTGCTTACTACCTGCAGAAGAATGGTCTCACCGAACGCTTTTACCGCAACCTTGGCGACATGCTTTTGATGTACGTCGCCGCCAACCACAAGAATTGGTATACTATAATGCCCATCATTACCTACGCCTTCAACACTGCCCCTTAGAGCACGACTGGTTTTTCACCTTTCTTCTTGCTGTACGGAAGGCACCCGTCACACACCATCGACACGATACTCCCGTACATGCCGGATCCATCTGAGTGTACACCTATTTCCGGATAGCCAGGCTTGCTGAAGCGTCTCGTGAGCTTTCCAAAACTTTTACGACGAATGAGCAAGAGCGGCAGAAGAGTATTCGTGATGGCTCCGCCACTTCTGAGCCCACGTTCCTTCCTGGTTCCCTTGTATGGCTCTCAATCCCTACCTCTGTAGCTGGCCTTTCTTCCGAAGTACTCCCGAAATATGAAGGTCTCTACCATGGGGTGGGAGCGCACATCTCCAGTCAACTATCTTATCGAACCAATTGAACAATCTTCTGACATTCGCCGTCACGGGCGCGACCTAGTCAACGTGGAGCGCCTGAAGGCTTACTGCGACCCGCTCATAGGGACAAGCTGCTAGGGTCACCAGGCGGCTCCCTCTTCAACCCCGGGGTAATTGTAAAGAAGCATCCGAACACTGAAATGGGGTGAACTCTCAAGTGCTTTCTGGTGGGTCTACCCAAAAAGGACGCCGCTCGCGCTGAGAGTCCGTGCTTGGCTGTTAGTGTCGCTATTGTGTATGCTTGCTCTGTGCTGGCTAATAACCGCCCTAACAATATATATATATATATATATATATATATATATATATATATATAATTTTTATTTATTTCATAACATACTGCTGACCAGAATTCGCTCCTTGCAGGAAGGCCACTCATAGTACACTAAAAAAGGAATACAATACCAAAATATCAACGCAGTGAGTACAAAGAATGCGCAAATTTTTACACTCCACTTAGTAAGAGCACTCAGACTGCGTACTATAAAAATGCAGTACTGTAGTTACAACAGAAGTAAGCAAAATGAAGTAATTTATACAAAATGGAGACACAACACCTTACGCGTGTATCATGATAACTTAAAAAGAGTAATTTCATTCTATGCCCCCGAATTCCACTCCGACATACAAAATCACACAAAATAAATCTCAACATACAAAAACATGCAAAATCAAAACACAACACCTAACGCGGATATTGTGGTAACTTAAAGAAGGTCATTCATTTCATGCCAAGAATTCCACTCCGACACTGTCCTGGGAAAGAATTAGTGTTTGTAAATATCTGTCCTAGCAAAATGAGGGATTCAATCATGGTTATGATTGTGACGTGTACGCCTTGTAGACAGAGGTGTTACGTATAATGCGGGGTCGATGGATAATTCACGTTTAATGAGTGATTGTAGAAAATGGAAGCGGATAATCTGCCTACGTGTTTCGAGGAGGGGGATGTCATTTTCTGTCATCAGCTGTGTGGGGGAATCGGTGTGCTTGAACTTAGAGAAATGTAGTAAAAAGCTTTTCTCTGGACTTTTTCTATTATTTTATTGTTGTGTTTAGTGTAGCGATTCTATGTAATGCAAGCATACTCTAACTATGGTCTAATGAAAGTATTGTAACTCAGTAGTTTAATGTGGGCCGGTGAATTTTTAAGCTTATGTTTCAGGAAACAAAGTTTACGGAAAACTGAGGAACATATATTACAAATATGTGAAGTCAACGAAAGGTTGTTTGAAAATGTTACCACCAGATATTGAAAGTTTTCAACTTCTTTAAGCGGGGAGGCGGCCAGTGTGTAGGTGTATTTTACCGGGCTTTTTTTTCCTTGCGATACGAAGACAGACAGTTATTTCTTTGTTCAAATACATGCCAATCTGTCACACCACGCCTGTATGTTATGCAAACTAATCTCGAGATCGGTTTGGTTATGCACTGTAGTTATTTCCTGACATAAAACGCAATCGTCTGCAAACAATCTGATTTGTGTGTCAGGTGTAATAACGTTGACAAGGTCATTTATATAGATCAAAAACCACAACGGCCCCAGGACGCTACTCTGGGGCACTCCAGATGTCGCTGGAAGAACGCTCGAGTCGTTGCCTTGAATAGTCGCTAACTGCACGCGATATATATATATATATATATATATATATATATATATATATATATATATATATATATATATATATATATTGAGATCTAACCGATAATAACGCCAAGAAATGTATAGGGGAAGTTATTTGAAGAAATGGAATGTAAATAAGAAGAAAGAAAAGTGGGTGAAAAAATAACCAGCCGTGAGCAGGAATCGAACCTACGACCTTCGAATAACGCGTTAGATGCTCTAATCACTGGGCTATCACAGCGGCCTTTTCTCCACCCACGTTTTTGGGTTTATATGTGAATTTAGAAGTGGGAGTGTCAGTCAGCGCCCTCTGTAGCCAAGCGGAGAGTGTGAAACACTCTTTTATGCGCACGTGTGGCGTCACGTAGCACGTGAACTTATTACAAGTGGGCAGCTGACCAATAGTCCCTCGTATACATCCTAATGACACCAAGTGTGCCAGTACGAGACCCTCGTTAATGAATAAGGGAAAGAAGTGTATACCTGCCTGTATATATATATATATATATATAGTGAAACGCGCTAGCGAAGATTCGACGAAGAGGAGGAAGAGACTGGACTGGCTCGCGAGCGACGCTGTGGATCCTTGGCTGAGCTACACCTCTGCATTACCCATATTGTAAATAAACGCGTTCCATCGTCACAATTGTGGTGGAAGGTGCTGGGTAAGCTAGATACTACCAAGTGATACCGGAGAGGCACCGTCCCCTAACGACGGAACCGCTACACGAGCTTCGCCGCAGCCGTCGACTAGCGGGCTTGGCACCATTACCTCAAGAAATGAGCTCGGACGGAGACAACCAGCAACCAGCCGCAAGGACGTCGCCCTACCACTACAGGGAGCCGCGAACCTTCACAGGGAAACCCGGCGATGACGTGGACGAATGGCTAAGCCACTATCAGCGGGTGAGCCGTTCGAAACGGTTGGAATGCGGCTAGCAAGCTGTCTCACGTGGGGCTCTTCCTCGATTTCACGGCGCTGGTATGGTTTGAGAACCATGAAGACACATTGACAACCTGGGACCAGTTTGTGGAGGAAATTAAGAAATGCTTTGGAGACCCAGCAACGAAGAAGAAACGTGCCGAGCAGACGTTGTCGCAGAGGGCTCAAGTCACCGGTGAGACATGCAGAACCTACATTGAAGAGATTCTGAAGTTGTGCAAGTCGGTGGATGCCCACATGACGGAAGAAGACAAAGTGGGCCATATACTCAAGGGCATCGCCGATGACGTCTACCACTTCCTCATTGGCAAGGAGAGCCTGGAATGCGTGGCCGACGTGATTAACCACTGCCGAACCTTCGAGGCTCTTAAAACTCGTCGCATCACATCGAAGTTCGGACGTCTGGCCAACGTCACGACTGTTGCCACCGTCGATGTCTGCCAGAATTCTCTACCTGCCGACCTTTCCTCCACCATTCGTCAGATTGTACGGGAGGAACTGCGTCGCCATGTCTCTGTTCCCATGCAAGCTGGAGACCCGCAGTGTGATACTCTATCCCCAAGCATCAATGCTGCGAGTTTCGACGAGCGCAGTTACTCCACCCGCAGTCCACGGCTGAGGGCTCCGCCACCACAGGCTACTTACGTCGAGTCGTCTTATGCGCCCCGCAGCAGTTATAGCTACGACAGCCAACCGCCTCCGTTTGTGTCCGAGTGGCAACAGTTCCCTGAGCATCGTCTCCACACCGCAGCATTCAATGTGCCTCGGGAACGCCCCGTGTGCTACCAGTGCGGTGTTCGCGGACATATCGCCCGGTTTTGCCCATCGCGACGTCGCCCACGCACGACGTTTTTTGACCGACCAGCGATGCTTGCACGGCGAAGTCAACAGCCCGATTACGCCTACTGGCCTTCGGATTCAACTGCCCAGAAGCACGGGCACCGGCCGAACATCCGCAGTGACTCGCCTGCCTCTGTGAGGAGCTTGACGCCACCTACCACGCGCCAGCGACGGTCCCCATCTCCCCGTCCCCGGCCGCGGCTTTCCTCTCCGCCACCGGGAAACTAGCCGGCGCGGCCGATGGAGGCGAGGTCGCTGGACGTACCGCTTTGCACACAAGTATGCCTCCATTAGTTCACATGCTTCACAACAAGGTTCATGTATTCATTGACGATGTTCCCACGATGGCTCTGGTAGACACCGGTGCAACAGTTTCTGTAATGAGTTTAGTTTTCAAGGAGAGACTTGGCCGCAAGGTTATGTTTTATTGGGATAAATCTTCTACTTTTCGAGCAGTCAGCGGCACGGCTTTGTGTCCAGTAGGTGTGTGCACTGTGTCTGTTCGTGTTGCTGGCAAAGTGTACAAGGCAGAATTCGCAGTGCTCGCTCATTCCACGCATGACGTTATCCTTGGAATTGACTTCTTGCAAGAGTGCCGTGCGACTGTCGACTGCGGGGCAGGCGAGGTTCTGTTGTCCGCCCTCGCCCAGCAGCCTCAGCGTAGCGGAGACGACAAACTCGTTGTAGTTAAAGACACTATTCTACCAGCATGGTCTACTGCCAGCGTGCCCGTTGCTGCTTCGAATGCCGACTCGAGTTTCAGTTCTCCTGATATTGTGATTGAGCCGTTGCCTTTGCCTTGCATGAAGAAAAACATCTTTCTGCCGCGCTGCGTTGTGTCTCTCACCGAGGGAAAAACTAAATTATGGGTAGTTAACTGCTCATCCGAGTCTGTTGTAATACCAGAGGGAATGCGCCTTGCCATGTTTGAAGGGCAGTGCAGTATCTGCATAGGAGCTCTCAGCAATGCGGCAAATTCGAACTATGCTGATGTATCCGGCACGGAATACGAATTTTATAAGATGGTTAGCAAGTCTATTCCCTCGCATAAGCGCAAAGTGTTGGTTACACTGCTGGCCAGGCACGCTAAAGTATTTGATTTTGCACGGAAGTCGCATAGACCTCAGACGCCCAGCACACGCACTCGTCACAAGATCGACACCGGATCTGCGCACCCCCTCAGACAGAAACCTTATCGAGTTTCCGCGTCAGAGCGCAAGGTGATTTCAGAGCAAGTCAGCGAGATGCTAACCTCTGGCGTAATTCAAGAATCGTCAAGTCCCTGGGCCGCGCCTGTTATCTTGGTCAAGAAAAAAAATGGGTCCTGGAGGTTCTGCGTTGACTACCGACGTCTCAACTCTATAACTAAGAAGGACGTGTACCCGCTTCCTCGCATCGATGATGTCATCGACTGCCTGCATTCAGCGTCCTATTTTTCATCGGTGGACTTGCGATCCGGGTATTGGCAGATCCCCATGGATCCGGCTGACAAAGAAAAGACGGCCTTTGTTACACCCGACGGTCTGTTTGAGTTTAATGTTATGCCATTCGGCTTGTGTAATGCCCCCGCCACATTTGAAAGATATATGGACACCGTTTTACGGGGCCTCAAATGGGAAATTTGCCTGTGTTACCTGGACGATGTCGTGATTTTTGGCCGAACATTTGAAGAACATAATCATCGCCTTGACCTCGTTCTAACCTGTCTCGAGGAAGCTGCGCTTACACTGAACTCAAAAAAATGTCGCTTTGGAGAACGTGAAACCTTGGTTCTGGGACACCTGGTGGATAAAAATGGCGTGAGACCGGACCCGCAGAAAGTCGCCGCTGTCAGCAACTTCAAGCAGCCGCAGTCCCCCAGGGAGTTGCGTAGCTTCCTGGGCCTGTGTTCTTACTTTCGTCGATTTGTTCCGAATTTCGCTGATAAAGCACAACCACTGACCGACTTGCTGCAAAAGGATGTCCCTTTCCACTGGACACCGGATTGCGAAGCAGCCTTTAAGCAGCTTCGGTTCATACTGACTTCAGGACCGGTACTACGCCATTTCGATCCTTCTGCTGAAACGGAAATTCACACAGATGCCAGTGGAATCGGCCTTGGTGCAGTGCTCGTTCAGCGCCATGACAATGCTGAACACGTGGTCGCTTACGCGAGTCGTTCGTTGAGCAAGGCAGAACGAAATTACACAGTCACAGAACAGGAGTGCCTCGCAGTTGTTTTCGCCGTGCACAAGTTTCGCCCATACATCTACGGTCGTCGCTTCTCGGTAATCACCGACCATCATTCTCTATGCTGGTTGGTAGGCCTCCGAGACCCATCTGGACGACTGGCGCGATGGGCTTTGCGCTTACAGGAGTTCGACTTCACAGTACGCTACAAGAGCGGTAACCGGCACGCAGACGCCGACTGCCTATCGCGCCTTCCTCTACCGATGACGGAGTGCGACGCTGACAACTTCGACCAGTATATCGGCGCTATTGCCTCTGAGTTCCCTGATCTCGCGACTTTCCGGACAGCCCAACAAGAGGACCGCTCCTTAGATTCTCTATTCGCCTCCGCAAATGAACACGCAAACCCAAGCTCTTTTGTGGTTCATGACGGCGTCCTTTACAAGAAGAATTATTCCGGACAAGGCGCCCGTCTGCTTCTAGTTGTTCCACGCACTTTACGGGCTCACGTCTTTCGGTCCTTACACGACGACGCAACCTGCGGCCACATGGGCTTCGCCAGAACGCTTCAACGAATCCAGCAAAGGTTCTATTGGCCCAAGATGCGACACGACACGGAAAAATACGTTGCTGGATGCGAACAATGCCAACGACACAAACGTCCCACGGCTACGCCGCCAGGACTTCTCCATCCTGTTCCACCTCCTAACTCTCCCTTCGAGACTGTTGGTGTCGATCTGCTCGGTCCATTTCCACGATCGAGCAGTAACAATCGATGGGTCGTCGTCTGTGTTGACCACCTAACGCGCTACGCAGAAACTGCTGCAATACCTGCTGCAACGGCCATGCACGTGTCGCAGTTTATGCTTCGTTGTGTAATTCTCCGCCATGGTCCTCCACGCGTTGTCATTAGCGACCACGGACGTCAGTTCGTTGCCGACGTCGTTGAAGAGATCCTGCGTCTGTCTGCCTGCAATTTCCGCCATGCCACACCATATCACCCGCAGACCAATGGTCTCGTAGAGCGCACGAACCGGACTCTCACGAACATGCTGTCTATTTATGTCGACTCTAAGCACAAAAACTGGGACGAAGTGCTACCTTACATCACGTACGCGTACAATACCGCGAAGCATGAGACTACAGGTTACTCTCCATTTTACCTGCTGTACGCTCGCTCCCCACGATTTTGTCTCGACACTATACTACCTTTTACACTAGACGTGGAAACCTCGACAGCCGAGACGCTCTGCCGCGCAGAAGAAGCCCGTCGCATCGCACGCCTCCGAACCTTGGCATCCCAGCAGCGTTCTAAGAAACGTTACGACGCCTGCCATCGCTCCGTATCTTATAGCAAGGGCGATCTTGTGTGGTTATGGACACCAGTCCGCAAACGTGGTTTGTGCCAAAAGTTCTTGGCTCACTATTCCGGTCCATTCGTCATTCTTGACCGCCTCAGCGACGTCACGTACGTAATCTCGAGCGTCACAAGCAATGGTCGCCGCTCTAGCAAAACACAACTGACACACGTTGCGCGCCTTAAACCGTGCCATCATCAACCATCTGAGTGACTCGCCCAGAGGGCATCGTCTGCGAACCGGGAAGTGAAACGCGCTAGCGAAGATTCGACGAAGAGGAGGAAGAGACTGGACTGGCTCGCGAGCGACGCTGTGGATCCTTGGCTGAGCTACACCTCTGCATTACCCATATTGTAAATAAACGCGTTCCATCGTCACAATATATATATATATACAGGCATGGTGGTTGAGTGGCCGTAGCGTTGCACCAAGTAGTCAAGTAGATCCTTCGTGAGCACTCACAACAAGGTTTATTTCAACGTTTCAGCCAGAGTCCGGCCTGCATCACTCTGGCCTCCTAATGAAGGCCAGACACTGGCTGAAACATCGAAAAAACCACGTTGTGGCTGCTCAGGAGGATCTACTTTATATATATATATATATATATATATATATATATTGTTATAGAGAAATAAGACAACGCCTGTTAAGTAGGCCGGCTATGCATATTCTGCCTCGTCTTCTAGGGCTGGGCGAACGTGAAAGCCAAAGCTCCGCGGCCGCTCTTCATCATTACACTCGGCCATAACTGTGAGCGGGCACAGCGGCCGAAATTATCTCTGGAGGGTGGCATTGGGAATTTCATTGAGGTCAGTCAAGAACATGCTGTGACTTGCCTTGCTGAAATAGCAGAGACTCTGGAAGACGGCACTGACTTTTTGATCTCGTCGTAGCAGGTTTCACCTGCGCCACAAATAAGTGTGATCACTTGCAGAATATACGGCTAGCAGGTGGCAGTAACTTATGCGGAGTGGTCGCATCAGTTGCAGGTCAATGTGACGGATTACCAAACACCCACAGGAAGCGGGGTCGTTTGTGCTGTTTTGGGCATGTTAAGATGCAACTGGGAGTGACCTCTGCAAGTGACGTCTGCAACATGGCTGAGCAGAGTTCATGTGCTGATTGGTCAGGCAAATCTTCCTTTGTTTCTGCTGTGTCACTTGACCTCAAGTGAACCTGGACCGAAGTTTTGTCAACTGCAACCGTGACCTGCAGTGACACGTCTTTCATGACATGCCTATGGCCATGATGTACCCTGGAGGTTCTTTTGCGGAGATGACAACTTGCAAAATGCGAGTAGCTGCACACTTTTTTCAATGACTGCGCCTGAGGCTGGGCATATGTAGCTTCTGACAATAAACCGAACCAGGAGTGCCCCGCCACGGTGTTCTAGTGGCTAAGGTATTCGGCTGCTGACGCGCAAGTCGCGGGATCGAATCCCGGCTGTGGCGGCTGCATTTCTGATGGAAGCGGAAATGTTGTAGGCCCGTGTGCTCAGATTTGGATTCACGTTAAAGAGCCCCTGGTGGTCTGAATTTGCGGAGCCCTCCCTTACGGCGTCTTTCATAATCAAATGGTGGTTTTGAAACAATAAATCACACATATCAATCAATCCATCAATCAATTATCCAAAAGTGGTGGCTTTTGCTTCGTCCGACGTCTGGAAGGACAATGTGCCGAATTCGAGGGAAGCAGCGCGTCCAGGTCAGCACGGAAAGATGAGCTTGGCGCATGTGACTGTGGAGGGAAGGAAGCCTCGGCTTCTTATGTTCTTTGTCCTGTGTCGGACACCCGCGTAGTGTCCAAGCACTGCTGGAGTTCATTGTTAGTATGATGGCTTGATGAGAAGGTTTTCGTTGATAAGCTCTTCTGAGTAGTAACAGCCTCGTGGTGGTGCTTTTCTGGAACGCCATTCTCGGTAGCGGCGAGGTTGGAATGAACGGTGCCAGTGAAGTCAGAGTCAGTTCGTCCATGTGAACTTGGTGCTACTGTCTGCCCAAGACTGCTGCCTCACACCTTCATACTGGTGCCACGCCGCGGCAGCATTCTGGAGGCAATCTATGGCCATGGCCCACTTCTGCTTTTCAGTTAATGCATTGCGAGTTCCCACAGTGTCGATGGTGACGACGCAGTTGTTGGCGTCATCCTGGAAGCTGCGAAAGTATGGGTGTTTAAAGGCAGCCAGTGATGGTGGTACGGCCGACGACACTGAGCCAGCCCAGTTAGTGGGAAAGCTCTGTGAAGGTAAGCCGGAGATTCGGTAGCTCTTTGGTAAGGTCTGTTTATGGGCTTGAGAGGTGGCTGTGGCCAACGCCGCATCGATCACGTGTAGCCCTGGCAAGGCCTCAAGAAACAGCGCAGAGGTCGAGGCTGTCCAGGCGTCTACCGCGAGGTGAAGTCGTGCATAGGTACTATGCAGGCTCGGCTCCCTATCCTATGGCCCGCAAGTGGAGCCAGCGTCAATGTTGGAGAAGGAAAGTGTTGGAATGAGGCTCAATGCGTTATAAGTGTTGTCTGGGGGAGCTTGAACAGCCCCCCTCTGCAGCTCAGGCGCTGATGGAGTCTGGAGTGAAAGGTTGTCAGCACGGGAAGTGCAGGTGCTGCTGTCTGGCAACAGAAGGCCATTTGGTGTCTTGGCGGCGGCGATATACGTCAAGGAAGTATCAGCGACATGCGTTGAAGCTAACTGTTTGAATTACGCTACGTTCACACTACGGTCGTAAAGCGTCGATTTTCATAACACGCGCAAGCGGAAGCACAACAAGCGTATGCGTCTAGTTCAGACTGTGAACGTAAAGGTACCAACGTTCACAACGAACGCATAAATCGTGGGTGAGAGTGTTAAAGGCTAGGCAACTTTTACGACTGCGATACTACGACCGTTACGACACAGCCAATGACCGATCAGCTTTCGGTTTTCAACAACCGGTCACGAGACCTGACGGGACTTCCGTCCTCCCGGCTGCAGCAGCATCGCGGAGGCGATGGCGGTAGCTGCCGGCGCGGGAAGTGCTACTTCGCCATTCCGCGGTGACGATTGGGTTGGCTTTGTTTGCTCGCAACGTGCGTAAAAGTCTCCAAGTCAGAGCTTGACGAGAAGGTTGTGAAAGTCGCCATCCACAGCCCTGTCGAGGAATACTTGGCGCACCCAAACTCTTCCCTGTCGCCTTCGCCATCTTCGGGCGATTGAATACACGACTTTAAGTTCATTTTGAGCGTGAATTTCTTCCAACTCGGCCAGCGCTCGCGTGTTGATGGGAGCCATATTGGATCGCTAGTGACGTCGATTCTACAGCGACAAATATGATTGGCCTATCGTAAAAATCGTAATGTACGTAGCTGTAAATGTGAACAAAGGTATCGGCATAACTGCGGTAACGCTTTTTATAGCCGTTGCGTTCGATACGCCGAACGAGCTGTTACGCACGTTACGACCGTAGTGTGAACATAGCTTTAGTCTCGCGGCCGAGATCCGCGTCACGGGAGCAAACATGACGTTCCCGACACAAGGAAGCCCATACGCCTGGAGCCTGTACGCCTTCTCAGAGCCGTTGCGTTCGATACGCCGAACGAGCTGTTACGCACGTTACGACCGTAGTGTGAACATAGCTTTAGTCTCGCGGCCGAGATCCGCGTCACGGGAGCAAACATGACGTTCCCGACACAAGGAAGCCCATACGCCTGGAGCCTGTACGCCTTCTCAGAGGCAGGTGGTAGCGATGTTCCTGTCAGGTGGCGTCCTGGAACCACTGAAGAGGCTTTGACGCCGTCCACGAATGGTTCGATGGATAGATACTGCAGCGGGCGGGACGTAGCGTCCATAACCGAGGAAGCGTGGGTGGCGTCCGGGTTGAAGAGACCCGAGCTGCTGGCGACCCGAGGACACGTACAGATTTCTTCAACCGTAAGGTTTAGTTTTCGGGACTGCGTCATTGTCAGGAAGAAATGAAACGCAACGCCTGTTCTGTAGGCGCGCTATTCTTATTTTGCTCCGTCTGTCTCGTGTTCTTGCGCTGAGCGAGTGCGAGTGCCAAAAGCTCCGTTGGCGCTCTTTATCAGTACAATATATATATATATATATATATATATATATATATATATTGCCGTAACGAAGAAAGACGCTGGGGCTCCGGCGCGCGGGGTAGGTAGGCAAGGTAGGAAGATAAGGGGAAAACAAATAAACCTATTGGCCCAGCGTACGGGGTTTGTCTCTTGTTCTTATCTTACAATGGCACAGCTCGGCGATTGAACCTTGCGGCTAAAGCGTCTGTTTTGTAGCCTCGTGCGTCGTTTGGCAAGCGCAGGCTTCTCCATCCAGGAACGCGGTTCACGCTTCCTTGGCGATGGAGTCATCAACCCGGTCACTGTTTCACAGCAACCCAGCCACCATCAGTGGACGGCGTCCATGCCGCATCTGCGGTACCAGGGCCTTACCCAATGGACAACCATGCTACCACTTCGCGGCCGTAATACGCACGAGCTTGTGTCCTTGGGAATGTTTTGAGTTTCCCACGGCCTGCATTCCCGTTGCCCGGTACCCTGAACACATACAAGCCACCAAAAACGCTGCTAATGCTTCCTTGGCAATTGTGGTACCGCCGTGAGTATATTAGCATCGCACATTCCGCGGACGTGAACCAGCACTGTTCCGGTGCCCTCGACAGAGAGCACCTGCCCCTACAATCACGCGACTCCACGTCACAGCCAAATCCATGATAGCGAGGAACACCACCGTCTTACCCGACATTCTTCCGGCATTGAGCACAGCCGACACTATGCTGACATATCCTCTTCATACGGCCTACAGGCGTGCACACGCGAGTAATGCCGAGAGCTCCGCAATAGCTTCTGGTAACTCGAGGACCAATGGGCAGTTCTCGCGTTGGCGCTCTCGGCACTTTCACCTGCTTTCTTATTATCGCAGGTGTCACTAAAATAGCGATGTTCAACGGCTTCAAGAACGACGCTGACGACTGTGGGCGATCACCAACGCTACACAGTTCGCGCGAGGACTGGATGGAGCCTCAGAAATGGTCCGTGGCTGTAGACCGCCTTTGAAATGGTGCCGCGGCGTGGCATCGGTATCAGGCGTGCGGTAGCAGTGTCAGACAGATTCGTGGTGCCTTGAGCACGTCCGAGGCTTTCACAGAGGAGTAGCTCGGTATTGAAAACCGCCTCGACGGTTGCAATGGTTCCGTTCCAGTGCATTAACGGAATACATCGAGGAGTTTCCTGCTGCTGACCCTGACCGGAGTGACCACAGTCCTCCTTTGCAAATCGTGGACTCTGCATCAGTATTACACCCGGGAATACCA